>OX387430.1:2973647-3034700 GCA_947563755.1 Lochmaea crataegi
CGAGCATTTAGTCTGTTACTGTTTCTGGAATGGTATATACGATGTGGTATCTCCGTGATATATAGTTGAAATTCAGGTAGATATATTTATTACTTCAGGTTTTTTTTTTTGAAAATTAAATAGATTCAAAAGTTATTTCACCTCAAATTTTTTTTTTCAAATTACCGGTGTGAAAAATTAAATTAATCATAATAAAAACTCGAATAAAGCCAGCTTGTACTGACAAAACTTCAATATAACAATTATACAATTTTTAACGAAATTAGTGATATTTTACGCATTGAAAGTGTAATATTAAAATTTTCATTATTATTGTTAGAGGACAAAAATAGCACTTCAATTGTACCACAAATTCCAACAGAAAATGGCAAAACAAGTCGAGAAGTATCTCGGTTTTGTTTATGTTGGACGCATTATTCTTGCAGTTATTCTTTTCATCCGTTTTTTTTAATGACAAATGAATTGGTTTATGGATTTAAATAAACATAAATACGTTGGTTCTGCATGTTTTCGAGATATTTTTGGTAGACGTAACGATATTTTTTTCGAGTTTATTAAGTTTATGAGTATTTAAATTTAAAATAAAGCCGTTTTTGATGGTAAACGTCTATTTTTGTTACAAATAAGTCCGTTTTTTTGGTGGGTCAAAGAAGGTTTTCTGAAAGAAAATTTTGTCTAGATACCAAAAAATAAATATGTATTGATATTGTTGATCAATATCAATTCCATACCTTATTATAAATTAATGATTATCAATTAGTATGAGACTCTTTATTATATTATTTGAATATTACTTTGTAATTTTGTTTAAACTATCTCAGGGAATTATATTTTTGTTTGTGAGTTCAAATTTTGTGAGGTCAACTCTGTCCTTTGGCCTTCAAAGAGTTCCAACGTTGATAGCCTGTGTTGATTGTAAAATATATCATAGAAACAAAAAACAAACACATTCAATTTCACATAAATGCTCAACTAACGAAACGTTTGGTTTATTGTTCAACTCAAACTCATCAGTTCATATAAAAGCTCAACAGATAAATTCTTAAGTGCTTAATTAACTTTTCAAAAATATTCAAAAATCATTAACACTATTTATTTTCTTATCTAAAATTCATTCACTCTCTCATTCACAACAAAATTATGATTATACTTATCAGAGTCTATGGTTTTATATTTCTATGGTTTTAAAAATGACAGAAAAGATGATTGATTTTATACGCGAAGAAGCGACATAACGATATTTGTTTCTGAGTTTATTAAGTTTATGAGTATTTAAATTTAAAATAAAGCCGTTTTTGATGGTAAACGTCTATTTTTGTTACAAATAAAACTGTTTTTTTTATGATATGCCTCGGATATGGGTTTCAACTTTTTAACAGTGTTCACTACTCGTATATTATATGGCTTATACCAGTGTTCTGCTACTAGTACTGATCAAACAGTACTTTTATGATTTTTTTCAAATCTATCAGTTTAGCTATACCCCCTACAAAAATTGGAAAAAGGAACATATTTTCAATATTTTTCGACTTCTTTGGTTCTACAAAGCCAGTTTCCAATTTTTTTTCCATTTTTAGTACTGATTTTGATGTTGAGTACTTCTATGATTTTTTTCAAATTTATCAGTTTAGCTGTAACCCCTACAAAAATTGGAAAAAGTACTAAATATTTTCAATATTTTTCGAGTTTTTTTGGTTCTACAAAGTCAGTTTCCAAATTGTTTTTTGTCGTTTTTTAGTACTGATCAAACAGTACTTCTATGATTTTTTTTCAAATTTATCAGTTTAGCTGTAAGTACCCTCTACAAAAATTGAAAAAAGTAATACTTTCAATATTTTTCGAGTGTTTTTGGTTCTACAAAGTCAGTTTCCAAATTGTTTTTTGTCGTTTTTTAGTACTGATCAAACAGTACTTCTATGATTTTTTTCAAATTTATCAGTTTAGCTGTACCCCCTACAAAAATTGGAAAAAGTACTTAATATTTTCAATATTTTTCGAGTTTTTTTGGGTTCTTCAAAGTCAGTTTCCAATTTTTTTGTCATTTTTTAGTACTGATCAAACAGTAGGTACTCCTATGATTTTGTTTCAAATTTATCTGTTTAGCTGTACCCCCTACAAAAATCGTCAAAAATTGTCAAAAATTGTCAAAAATGGGCAAAAATGGGCAAAAATTGTCAAAAATTGTTAAAATTTTGAAAAATGGTCAATAATTGTTAAAATTTTGAAAAGTGGTTAACATTTTTGAAAAATTGTCAAAAATGGTCAATAATTGTCAAAAATGGTCAATAAGTCAAAGACGGTCAATAATTAACAAAACCAATCAAAAATCGTTAAAAATTGTCAAAAACTGCCAAAATTGGTCAAAAACTGTTAGAATTTTGAAAAATGGTCAAATATTGTTATATATTTTAAAAAATGGTCAATGATTGTTAAAATTTTGAAAAATGGTCAAAAATTGCCAATATTTTGAAAAATGGTTAAAATTTTTGAAAAATTGTCAAAAATGGTCAATAATTGTCAAAGACGGTCAAAGACGGTCAATAATTAACAAAACCAATCAAAAATCGGTAAAAATTGTCAAAAACTGCCAAAAATGGTCAAAAATTGTTAGAATTTTGAAAAATGGTCAAATATTGTTATATATTTTAAAAAAAGGTCAATGATTGTCATAATTTTTGAAAAATTGTCAAAAATGGTCAATAATTGTTAAAATTTTTGAAAAATTGTCAAAAATGGTCAATAATTGTCAAAAATTGTTGAAAATTGTTGAAAATTGTCAAAATTTTTGAAAAATTGTCAATATTTTGAAAAATTGTCAAAAATTGTCAAAAATGGTCAATAATTGTCAAAGACGGTCAATAATTAACAAAACCAATCAAATATCGTTAAAAATTTTCAAAAACTGCCAAAAATGGTCAAAAATTGTTAGAATTTAGAAAAATGGTCAAATATTGTTATATATTTTAAAAAATAGTCAATGATTGTCAAAATTTTTGAAAAATTGTCAAAAATGGTCAAAAATTGTCAAAGTTTTGAAAAGTGGTTAAAATTTTTGAAAAATTGTCAAAAATGGTCAATAATTGTCAAAGACGGTCAATAATTATCAAAACCAATCAAAAATCGTTAAAAATTGTCAAAAACTGCCAAAAATGGTCAAAAATTGTTAAATATTTTAAAAAATGGTCAATGATTGTCAAAATTTTGAAAAAATGGTCAATAATTATAAAAAAACTGTCAAAAATGGTCAATAATTGTTGAAAATTGTCAAAATTTTTGAAAAATTGTCAAAAATAGTCTAATAAGAGAAAAAAGTCTTACAATATTCTTACCGAATCCGTCTTAGATTCTGACAATTTAAAATAATGATTGTAATCACACGCAATACACTTTCTTTCTCTCTCTCCCATCTTTCTCTCCCATTTCCCTCTCTTTACCATATCTCACTTTTTTAATCTGTTCTTTTATATATACAATTTATACAAAACAATACAAACTCGGGACCGCCGAGTGTACCCGAGCGAGAAAGATACAGTCAGCTGCTCTTCACTGTTGTGTCGCTGTTTAGTATATTAAATTCATACCTAATTAATTTAATAGTTATTATTGGTACGTAATAATAATTATTTTAACAAAAAAGCGTGAAGAAGAAAATTGCGAAATAAACATTGATGACAATTCACCGCCACTACAAGTTCAAGCACATGCATCGGTTGCTCCCACTTCTCAATTCAACAGATCATCGACATACAGTCTTCACTTCTGCCGTGCGGTCTTAAGCAGACACTCTAATTTTTTTTTGATCAAACAGTACTTCTATGAATTTTTTCAAATTTATCAGTTTAGCTGTACCCCATAAAAAAATTGAAAAAAGTACTTAATATTTTCAATATTTTTTGAGTTTTTTTTGGTTCTACAAAGACAGTTTCCAAATTTGTTTTGTCGTTTTTTAGTACTAATCAAACAGTACTTCTATGATTTTTTCAAATTTAAAAAAATTGAAAAAACAATCAAATAGACAAAAAAAAGCATTTGTTTATTTTCAAGAAAGGGCAAATAGATGAAAAAAATTTGGAAAATCAATAGAAGCTCCGATTAACAAGGATTTAGGAATAGCGAAAAAAAAATTTTTGAGGTAAACTAGGCAAAATATATGAGATAAAAATTTTTCAAAATATTAATATTTTACCAAAAGAAAACAATTTTTATTAATTTAATACCCTTAAACTCAACAAATAAATCGATATAAGGCCCTTTTTCCAAATCAACCTAGACAATTTTCCATTTATTTTCATTTGAAAACTTTATTATCTGCTATAATAAGTTATTTTCGAAAACCATTCATCCAAATCAAAACATCGAAGTATAGACGCGACATTTTTTTTGATCAAACAGTACTTCTATGAATTTTTTCAAATTTATCAGTTTAGCTGTACCCCATAAAAAAATTGAAAAAAGTACTTAATATTTTCAATATTTTTCGAGTTTTTTTTGGTTCTACAAAGACAGTTTCCAAATTTGTTTTGTCGTTTTTTAGTACTAATCAAACAGTACTTCTATGATTTTTTCAAATTTAAAAAAATTGAAAAAACAATCAAATAGACAAAAAAAAGCATTTGTTTATTTTCAAGAAAGGGCAAATAGATGAAAAAAAATTGGAAAATCAATAGAAGCTCCGATTAACAAGGATTTAGGAATAGCGAAAAAATTTTTTTTGAGGTAAACTAGGTAAAATATATGAGATAAAAATTTTTCAAAATATTAATATTTTACCAAAAGAAAACAATTTTTATTAATTTAATACCCTTAAACTCAACAAACAAATCGATATAAGGCCCTTTTTCCAAATCAACCTAGACAATTTTCCATTTATTTTTATTTGAAAACTTTATTATCTGCTATAATAAGTTATTTTCGAAAACCATTCATCCAAATCAAAACATCGAAGTATAGACGCGACAGGTCTTTTAAAATAACCCCATCGAATTGGTTTTCTTACAATTTTCCAATATTATCTTTGTATACAAAACTATTTTTCCACCGAGCTCAATTTCTTTTCATATATGGCTTTTTTTCATTTATCTAAAGGAGAATGTTTATTTTTATATTAAATATACCAGTTAGTATAACTACCTACGCTGGTGGATTTCTTGATAAAAATTAGAAAAAGGGCGTTCTGAAGATAAATAAAGTATAATTATTCAATTTCCAAACTTGAAAATTTTTGGTATAAAGTTGGGTCATAAATTGAAAGCCCATCGTAAATGGAATTTTTTTACAAAAAAAGTACACATATATACACAGTATATACATATATAGCTCATGGAAAAAGTGATCATGATTTATGCAACACTATATACGCTTCATTGTTAATTGTGTTGCATAACCAAAAGTATTGTGTGTTGCATAAAATCGTGACGAATGACGAAAAATCCATGTTTTCACTTCAAAATTTTAAATCTAATAACGATTTTTTGAAATTGTCACTATCATCACCTAGCTTTTAGTCGATCTATGCTAATTTTCATGCTAGCAAAAAATTAAAGATATAATTTTTTCTCTACCACAAATTTTTTTTCTCAATTATTGGTTTTTAGATACTTCCGGAACGTATATCAAGATTCCCCATTAAAATTAATAAATTAGAATAATTAACTTAATTGTTTTTAACCGACCATTGAAGAGAAACTAATACATTTATCACCACACATAACTTTTATTCATATAGACACTTTCTAATTTGAAGTCGGCACGGAACACATACATCATCATTTCTTTTTCTTATCCGAAACGTTGCCTGTTCTACCAACGCTTCCCACAAATCTAGTCCTTCTCAGAGGCGGGGTATGAAGATTTATTGAAACAAACGAAAATTATGTCACGAGAAAATCTTTTTATACGTAAAAAAGTACCGGTAAATCATAGAATATAAATTCTGACGAAAAGTGTATGCGGACAAAAAATATTTACCTTCAAAAATAGCGTCGATTTTTCATTCGGAAATTAGTAATTTTTCGTAAAGATCGACGAAAAAATGTAGTATGCAACTCGGCGAAAAACTGTCTAATGTCTCGCCTGTTTACTAGCACTTGGACGCTTTTATGCAACACACAATACTTTTGGTTATACAACAAAATTAACAATGAAGCGTATATAGTGTTGCATAAATCATCGTCTCCCTTTCCATGAGCTAAATATGTCTACTGTGTATATATGTGTACTTTTTTTTTGTAAATGTGCTTACAAAAAAATTTTTAAAAGTGATTCATTTATTGATGTCTGCAGACTAGGGTTGCGCGATACACTAGAAAGTATCGATATTAGGTATCGATACGGATCGGAACGTAAAGTATCGATACAGTAGAATATCGAATATTAATTTATCGATACTCGAAGTATCGATACGTTAACGATCCGAGATTTTGCTAATTTTGACGTTTTTTCGGTAAAACACACTTTTTTGGGGGGGTGGAAAAAGACATTATTGCGATTTCCGGCCAAAGTTGAGTTCCTAGAAAAACAAGTTGATTATAAAAGTTGTAGATCTTGAAAAAATCTACAACTTTTACATCGGTGACTTTTCCACATAGCCTCAAAATTAGCTCGAAAAACGCAAAAAACTGCATTTTTCGTTTTTTATTTTTGGCTTCGTTAAAAAATGTTCGATTTTGATGAAAATTTAGTAGAAGGTAGCTTTGATAGTCACAAACCATGAAAAAAAATTTCAAATTAAAATAATGGAAATTTTTCGAGTTACGGTAAAAAACACTTTGGGGGGTGGGGGTGGCTTGGAATAAGACATTATTGCGATTTCCGACCAAAGTTGAGTTCCTAGAAAAACAAGTTAATTATAAAAGTTGTAGATCTTGAGAAAATGTACAACTTTTACATCAGTGACTTTTCCACATAACCTCAAAATTAGCTCGAAAAACGCAAAAAACTGCATTTTTCGTTTTTTATTTTTAGTTTCGTCAAAAATTGTTCGATTTTGATGAAAATTTGGTAGAAGGTAGTTTTCATAGTCACAAATCATGAAAAAAAATTTCAAATGAAAATATTTGAAATTTTTCGAGTTATAACGTTTTTTCGGTAAAACACTTTTTTTGGGGGGTGGAAAAAGACATTATTGCGATTTCCGGGCAAAGTTGAGTTCCTAGAAAAACAAGTTGATCATAAAAGTTGTAGATCTTGAGAAAATCTACAACTTTTACATCAGTGACTTTTCCACGTAACCTCAAAATTAGCTCGAAAAACGCAAAAAACTGAATTTTTCGTTTTTTATTATTAGTTTCCTTAAAAAATGTACGATTTTGATGAAAATTTAGTAGAAGGTAGCTTTGATAGTCACAAACCATGAAAAAAAATTTCAAATTAATATATTGAAAATTTTTCGAGTTTTGACGTTTTTTCGGTAAAACACACTTTTTTGACATTATTGCGATTTCCGGCCAAAGTTGAGTTCCTAGAATAAAAAGTTGATTATAAAAGTTGTAGATCGTGTGAAAATCTACAACTTTTTCATTAGTGACTTTTTGACTTAACCTCAAAATTAGCTCGAAAAACGCAAAAAACTGCACATTTTTCGTTTTTTATTTTTAGTTTCGTTAAAAAAAGCACGACATCATTTCACAACGTGATTAAAAAATCACGATATATCGCTCATCACTATAGATAACGTCACTTGCCGCTACCACTAAAAATCCCGTATCGCAAGGTATCGATACACTATAAATTAATCGATACTTGGAATGCATCGAAAAGCATAGTATCGATACAAAATATCGAGTATCGGAAGTAAAAGTATCGATACACTGGAATATCGGATAGTATCGCGCATCCCTACTGCAGACCCATGACTGAACTCAACGTTTTTTTTATAAGTAAATTTTTGAAATATGTTTATTTATATCTTCTTCAGCTACGCCTCTGATTTTGTGTGCAACATTAAATTGGAAATTACAAGTCGGACAGATGAATATCGCAGCTTAAAAGCACGATTGACCTCGCAAGCGCCCTCTAACAGCACCTGCTGACACATGCAATTTCCATTTAGGGAGTGAAATTCGCAGAAAACTCTGAATATATGTGTGTGTGTGTTATGAGTATGAGACGAGAGTTTATCTCAAAAGTAGTTATAGCTCCTGACAGTTATCGATAGAAATCAATCACGTTGATTTAGAAATTGTTTCGGGAGTAAAAGGTAATTTTAGGAAATAATGAACTCCGTAATACGAGGGAAGGTAATAGAATAAATTGGTTATTGTTTTATTTAAGCACAGTCTTTTCGCTGGCTGTGATCACGTCACTTATAGGAATTGTGACTAACTGATTTGTTAGTATCAGTGAAACAGTATGAAATATCGCTCATCACTAGTATTCCATTGTACTAGAGGTGTCCTCTTTGAAGAACCATCGATGTTTTTTTTCGATTCGATAAATCGGAACTGTACATCGATGTCTTTCGATGTATGGGATGAAAACATCGATGTTTATTAAACATCGGGTACTTTTTCTAAAGGTAAGTTCACATAACAACGAATCACGAAGCACGACCTCTAACGCCATTGGTCAGATCAATTGGTGGGAAAGTTGACAGGTACGTAATTCAGGAATTCCTGAAATTTGAAATCGGAGTGGCGGGAAACTTGACTCCATTTCAAGATTTTCCGATATTCGTGACGAATTTATAGACTAATTTGACACTTTTGACAGTTTGCATATTAGTTTTTAGGTTATGAACTCATTTTAATTAATTTAGTAGTTTTCCGTGTACATAATCTTTGGTTTATATTAGAATAATTTAAAATTAATAAAAATAGAAACAATAAACCCCACAGTCTTAACCATTAACCTAACCTGAAAAATTTAAAAATCCCCAAAACGTCTACGAATTTCGTTTTTATATAAAATGGTAACTTTTTACGATTAAGTAGTTATTAGTGTTTCGTGATTCGTTGCTATATGAACTTACCTTAACTGGTTATCATCGATTCGATGTTTTATGAAAAAGCATCGAGTATATCGATAGCTTTTCAAAACATCGGATCGATTCGATGTATCGAATTGTAAACATCGATGGTTTCGATGCATCGATGTATATCGAATATCCCTAGTGATGAGCGATATAGTGATTTTTTAATCACGTTGTGAAATGATATCGTGATTTTTTAATATCAGTTATTTTAAAACGTGACGTGATCACGACATTTTTGATATTTGGTTTCGAATATACGATGGGAAAAATTGCATATATTTTCATTTCGTAAGATTATCTATTTGCTATTTGCACAGTCTTTTCATAATCTTATGATAATGAATAAAACAAAATTCGATCTTGTTGACAAATTTTAGTCGAATGAGAGCGATGAAGGAAATCCCAATAATGTCTCTTTCCACCCCTCAAAAAAGTGTTTTTCGCCGAAAAAACGTTATAACTCGAAAAATTTCCAATATTTTAATTTGAAATTTTTTTTCATGGTTTGTGACTATGAAAACTACCTTCTACCAAATTTTCATCAAAATCGAACATTTTTTGACGAAACTAAAAATAAAAATCGAAAAATGCAGTTTTTTGCGTTTTTCGAGCTAATTTTGAGGTTATGTGAAAAAGTCACAAATGAAAAAGTTGTAGATTTTCCAAGATCTACAGCTTTAATGATCAACTTTTTTTTCTAGAACCTCAACTTTGGCCGGAAATCGCAATAATATCTTTTTCCACCCCCCAAAAAAGTATTTTTTACCGAAAAAACGTTATAACTCAAAAAATTTCCAATATTTTAATTTGAAATTTTTTTTCATGGTTTGTGACTATGAAAACTACCTTCTACCAAATTTTCATCAAAATCGAACATTTTTTAACGAAACTAAAAATAAAAAACGAAAAATGCAGTCTGCGATTTTCGAGCTAATTTTGAGGTTATGTGAAAAAATCTTTAATGAAAAAGTTGTAGATTTTTCGAAGATCTACAATTTTTATGATCAACTTGTTTTTCTAGGAACTCAACTTTGGCCGGAAATCGCAATAATGTCTTCCCCCCCATCAAAAAAGTGTTTTTTACCGAAAAAACGTTATAACTCGCAAAATTTCCAATATTTTGATTTGAAATTTTTTTTCATGGTTTGTTACTATTAAAACTACCTTCTACCAAATTTTTATCAAAATCGAACATTTTTTGACGAAACTAAAAATAAAAATCGAAAAATGCAGTGTTTTGCGTTTTTCGAACTAATTTGCAGGTTATGTGAAAAAGTCACTTTCGAAAAAGTTATAGATTTTTCCAAGATCTACAACTTGTATGATCAACTTTTTTTTCTAGAACCTCAACTTTGGCCGGAAATCGCAATAATATCTTTTTCCACCCCCCAAAAAAGTGTTTTTTACCGAAAAAACGTTATAACTCAAAAAATTTCCAATATTTTAATTTGAAACTTTTTTTTCATGGTTTGTGACTATGAAAACTACCTTCTACCAAATTTTCATTAAAATTGAACATTTTTCAACGAAACTAAAAATATAAATCGAAAAATGCAGTTTTTTGCGTTTTTCGAACTAATTTACAGGTTATGTGAAAAAGTCACTAGTGAAAAAGTTGTAGATTTTTCCAAGATCTACAACTTTTATACTCAACTTTTTTTTCTAGAACCTTAACTTTGGCCGGAAATCGCAATAATGACTTTTTCCACCCCCCAAAAGTGCTTTTTACCGAAAAAACGTCAAAATTCAAAAAAATTTCAATATTTCAATTTGAAATTTTTTTTCATGGTTTGTGACTATGAAAACTAGCTTCTACCAAATTTTCATCAAAATCAAACATTTTTTGACGAAACTAAAAATAAAAATCGAAAAATGCAGTTTTTTGCGTTTTTCCAACTAATTTTGAGGTTATGTGAAAAAGTCACGAATGAAAAAGTTGTAGCTTTTCCCAAGATTTTCAACTTTTATATTCAACTTTTTTTTCTAGGAACTCAACTTTGGCCGGAAATCGCAATAATATTAGTCTTTTTCCACCACCCAAAAAGTGTTTTTTACCGAAAAAACGTCAAAATTCAAAAAAATTTCAATATTTTCATTAAAAAACTACAATAAGCACCAAAAAAAAACGAAAACAACACTGAACAATGGTAAACTGATATATACGGCAGGCACGATGACGTGCAATATGGCGACGTCGGATGACCTTCAATAGTTTAGAGACAACCTATGTACGTTAGGGACCTTGATCTGTGGACACAACTACGCATGACAGAACACAGAACAACAGTGAACGATTTTGGTGTAGGCAACCAAACATACAGTACAGAATTGAAAATAATGGAAAAGTATTTTGTATAATGCTGACTTCTCTAATAGAAAATAGAATATTCTCGTTTTTGATTAACACATAGTTTTTGTTATATTATTCTACAAAACTGATAATTACTAGTGTTGAAATATCCAGTCATGGGACTGCCGTCAGAAATGTATGCAACACTATATACGCTTCATTGTTAATTGTGTTGCATAACCAAAAGTATTGTGTGTTGCATAAAAGCGTCCATGTTTTTTCTTCGCCCAAAAAAAGTGCTCAACGCGCCCCAAAGAAGTTTTCACTTAAAAAAATTTACAAGATCATAACTTGGAGGGATTCTATTTTACTTTTTGGTCCAATTATTAAATTCAATACATACTTTCAGTTATTATGAACTAGGAGAATATTTCACCATCTCCAAACTTAATCCTCATTCGAATATCCTGAAAGACTATTGAAATTATGAGCAGCCGAAAACTTAAATTTACGTCATTAGCCTATTAATTAAATTTTTCTAAGAACCTACTGGTTATTAAGGTTTTAGAGAAAAGTATAATTCGCGGACATAAAAAGAACTTTGAGCTTCCTAATATTTCTTCGAAATTTGTTGCGGGATGAAACTTTTTAATTAATAGTCCTTTAATTCTGGTAATGGAGAGACATAGAAAAGTTTCGCTTTAAAAAAAATTCCGGTATATCTTCATTCGAATACTTAGAAACTAATTATAACCAACAACTTTATTCATTTTAAGAGATCGACAAATCGCATTTATTCAATAATTGGTTTTAGATGCATTTACATAATAAATTTTGCACGAAAACAGTTAATGAGTCAATCGAAAAATGGAAAATTTTTGCGCAATAATTTTTCATAATTTTCCAAGCGAAGATCCACCAACTGGCGGAAGATAAGACGGTGGAGTTGCAAGGGAAGGAAGACGAGGGAAGTGGAGGTGATGGTAAATGGAAGGAGAATTCGTATGGAGGAGTCTATGAAATACTTAGAGGTGTGGTTGGATAGTTATCCTTCAAAACACCCATGTTAAAGGCGGCAGAGAAGGGGAAAGTGAGGGCAGCATGGCTGGGAAGATGATGTGGGGCATGTGTTTAGATCCTGGAGGAACGATGAAGTGCTAAAGAAGTTGGAGAGGAAACAAGGAGATAATGTTGAGGGGGCAGGAAGAATGGATGGAGAAGAGAGCATGATTAGGGGGAGAGGAGGACTCGATATGGCACGAGAGGTCGGAGTGATAGATAGGGAGAAGACTATAGTGTGAGCGAAGAGTGTGCGAGGGACCGCCGCCCCTCTCGAACTATGCTAGGGTAGTGATTCCGAAGCGGGGGTAATGGCGAGTTAGAGATGGGTTTGGTTGGTTAGCACCCCTTTGGGGATGAGTCCAACACTGTTAGGACCATTCGAGAATGAGTTTCCCATCTCGACAAAAAAAAAAAGAATTACATCTAAATACATCTTGAACAAATAAACAAACCTTCTTTGGTAGAATCGTGTGTTAAAATTTTATTACCACTCGCTGAGAAGCTCAGATTTCAAAGACATTTTCAAACTACTAACAGATTTCGATAAAGAATAAGTAAGATAAGACTTTTGTCTTTGAATATTGTCCATAACATCGAATCTAACTCCTACATCCTGTAGGAATCCAGGTCGGAATCTGTACAACTCCAAATCTTCTTGAATAAACCTCGGGAAATTCAGCCATTCCCCAGTAATCATATTATATTCTTCCAAACGCGTTTTCATAGCGTTTGTATCTATGGCAGTATCTACTAAGCCCTTCAATTTTTTAGGAATTATTTTTTCATCCACAGCTCCTAGCTCGTAGAAAACTTTTTTTCCGACAGCTTTGAATTGTTCTTCCTTCGGCGGTTCATCGGCTTTTTTAAAAACTTCCGGGTCCATCGCAGCTTTCATTTTTTCTAATGCCGCGTTGATCTTTTGCCGGGCGGTTCTTTCTTTGTTCAATTCGTTTATTACGAAGGTCCAGTAACTGTTCACTTGCTTCAATTTGGTTAAATTTTTTGTACTGAAATAGCCGAAAATTTTCTTCACTATCCAAATTGGTAAAAGTTGGATGAGATCTATTTGTTTGAAAGCTCCCACGTTGTCGACGAAGCGTTTTCCTAGAAAAATTGAAAAGTATTCAGCAGGAAAAATACCCCAATAAAGTGTCAAAAGTCCCCATCGATCTCATGTGAGCTAAAAGAGTTAAAGGTCAAAATTTGAGGTTTTTTGGATTTTTTTCGAAAACGGTGAGTTTTATCGAAAAAATACCCTGAATCAAAGCTGTAGATTATAAAATTATCTACAAAAATATTCCCCGTAATTTTTTTCTAAGAGTGACGATTTCTGAGATATCGTGATTGTAAGAATCACGTTATACATGATATGCACCCCATGATATGTCACGTATCTCAGAAATGATGACTCTTAGAAAAAAATTATCTAAGACATTTTTGTAGATAATTTTAGAGTCTACAGCTTTGGTCTGAGGTACTTTTATGATAAAACTTACCGTTTTCGAAAAAAATCCAAAAAACCTCAAATTTTGACATTTGAAATAACAAAAACTCTCAGGAAGCTGAATTTTCGTGGAGAGCATGGGTTCACCATAATAAATAAAGTGTCAAAAGTCCCCATCGATTCCATTTGAGCTAAAAAAGTTATTCGGGGTCAAAGGTCAAAATCTGAGGTTTTTTGGATTTTTTTCGAAAACGGTGAGTTTTATTGAAAAAGTATTTCAGAGCAAGACTGTAGATTTTAAAATCATCTACAAAAATGTTCCCCATAATTTTTTTCCAAGATTCACCATTTCTGAGTTACGTGGCATATAATATGTGCATATCATGTGTAACGTGACTCTTACTATCACGATATCTCAGAAATGGTAACTCTTAGAAAAAAAATTATTGAAAACATTTTTGAAGAAAATTTTAGAATCTACAACTTTGGTCTAGAGTACTTTTTCGATAAAACTTACCGTTTTCGAAAAAAAATCCAAAAAACCTCAAATTTTGACATTTACAATAACAAAAACTCCCGGAAAGCTGTTTTCGTGGAGAGCATGGGTTCACCATTATAAATAAAGTGTCAAAAGTCCCCATCGATCCCATTATAATGGTGAACCCATGCTCTCCACGTAAATTCAGCTTTCCGGGAGTTTTTGTTAATGTCAAAATTTGAGGTTTTTTGGGTTTTTTTCGAAAACGGTGAGTTTTATCGAAAAAGTACTTCAGAACAAAGTTGTAGATCCTAAAATTATCTACAAAAATTGTTCTCATACTTTTTTTTCTAAGAGTGACGATTTCTGAGATATCGTGATTGTAAGAATCACGTTATACATGATATGCACATATATGCCACGTATCTCAGAAATGGTGACTCTTAGAAAAAAAATTATGGAAAACAATTTTGTAGATAATTTTAAAATCTACAACTTTGGTCAGGAGTACTTTTTCGATAAAACTCACCGTTTTCGAAAAAAATCCAAAAAAATATGTGGCATATATGTGCATATCATGTATAATGTGACTCTTACAATCACGATATCTCATGAATGGTGACTCTTAGAAAAAAAATTATGAGGACAATTTTTGTAGATAATTTTAGAATCTACAACTATGGTCTGAAGTACTTTTTCGATAAAACTCACCGTTTTTGAAAAAAATCTAAAAAACCTCAAATTTTGACATTTGACCCCGAATAACTTTTTTAGCTCACTGGGGACTTTTGACACTTTATTTCTAATGGTAAACCCAAGCTTTCCACGAAAATCCAGCTTTCAGGGAGTTTTTGTTATTTAAAATGTCTAAATTGACCGGATTACAAGTTCTTACTACTCTTTGTTTCTTTCTTCGATTTTTTCTCTTTACTTTTCTTCCCTTTGCGTATATTTATGCTCGAGTCCTGCATAACTTCATTTTTATATTTCATCATGATGTCAAACCATCTTTTTCTTTGCTTCTCCACTTCAATGGAAGCAGGATGTTTAGGATCATAATCTTCATGGTTATCCTGCTGGGGTTCGCTCATGAAAAATATGGATTTGACGGAAGAATAACTGCCAAGTTGTTTCGAATATAATTCGCCTAAAAAAATACCAATTTTAAAGAGCCGAATTTCCCCTTAGCTCCCATATCCTACACAAAATGGAGAGAGCGCTACAATATAAAAATATAACGTACATAGAGCCCATCTGTAGATTCTATATAAAGGTATGAACAGATTTCTTTTAACATTCCCCCCAGATATTCTGATTAACCCCAAAGTGAGGTTAATTTGCTGATAATCGTCCAAGTTTCCAAACCACTCTAAATCGTTATCAATAGTTTCTTTTAAAGTTTTCTTTCCCAGCATCCTATTGTGATCCAATATTAATTTGTCGAGGACGAAATTAGTTTCGGGATCTACGATGGCGTACACGTCCATTTTGGCGTGTCCTAGAGACATGACACTGAATATTTGATATAAACTAGCCGGAGATTTGAGACGTTTTACTAATTTAATTATCAGTTCTCTCTTGTGATCTGCCGATAATCTCAAGAAGTACTGCTGTATCGACTGGTTTCTGAGATCGAAATGCTTTTCTAACACTTTGTTTATATACAATTTTTCTTCTTTTCTCTTCAAGGCTGATGTTAGCACCAATTGTTGTTCTTCGTCGGTGTAGCTCGTTAAAACCTCCATTTTAATATTTAGATGTTTAAACTTTTTATTTTATTCGCACACAAACGTCAATACAGACAGGATCGATATAATTGCGTTAGGTCCGATTCACATACTAATTCTAAGCGATTTACGATGTGATTCCCTTTTGACATTGGACTAAAGTAGGTACGATTGAGCGCTCCACACTCTACGCCGTGTATCTCAAAAACGGTTCGACGTATAAAAAGATTCTTCAAACAAAATTTGTGACAAATTTTAAACTCTACAATTTTCATAATGAACATAAATCCGATTGGAGGCAGAGAAAACGAGATATTCCCAAAAAACTGTGTTCTGCGACATTTGACCTTGGTTATTTAATAACGCTCACATATTAGCTTATGAGACATTTGTAATACCAAAATTAAGGTTTGTACAAAAATTCAGCTTATCCCGTTAGATGACTGGACTATAATAGGCACATTTCAGTTAGTCACTTCACTATAAGTATGAACATACTATTCCCTACATTTAAAATTTCAAATTATAGAGTAGCTCTGGGAATAAACGTCAATACAGACAGGATCAACATAATTACCTTAGGACCAATTCACGATGCATATTAGACTGTGATTCACTTTTGTCCTTGGACTAAAGTACGTATGGTTGAGCGCTCCACACTCTGCGCCGCCTATCTCAAAAACGGTTCGATGTTTTAAAAAAGGCTTCAAACAAAATTTGTAGAAAATTTTACCCTCTACAATTTTCATGATGAACGCAAATCCGATTGGAGGCAGAGAAAACGAGATATTTCCAAAAAACTGTGTTCTGCGACATTTGACCTTGGTTATTTAATATCGCTCACATATTAGTTTATGAGACATTTGTAATACCAAAATTAAGGTTTGTACAAAAATTCAGCTTATCCCGTTAGATGACTGGACTATAATAGGCACATTTCAGTTAGTCACTTCACTATAAGTATGAACATACTATTCCCTACATTTAAAATTTCAAATTATAGAGTAGCTCTGGGAATAAACGTCAATACAGACAGGATCAACATAATTACCTTAGGACCAATTCACGATGCATATTAGACTGTGATTCACTTTTGTCCTTGGACTAAAGTACGTATGGTTGAGTGCTCCACACTCTGCGCCGTCTATCTCAAAAACGGTTCGATGTATAAAAAAAGGCTTCAAACAAAATTTGTAGAAAATTTTACCCTCTACAATTCTCATAATGAACGCAAATTCGATTGGAGGCACAGAAAACGAGTTATTTCCAAAAAACTGTGTTTTGCGACATTTGACCTTGGATAATTAATAACGCTCACACGTTATTTTAATTGCAAACAAATGTCAATTCAGACAGGATCAACATAATTACCTTAGGACCAATTCACGATGTATATTAGACTGTGATTCACTTTTGTCCTTGGACTAAAGTACGTATGGTTGAGCGCTCCACACTCTGCGCCGCCTATCTCAAAAACGGTTCGATGTTTTAAAAAAGGCTTCAAACAAAATTTGTAGAAAATTTTACCCTCTACAATTTTCATGATGAACGCAAATCCGATTGGAGGCAGAGAAAACGAGATATTTCCAAAAAACTGTGTTCTGCGACATTTGACCTTGGTTATTTAATATCGCTCACATATTAGTTTATGAGACATTTGTAATACCAAAATTAAGGTTTGTACAAAAATTCAGCTTATCCCGTTAGATGACTGGACTATAATATGCACATTTCAGTTAGTCACTTCACTATAAGTATGAACATACTATTCCCTACATTTAAAATTTCAAATTATAGAGTAGCTCTGGGAATAAACGTCAATACAGACAGGATCAACATAATTACCTTAGGACCAATTCACGATGCATATTAGACTGTGATTCACTTTTGTCCTTGGACTAAAGTACGTATGGTTGAGTGCTCCACACTCTGCGCCGTCTATCTCAAAAACGGTTCGATGTATAAAAAAAGGCTTCAAACAAAATTTGTAGAAAATTTTACCCTCTACAATTTTCATGATGAACGCAAATCCGATTGGAGGCAGAGAAAACGAGATATTTCCAAAAAACTGTGTTCTGCGACATTTGACCTTGGTTATTTAATATCGCTCACATATTAGTTTATGAGACATTTGTAATACCAAAATTAAGGTTTGTACAAAAATTCAGCTTATCCCGTTAGATGACTGGACTATAATAGGCACATTTCAGTTAGTCACTTCTCTATAAGTATGAACATACTATTCCCTACATTTAAAATTTCAAATTATAGAGTAGCTCTGGGAATAAACGTCAATACAGACAGGATCAACATAATTACCTTAGGACCAATTCACGATGTATATTAGACTGTGATTCACTTTTGTCCTTGGACTAAAGTACGTATGGTTGAGCGCTCCACACTCTGCGCCGTCTATCTCAAAAACGGTTCGATGTATAAAAAAAGGCTTCAAACAAAATTTGTAGAAAATTTCACCCTCTACAATTTTCATGATGAACGCAAATCCGATTGGAGGCAGAGAGAACGAGATATTTCCAAAAAACTGTGTTCTGCGACATTTGACCTTGGTTATTTAATAACGCTCACATATTAGTTTATGAGACATTTGTAATACCAAAATTAAGGTTTGTACAAAAATTCAGCTTATCCCGTTAGATGACTGGACTATAATAGGCACATTTCAGTTAGTCACTTCACTATAAGTATGAACATACTATTCCCTACATTTAAAATTTCAAATTATAGAGTAGCTCTGGGAATAAACGTCAATACAGACAGGATCAACATAATTACCTTAGGACCAATTCACGATGTATATTAGACTGTGATTCACTTTTGTCCTTGGACTAAAGTACGTATGGTTGAGCGCTCCACACTCTGCGCCGCCTATCTCAAAAACGGTTCGATGTTTTAAAAAAGGCTTCAAACAAAATTTGTAGAAAATTTTACCCTCTACAATTTTCATGATGAACGCAAATCCGATTGGAGGCAGAGAAAACGAGATATTTCCAAGAAACTGTTTTCTGCGACATTTGACCTTGGTTATTTAATATCGCTCACATATTAGTTTATGAGACATTTGTAATACCAAAATTAAGGTTTGTACAAAAATTCAGCTTATCCCGTTAGATGATTGGACTATAATAGAGACATTTCAGTTAGTCACTTCACTATAAGTATGAACATACTATTCCCTACATTTAAAATTTCAAATTATAGAGTAGCTCTGGGAATAAACGTCAATACAGACAGGATCAACATAATTACCTTAGGACCAATTCACGATGTATATTAGACTGTGATTCACTTTTGTCCTTGGACTAAAGTACGTATGGTTGAGTGCTCCACACTCTGCGCCGTCTATCTCAAAAACGGTTCGATGTATAAAAAAAGGCTTCAAACAAAATTTGTAGAAAATTTTACCCTCTACAATTTTCATGATGAACGCAAATCCGATTGGAGGCAGAGAAAACGAGATATTTCCAAAAAACTGTGTTCTGCGACATTTGACCTTGGTTATTTAATAACGCTCACATATTAGTTCATGAGACATTTGTAATACCAAAATTAAGGTTTGTACAAAAATTCAGCTTATCCCGTTAGATGATTGGACTATAATAGAGACATTTCAGTTAGTCACTTCACTATAAGTATGAACATACTATTCCCTACATTTAAAATTTCAAATTATAGAGTAGCTCTGGGAATAAACGTCAATACAGACAGGATCAACATAATTACCTTAGGACCAATTCACGATGTATATTAGACTGTGATTCACTTTTGTCCTTGGACTAAAGTACGTATGGTTGAGCGCTCCACACTCTGCGCCGCCTATCTCAAAAACGGTTCGATGTTTTAAAAAAGGCTTCAAACAAAATTTGTAGAAAATTTTACCCTCTACAATTTTCATGATGAACGCAAATCCGATTGGAGGCAGAGAAAACGAGATATTTCCAAGAAACTGTGTTCTGCGACATTTGACCTTGGTTATTTAATATCGCTCACATATTAGTTTATGAGACATTTGTAATACCAAAATTAAGGTTTGTACAAAAAGTCAGCTTATCCCGTTAGATGATTGGACTATAATAGAGACATTTCAGTTAGTCACTTCACTATAAGTATGAACATACTATTCCCTACATTTAAATTTTCAAATTATAGAGTAGCTCTGTGAATAAACGTCAATACAGACAGGATCAACATAATTACCTTAGGACCAATTCACGATGCATATTAGACTGTGATTCACTTTTGTCCTTGGACTAAAGTACGTATGGTTGAGTGCTCCACATTTTGCGCCGTCTATCTCAAAAACGGTTTGACGTATGAAAAAAGGCTTCAAACAAAATTTGTAGAAAATTTTACCCTCTACAATTCTCATAATGAACGCAAATTCGATTGGAGGCACAGAAAACGAGTTATTTCCAAAAAACTGTGTTTTGCGACATTTGACCTTGGATAATTAATAACGCTCACACGTTATTTTAATCGCAAACGAACGTCAATTCAGACAGGATCAACATAATTGCGTTAGGTCCAATTCACATACTAATTCTAAGCGATTTACGATGTATAATAGACTGTGATTCACTTTTGTCCTTGGACTAAAGTACATATGGTTGAGTGCTCCACACTCTGCACCGTCTATCTCAAAAACGGTTCGACGTATAAAAAAAGGCTTCAAACAAAATTTGTAGAAAATTTTACCATCTACAATTTTCATAATGAACGCAAATCCGATTGGAGGCAGAGAAAACGAGATATTTCCAAAACATTGTTTTCTGCGTGTAACATGTCTTTCGACCTCTTTCGACTATTAAATTTATACCGCAAATCTTTCTCTAATTCCCGTTCGTCGTCTCATTAGCCACCCCATTCTTCAACCCTGACCATAAGACAATTGACGTCTGTCAACGGTCACTTCCATTTTTTCAACGCTACGAGCGACACCCCTTTTCGCTATCGACTCTCTTCGAGGAAAGACCTCCATTTTTTTATCCCTTTTATATATTTCCTATCTAAATTGACCATTAGCTGCTAGGATACCACTAGCTGCTGAATACCATTAACTGTTAGGAGATTATTAAGACACCTTGAAGATATCTCCAGGTCCACTTCTATGCACACCTTTCCCCGAGAAGATATTTACTTAAGATAAGTACCGTAAAAAGTCCAGGCTACATACCGATCATTTTGTCCAACTCCTGACAAGAATAAAATTAATGTTTTACTTCTTTTTTTTAAATTTTTTATTCACCCGGCCATAAGAGCCGTAGGGGATCGTGTCCGGGCTAAAGACAGTTTCTAATTAACTATTAATTTAATTTCTACAAGGTGTTTCTACTTTTTTCTTTTTGTTTAAATTCATTTTGTTCATTCGTCGACGTCTAAAAGGTAGTGGCGCCCTAAAGCTTCTTATAGTCTGACATACCTAGTGCAGCACTAACATGGAGTAGAACCACCCTTGAGAAGAGTCTCATCAGTTTCGAGTGGCCACTCTAGTCACGAATAACCGACGGGTACGGTTACATGCGACTTTTGACCTTGGTTATTTAATAACGCTCACATATTAGCTTATGTGACATTTTTAATACCAAAATAAAAGTTTGTACAAAAATTCAGCTTATTCCGTTAGATGACAGGACTATAATAGTTAGTCACTTCACTATATGTATGAACATACTATACCCTGAATTCAAATTTTCAAATTATAGAGCTCTGCGTTTTAACCTAATAATTTGAGTGCCGTTTTCGATTCCTAATGAATTACATCCTCTAAAAGACAAGCAATAATTACAGTGCATTTCCAAATCAATTATATACCTCAAAATAGCGCAATTATTAGGCCTGTTGATGGTATTTTAAAATCTAATCAATTTTACAATGCACGAAATAAACTGTGTAATACGAACAAAGTAATTTTTGCCGGACTAATATATTTTTGTAGTATAATAAACTGGCCTAAAACTGATATAATACATATTGAAGAAGCCGCTGTAATTTTACAAAAAGCCCCGCATGCTTGCAATCATTATAAAAGCTCTGAAAATACCACACCTAACTGTTACCTTAAAAAGCGCCTAATAGCCTATGCAACCAATATATCATCATCTTAGATCACACACACAGTATGTATATAATTGCGAAACACATCAACTTAGCCAGTCTTCATCTGTTTGTTATGTGAGACGGTATTGCGCGTTGAACTACTGATAGTATAACATAACCTATAAATCGGCGTTTTTAAGTATATAATGTACAAAAAGGAATTGTTTAATTTGCAGTATTTTTACGTGTTTTTTGTGAGTGCTTTTTAAAATAAGTTTGTGAGTGGCTTTTTTTTTGTACTGATACCACAAAATGAAGGCGATTTTGCTTGTATTTTGTATATTGTTCGTCCTTAAAACACGTAAGTTTTTATTTTTAGAATATGTAATTTGTTTTGCCAAATATTCGCCGATCGAATTATTGTCAACAACAGTTAGTAGTAAAGATGGTAGTTTTTTCGTCTCCTATTTTAAGGAATATTCACACCAAAAAGAATTTATTCTCTCGATTATTTAATTTAGTTAAATAACATTGAATAAATTATCGCTTTTTGACATTTTATTGTTTCAGGTTTTAAAGATAATAATACCAGTTTTTTTTTTAATATCATTTAAATTAATTAAAAAATGTTTTAATGGATATGTTTGATGTTTTAAAAGCGGTTTATTTTGAATATTTAAAATAACAAAAAACGATAAGTAGGTGTGATTATAATTATTATTAATCTACAAATTTTATTAGTCGATAAAAAAATAGTTATCTGTGTATTTAGAGCGTAAAGTAACAGATTGCCGCTTGAGAAAGAATGTTGCGCATTCTATTTTACTTTGCGCTCGAAAAACACACATACTTTTTTCTACAGTCGCACTTTTAATAATTAAAACCAGTTTTTTGTCCACGACTATTTGAGGAGGATCTATATTGAGGGTTATTTATTATAAACAAATGTTACAATATAATAATTGAAAATTTTCTCCATTTCACGAACTCAGACATCTAAGAGTACGTTCAGATGACAAGCGCTCAACGCGCGATAAATTTTTGCGCTTGTCGGGCGTTGAACGCGCGTTGCCGCAGCCGCCAAGTTCTTTCTTTTGTCGAAGATGGACGTAGAAACAGTTTTAACGGTGATTTTATACCTTCATTGTCATCTTCTTCACAAAATATGAGGACGAGCTTTTCCCAAGCCCGTCTCTTTAAGTTCCTATCTGAATAATTGCTACTTGTCATGTTTCATATCGCAGGACGCTTCTCTATTTCAACTATAAATAATTCAGTATTAAAAGCTTCGGTTTCCATTTAGGACGATTTTTAAACGAACTGATACTGATGAACCCTAAAATACGTCTATCCGCGTCGAAAGCGCGCGCTCAAACTGAACGGAAACTGAGCGCTAGCACAGCGTTCAACGCGCGCTAACAACAGTCGAGCGCTAGCGAAGCGTTCAACGCGCGCTAGCAACAGTCGAGCGCTAGCGAAGCGTTCAACGCGCGCTAACAACAGTCGAGCGCTAGCGAAGCGTTCAACGCGGGCTAGCAACAGTCGAGCGCTAGCGAAGCGTTCAACGCGCGCTAACAACAATCGAACGCTAGCGAAACGTTCAACGCGCTCTAATAACAGTCGAGCGCTAGCGAAACGTTCAACGCGCGCTAACAACAGTCGAACGCTAGCGAAGCGTTCAACGCGCGCTAACAACAGTCGAGCGCTAGCGAAGCGTTCAACGCGCGCTAACAACAGTCGAGCGCTAGCACAGCGTTCAACGCGCGCTAACAACAGTCGAGCGCTAGCGAAGCGTTCAACGCGCGCTAACAACAGTCGAGCGCTAGCGAAGCGTTCAACGCGCGCTAACAACAGTCGAGCGCTAGCGAAGCGTTCAACGCGCGCTAACAACAGTCGAGCGCTAGCGCAGCGTTCAACGCGCGCTTTATTAAAACGCGCGTTAGCATGTGTACGACATGAATAAAATGTATGTATAGCTCGTTCACTATAAAAACGTCATGACGTCTGACACAACTGGACTATGTTGCCAAACCCTTGAAATAGTATGAGAATCTAGTATATGTCAAATGAAGTTTATCAATTATTCTAGGTTAGGTTTAGTTATTGTGTGCAAACAAACTTCGACTTATTTCAGTTTTACATAATAAAACTTTTATTTGTATGTTAACAGTACAGCACTAACTAAGAAATTCTTATTTTAAAAACTATGGAATTATTCATTCGTACTAAAAAGGTATGTATGGAATAGTTAACACTTTTATTTGTATGTTTATACCACACACTTAATTAGTTAGAAGTTATGGAACTATTCTGGTATTCAAAATGCCTGTATATATAGTATCAAGGAAAAAATATCTAATATAATTCCTAGGTTACAATAGCAATTACCTACATGTTGGCTGCTAGAATGTTGCCACTATAATATGAAAGATTGATGTAATGTTTACAGACAACATAAACAAATAAAAAAGTTCTGATAACCTGGATCTACCTACTTTTTAAAGGTAGGCAATTTTGTTTTATATATTGGTGAAATAAATCAAACAATTTTTAGAAAAACCGGGATGTGAACCTTTAGTGTGTTGGTCATTTTCAACAAAGATAATCATCCGGAGATATATGATCATAGCAAAAGAAAATTGTGCAGCAAGCACCACCGAAGCTCAGAGAAGAAGATCAAATCTATTCTATACTCCCAGAATGAAGGTATATGCGAATGATTGACTAAATCGTAACACTGAAATCAATACATATTATAATTATCAGTATATTGGTGACTTATTTATCACTCCATCATCTTCTAATCAATCCAAATTTATATTTCCTATTTTGTTTTAGCTCGCCAACATCTACTGCAGCTGAAAGTATTGCTAATAAAACGGTTGATCAAATGAGATCTTTCAATTCCATAAAAATTATTAGAGTAATTCTTTGTAGTTTTTATAAAACTTTGTGATATTCACATTTACCTTAAGAAAATACTGCCTGAATTACCTATTTTGAATTTCATGATTTAAATAAAATAATAAATAATGCCACCCCAATTCTCATGGAATTGTTTTATTAAAAAGAAACATTGCAAATTTATAAATTAGTTACTTTACCGAAAAGATTGTAATACTATGTTTTTAAATAAGGTAGAACAATAATTGTCAAATAGAAATCTTTCAAAATTCTGAGGTTCACATACAAACCAATTCTAACACGCAACTTCTAGAATGCATCTATCGGATTGTTTGGCAATACCCTGTTTTAACTCAATAGGATTTTTAAAAAGATGGTGACTATACTGTTCTATCAAATCCACAATGTATTTTGTTGGGGGTTTGTTTCTGAAAAAACATTTATTAAAAGGGTAGTATTCAAATAACACATTCATTTCTTTTCAAATATACCTATATTATTATTTTTGTAAAAATAAAAGTAAACCAACATTTATTTATAAGAATTTTGAATGTATTAAACTAGTTGTGTAATCTTCTGAATTCTAACATATAATTTGCTATATCACTGTTAAAATACAGTTAGTATCTACTTACTATGCTACAATATAAATAAGCTCAGCTTCAACATTTGTTGATCGAATTCTATATTGTGTCACATTAACCTAATATTATTTATCGAAAAGCATTGTCCATAATTTTTGAAGGTTCAGAAAGATTCAATAGTAATGTTCTTCATTCATTTCCCCATGATAATCACTCGACTGAGATTCATATAAAAATATACTTTCTGCTCCATCAATACAATCAACTTGATTCTCAGCATGAAATACAAAATATCTAGAATAAAAACAATTTTGCATATTAAAATTTTACATATCTACATTATTGTATTTTGACATGAACGCTGGTAGGCACCATTTTAGAAAATTCAGGATTCATTAATAAAAACAAATTTATACAATGGTTTATTTTTCTTGAAAGTTCCATAAGTCCTCTGTGTGGATACGTATCATATTTTAATAAACTACTCGGGAACATTCTATGTTGAATAATTATTGTTCTTCCTTCAATTGCTGCAGTAACATTCCTAAAGTGACATGATTATCTGTAAATAAATGTCCATTATTATGAATTTAACAGAATGTTATAGATTGAGTATAATGTATAATAATAAACTTATACTTACTTTCTTCATACACGGGCTGTAAATAGTATAAGTTGTAAATGCATTAACTATTGCAGTATTATTAAGTTTCAAACTGTTGTATATAGAGCGTACAGATGTCAATGTCAAACTAAGAAACTGACGTTTTAAATAATTTATAGCTGATTGCAAGAGTTTTAACCGTTTCTAGGGTAGAGAGGGGGAACTAAAATGACATGAGAGAGAACGCACTCCCATCAACCCCCCTATGCAGCCCCATCTACCCCACCTACAAAAATTTAAATGGCAACCCCCTACTTGTGATACGTCATTAGAAAGCCCGTAGAAAATGCTTTCCAACGGTCTAAGCTATAATTATACAGGGTGTAACAATAAAGTAGAAAAATTTATTTGACAAAAAAATGAAAAAGTGTTAATTAATTTAGTAAATGTTCAAAATGGTTTCCACTGTTTTGTAAATTTTTGTAGGTGGGGCTGCATAGAGGGTTGATAGGGGTGCGTTCTTGCCTTCTCTACCTTAGACACGTTTTAGAAAAATTTTTCGTTCACTAGGTACAGCCCATTGTAAGTTTTAAAATTGACACCCCGTACTATATTAAAAACACCTGCAAATGTCATTTACTTGCTTAGCAAATTTATTTTAGTTTATGTAATGTTTTATATTTTGCAAGTAAGCGAAAAATTAACTGCTAGGTATAACACCCGATTCGGGTTCACATTCGCTTGATAATAATCTTTTCACTCGGTAAGCACATTTAGTTTATTCAAGATAAAAAATGTATAAATCCAGCTATTGTTATATACAGATTGTCCCGTAAAGCAGGTAAATAAAACACATCAACATTATTAATTTTGTCAAATTTTAATGACCCAGTGGCGGATAGTAAATAAAATGTATGAAATTTTTATAACCCATTCGAATAAAACGATTCGTTATAAACATTTAACTATTTAATTAAATTAGATATAGATAAGCCAAATAAATCTATAAAATTCGTTTTTTTTTTCTTTATTGCTAGTAATTTGGAAACGGGGTCAGTGATATGAGGCTTGTTTTCGACAACATGGTGGTTTCAATTATAAAATCGAATGCATAAAACATGATATGCCAATATCGATATAGATACTAAACCTAGAAATAAATTGGACTATAAACATCGTGTTTTAAATAAATAGTGATAGAGTTCAACTATAAATCCATTATTATACTACCTACTATGTCTAAAAATATTGGGAATTTGGTTAATTAAATACAAGATGTCTTTACTTAATTACAGTTCCCTGTAAATAATTGTCATTTTTTGACGTCCACAAGATGTCTTATTTATCCACTTTTAAAGACATTTGATAAAACAGGAATTTTCTTAATGAAAATTAATGGGCTTAATCAGGGGTCCCGAATAATAAAATAATAATCCAGTAAAAAAAATACAAATCAAAAATATATGTTTAATATTCTCGCATAATCCTTTTTTTAGGAAAATGGCAAATATTTTAATTATTTCATGGGTCCCCCGGATTTCCCATGGCCCCCATAGGTCTCGGTCCGGCCCTGGGTATAAAGATTTGGTTCCAGTGCCTGGGCCGTTGAGCACAACCCAAAAGAATGAATTAATGAACGAGCCCCCCGAAGTAATTTTTGGCATGTGAAAATGATAAAATTATATTAAAACGAGGGCAAAACGTGACATTTATTTAAAGAATTTAGATAAAAGTTAAAAAAAGCTTTTACGAGGTAGTTAAAAATTATATCATAAAACACACAAACATTATTGTGATATCCCATGATTTTACGCTATTCAGTTTAAACAAAGTTAAAAATAACTTCGACGCTATTTTTAATATCCCAAATGTATTTTTTTTGATATTTTTCGAATCTTGTGAATCGTCCAATATATACAGGGTGAATCAAGTCTGACTATGGGAATTGTTTTTTACTGCAACACCTTGTATATTTGAAATTGTATTATTTAAAGTACATTTAAAAAAAATTAATAGTGGCCTGTTTGGAAGGATTTACTAAAATCGTATTCGCACATAAATGGTTCGATTGAAAAAAAATTATCGTATCACGTGACCTACTTTTGGAACAATAACAGAGATAAAGTGGAAGGGGGTAAATATATGGCGAATATCCCTGTATCTTCGTTGTTATTTTAATTAGAACACCCTGTATATTATTAACTTTTCCGATTCTACGTTGAATTTTAATGCCTCTGTATGTAAAATACCTAAAATGTATATATTTCAGGTGCAGACCTTTTTATTAAAAATTCAAAATGCACGTCCCTAATACGAAAATAGAATTATGGAAAGTTTGTCATATATATCAATTTTTTGCCTCTTCTATTCAAATCTACGACCAAAAATAAAACTAGTTTATGTTCATTTTCTTCTTACCGAAGATCTGATTGGAGCAAGGCTTGTTTAATGAAAAAATAAGTGAAAGCATCTTAACTTTTTGTTTTCTATCTCGTTTAGTTTTCTAAATACACTGCAAAAACATTACTTACAATTTGGGACACTCCGTAGTTAGATCCTTGATTATTTGAAAAAAAATCGAGATACAGAACAAATTTGGACAAGTTCCTTTGCAGTTTTTTCACACCTAGTGAGATAAAGAAGATATTTCAGATAGCAGTTTGGGACAATTTTGGAAAATCCCTCTATATCTCGAAAATGGAAAAACTTAATGAAGATCTGATTGGAGCATGACTTGTTTAACGAAAAAATAAGTGAAAGAATCTCAACTACTTTTTTTCTATCTCGTCTAGTTTTCGAAATACATTGCAAAAACATTACATACAATTTTGGGACACTCTGTACTTCAATCCCTGATTATTTAAAAAAAAATCGAGATACAGAACAAATTTGGACAAGTTCCTTTGCAGTTTTTTCACACCTAGTGAGATAAAGAAGATATTTCAGATAGCAGTTTGGGTCAATTTTGGAAAATCGCTCTGTATCTCGAAAATGGACAAACTTAATGAAGATCTGATTGGAGCATGGCTTGTTTAACGAAAAAATAAGTGAAAGCATCTCAACTACTTTTTTTCTATCTCATTTAGTTTTCGAAATACACTGCAAAAACATTACATACAATTTGGGACATTCTGTACTTCAATCCCTGATTATTTGAAAAGAAAAAAAATCGAGATACAGAACAAATGTGGACAAGTTGCTTTGCAGTTTTTTCACACCTAGTGAGATAAAGAAGATATTTCAGATAGCAGTTTGGGACAATTTTGGAAAATCCCTCTATATCTCGAAAATGGAAAAACTTAATGAAGATCTGATTGGAGCATGACTTGTTTAACGAAAAAATAAGTGAAAGAATCTCAACTACTTTTTTTCTATCTCGTCTAGTTTTCGAAATACACTGCAAAATCATTACATACAATTTTGGGACACTCTGTACTTCAATCCCTGATTATTTAAAAAAAAAATCGAGATATAGAACAAATTTGGACAAGTTCTTTTGTAGTTTTTTCTTACCTACAGAGATAAAAAAATATTTCAGATAGCTGTTTAGGCTAATTTTGGAAAATCGCACTGTATCTCGAAAATGGAAAAACTCACTGAAGATCTGATCGGAGCATGGCTTGTTTAACGAAAAAATAAGTGAAAGCATCTTAACTACTTTTTTTCTATCTCGTTTAGTTTTCTAAATACACTGCAAAAACATTACTTACAATTTGGGACACTCCGTAGTTAGATCCTTGATTATTTGAAAAAAAATCGAGATACAGAACAAATTTGGACAAGTTCCTTTGCAGTTTTTTCACACCTAGTGAGATAAAGAAGATATTTCAGATAGCAGTTTGGGTCAATTTTGGAAAATCCCTCTATATCTCGAAAATGGAAAAACTTACTGAAGATCTGATTGGAGCATGGCTTGTTTAACGAAAAAATAAGTGAAAGCATCTCAACGACTTTTTTTCTATCTCGTTTAGTTTTCGAAATACACTGCAAAAACATTACATACAATTTGGGACACTCTGTACTTCAATCCCTGATTATTTAAAAAAAAATCGAGATATAGAACAAATTTGGACAAGTTCTTTTGTAGTTTTTTCTTACCTACAGAGATAAAAAAAATATTTCAGATAGCTGTTTAGGCTAATTTTGGAAAATCGCACTGTATCTCGAAAATGGAAAAACTCACTGAAGATCTGATTGGAGCATGGCTTGTTTAACGAAAAAATAAGTGAAAGCATCTTAACTACTTTTTTTCTATCTCGTTTAGTTTTCTAAATACACTGCAAAAACATTACTTACAATTTGGGACACTCCGTAGTTACATCCTTGATTATTTGAAAAAAAATCGAGATACAGAACAAATTTGGACAAGTTCCTTTGCAGTTTTTTCACACCTAGTGAGATAAAGAAGATATTTCAGATAGCAGTTTGGGTCAATTTTGGAAAATCGCTCTGTATCTCGAAAATGGACAAACTTACTGAAGATCTGATTGGAGCATGGCTTGTTTAACGAAAAAATAAGTGAAAGCATCTCAACGACTTTTTTTCTATCTCGTTTAGTTTTCGAAATACACTGCAAAAACATTACATACAATTTGGGACACTCTGTACTTCAATCCCTGATTATTTAAAAAAAAATCGAGATATAGAACAAATTTGGACAAGTTCTTTTGTAGTTTTTTCTTACCTACAGAGATAAAAAAAATATTTCAGATAGCTGTTTAGGCTAATTTTGGAAAATCGCTCTGTATCTCGAAAATGGAAAAACTCACTGAAGATCTGATTGGAGCATGGCTTGTTTAACGAAAAAATAAGTGAAAGCATCTTAACTACTTTTTTTCTATCTCGTTTAGTTTTCTAAATACACTGCAAAAATATTACATACAATTTGGGACACTCCGTAGTTAGATCCTTGATTATTTGAAAAAAAATCGAGATACAGAACAAATTTGGACAAGTTTCTTTGCAGTTTTTTCACACCTAGTGAGATAAAGAAGATATTTCAGATAGCAGTTTGGGTCAATTTTGGAAAATCGCTCTGTATCTCGAAAATGGACAAACTTACTGAAGATCTGATTGGAGCATGGCTTGTTTAACGAAAAAATAAGTGAAAGCATCTCAACTACTTTTTTTCTATCTCATTTAGTTTTCGAAATACACTGCAAAAACATTACATACAATTTGGGACATTCTGTACTTCAATCCCTGATTATTTGAAAAGAAAAAAAATCGAGATACAGAACAAATGTGGACAAGTTGCTTTGCAGTTTTTTCACACCTAGTGAGATAAAGAAGATATTTCAGATAGCAGTTTGGGACAATTTTGGAAAATCCCTCTATATCTCGAAAATGGAAAAACTTAATGAAGATCTGATTGGAGCATGACTTGTTTAACGAAAAAATAAGTGAAAGAATCTCAACTACTTTTTTTCTATCTCGTCTAGTTTTCGAAATACACTGCAAAATCATTACATACAATTTTGGGACACTCTGTACTTCAATCCCTGATTATTTAAAAAAAAAATCGAGATATAGAACAAATTTGGACAAGTTCTTTTGTAGTTTTTTCTTACCTACAGAGATAAAAAAATATTTCAGATAGCTGTTTAGGCTAATTTTGGAAAATCGCACTGTATCTCGAAAATGGAAAAACTCACTGAAGATCTGATCGGAGCATGGCTTGTTTAACGAAAAAATAAGTGAAAGCATCTTAACTACTTTTTTTCTATCTCGTTTAGTTTTCTAAATACACTGCAAAAACATTACTTACAATTTGGGACACTCCGTAGTTAGATCCTTGATTATTTGAAAAAAAATCGAGATACAGAACAAATTTGGACAAGTTCCTTTGCAGTTTTTTCACACCTAGTGAGATAAAGAAGATATTTCAGATAGCAGTTTGGGACAATTTTGGAAAATCCCTCTATATCTCGAAAATGGAAAAACTTAATGAAGATCTGATTGGAGCATGACTTGTTTAACGAAAAAATAAGTGAAAGAATCTCAACTACTTTTTTTCTATCTCGTCTAGTTTTCGAAATACACTGCAAAAACATTACATACAATTTTGGGACACTCTGTACTTCAATCCCTGATTATTTAAAAAAAAAATCGAGATACAGAACAAATTTGGACAAGTTCCTTTGCAGTTTATCACACCTAGTGAGATAAAGAAGATATTTCAGATAGCAGTTTGGGTCAATTTTGGAAAATCGCTCTGTATCTCGAAAATGGACAAACTTACTGAAGATCTGATTGGGGCATGGCTTGTTTAACGAAAAAATAAGTGAAAGCATCTCAACTACTTTTTTTCTATCTCGTTTAGTTTTCTAAATACACTGCAAAAATATTACATACAATTTGGGACACTCCGTAGTTAGATCCTTGATTATTTGAAAAAAAATCGAGATACAGAACAAATTTGGACAAGTTCCTTTGCAGTTTTTTCACACCTAGTGAGATAAAGAAGATATTTCAGATAGCAGTTTGGGTCAATTTTGGAAAATCGCTCTGTATCTCGAAAATGGACAAACTTACTGAAGATCTGATTGGAGCATGGCTTGTTTAACGAAAAAATAAGTGAAAGCATCTCAACTACTTTTTTTCTATCTCGATTAGTTTTCGAAATACACTGCAAAAACATTACATACAATTTGGGACATTCTGTACTTCAATCCCTGATTATTTGAAAAGAAAAAAAATCGAGATACAGAACAAATGTGGACAAGTTGCTTTGCAGTTTTTTCACACCTAGTGAGATAAAGAAGATATTTCAGATAGCAGTTTGGGACAATTTTGGAAAATCCCTCTATATCTCGAAAATGGAAAAACTTAATGAAGATCTGATTGGAGCATGACTTGTTTAACGAAAAAATAAGTGAAAGAATCTCAACTACTTTTTTTCTATCTCGTCTAGTTTTCGAAATACACTGCAAAAACATTACATACAATTTTGGGACACTCTGTACTTCAATCCCTGATTATTTAAAAAAAAATCGAGATACAGAACAAATTTTGACAAGTTCCTTTGCGGTTTTTTCACTCCTAGTGAAATAAAGGAGATATTTCAGATAGCAATTTGGGACCATTTTTGGAAAATCCCTTTATATCTCGAAAATGGAAAAACTTACTGAAGATCTGATTGGATAATGGCTTGTTTAACAAAAAAATAAGTGAGAGCATCTCAACTATTTTTTTTCTATCGTTTAGTTTTCGAAATATACTGCAAAAACCGAGGCAAAAACATTACATGCAATTTTGGGAGACTCTGTACTTCAATCCCTGATTATTTGAAAGGAAAAAAATCGAGATACAGAACAAATTTGGACATGCACCCAACAAGATAATTTTATGTAGACCAAATAAAATATCAACAATAAAGAAGAAACAGTTTGAAGCCGAAATTCACTTATCGACATTTCTTAATATACAACAATTTTAATTTTCAAAACATGCTTGTATCTCACAAATATTTATCAACATTTCAAAAATTAATCGCTGTCAATGACACACGGATCATTTAGGCGTATTATTTAAATAAAAATAATTGTTTTAGAAGATTTTAAGGTCCCTCATTTTTTATTTACTCTATCTAAAGTCAAAATGGCTTGGCACGTTTATTTCTATGTTGCACCTTTCAGTTATACAGGGTTTTTCATTAAGAATTGTCCATTAATAACTGGAAACATTCAAGTAAAATATTCCTTTTTCGAGATACAGAGTGATTCATTATAAATATTTATAGTAACACCTTTCAAAATATTTTTTTCATACTCGACAAACAATTTACGTATATTAAGGTACTTTAAAAAAAATGTCAAATATTCCCAAAGGCGTGTGCGGTAGGGATAAATACGTTCTTTTTCCCTTCTACAATGTACGCCACTGTCGTAATAATAATTTCAGTTTTTTTTTATCTTTCGTTACTTTCTTCTTTTTTTCATATTGCCTATGAATGGTGATCTAAAGAAACTGTTCAAAAATTAATAGGAAATGTATGAAAAAATAAATTATATGAATAGAGGGATATTTATGAACATCCGTTTATCTCCTACGTTCACACCAAGCGGCCTTAATAACTATCTAGATAATTTAAAAACAACATTCAACAACGCGGAAAGAGTAGTCGTTGGAGAAAATGAGCCTATTCCGATGCGATTCGGCCTGTTTCATTCAAATATTAAACGACAAAAAAAAAACAGCGCAACTGGTACGGAGAAAAAAAAGTATAATTCCCTGAAATCGCGAACGAAATAGTCTTCGATATTATCAATTTTTAACTACCTACCCGCCTGCGTTATTGTCGACAAGGTTTTTTTTAAAAAAGATTTTTGAATGATTGAATCTCACGAGGAAAGTCCACATAAACTACTTTTATTTTTAGACGTAGATTTGAATAGAAGATGAACAAAATTGATATATTTGACAAACTTTCCATAATTTTTTTTTCGTATTAGGGTTGTGCATTTTGGATTTTTAATAAAAATGACTGTACCTATCATCTTTTCCATTATCTAGTCAGATCTTCAGTGAGTTTTTCCAATTTCGAGATATAGAACAATTTTCCAAAAATTGACCCAAACTGCTATCTGCAATATCTTCTTTATCTCACTAGGAGTGAAAAAACTATAAAGGAACTTGTCCAAATTTGTTCTGCATCTCAATTTTTTTTTAAATAATCAGGGATTGAAGTAAGGAATGTCTCAAATTGTATGTAATGTTTTTGCAGTGTATTTCGAAAACTAAACGAGATAGAAAAAAAATAGTTGAGATGCTTTCACTTATTTTTTCGTTAAACAAGCCATGCTCCAATCAGATCTTCAGTAAGTTTTTCCATTTTCGAGATACTGAGCGATTTTCCAAAAATTGACCCAAACTGCTATCTGAAATATCTTTTTTATCTCACTAGGTGTGAAAAAACTGCAAAGGAACTTGTCCAAATTTGTTCTGTATCTCAATTTTTTTTTAAATAATCAGGGATTGAAGTAAGGAATGTCTCAAATTGTATGTAATGTTTTTGCAGTGTATTTCGAAAACTAGACGAGACAGAAAAAAAGTAGTTGAGATGCTTTCACTTATTTTTTTGTTAAACAAGCCATGCTCCAATCAGATCTTCAGTAAGTTTTTCCATTTTCGAGATATAGAGCGATTTTCCAAAATTGACCCAAACTGCTATCTGAAAATCTTCTTTATTTCACTAGGAGTAAAAAAACTGCAAAGGAACTTGTCCAAATTTGTTCTGTATCTCGATTTTTTTTCTTTTCAAATAATCAGGGATTGAAGTACAGATTGTCCCAAATTGTATGTAATGTTTTTGCAGTGTATTTCGAAAACTAAACGAGATAGGAAAAAAGTAGTCAAGATGCTTTCACTTATTTTTTCGTTAAACAAGCCATGCTCCAATCAGATCTTCAGTAAGTTTTTCCTTTTTCGAGATATAGAGGGATTTTCCAAAATTGACCCAAACTGTTATCTGAAAATCTTCTTTATTTCACTAGGAGTGAAAAAACTGCAAAGAAACTTGTCCAAATTTGTTCTGTATCTCGATTTTTTTTCTTTTCAAATAAACAGGGATTGAAGTACAGAATGGCCCAAAATTGTATGTAATGTTTTTGCCTCGGTTTTTGCAGTGTATTTCGAAAACTAAACGAGATAGAAAAAAAATAGTTGAGATGCTTTCACTTATTTTTTTGTTAAACAAGCCATGCTCCAATCAGATCTTCAGTAAGTTTTTCCATTTTCGAGATATAGAGCAATTTTCCAAAAATTGACCCAAACTGCTATCTGAAATATCTTTTTTATCTCACTAGGTGTGAAAAAACTGCAAAGGAACTTGTCCAAATTTGTTCTGTATCTCGATTTTTTTCTTTTCACATAATTAGGGATTGAGGTACAGAGTGTCCCAAATTGTATGTAATATTTTTGAAGTGTATTTCGAAAACTAGACGAGATAGAAAAAAAGTAGTTGAGATGCTTTCACTTATTTTTTTGTTAAACAAGCTATGCTCCAATCAGATCTTCAGTAAGTTTTTCCATTTTCGAGATATAGAGCAATTTTCCAAAATTGGCCCAAACTGGTATATGAAATATCTTCTTTATCTCACTAGGAGTGAAAAAACTGCAAAGGAACTTGTCAAAATTTGTTCTGTATCTCGATTTATTATTCAAATAATCAGGGATTGAAGTAGAGAGTGTCCCAAAATTGTATGTAATGTTTTTGCAGTGTATTTCGAAAACTAAACGAGATAGAAAAAAAGTAGTTTGAGATGCTTTCACTTATTTTTTCGTTAAACAAGCCATGCTCCAATCTTATCTTCCGTATATTTTCCCATTTTCGAGATACTGAGCGATTTTCCAAAAATTGACCCAAACTGCTATCTGAAATATCTTTTTTATCTCACTAGGTGTGAAAAAACTGCAAAGGAACTTGTCCAAATTTGTTCTGTATCTCGATTTTTTTCTTTTCACATAATTAGGGATAGAGGTACAGAGTGTCCCAAATTGTATGTAATATTTTTGAAGTGTATTTCGAAAACTAGACGAGATAGAAAAAAAGTAGTTGAGATGCTTTCACTTATTTTTTCGTTAAAAAAGCCATGCTCCAATCTTCAGTAAATTTTCCCATTTTCGAGATAAAGAGCGATTTTTCAAAATTGATCCAAACTGCTATATGGGACTCCCTGTATATTTTAGGTAGATGGGATACTGATTAGATATATATTAATATAGAGGGTATATGTTCAAATCTATAGCTTGTTGTTTTTTCGAGATATGGAGCTAGAAAGTTGAAGACAAAAAAATTTTAATTTATAATGAAAATGTGTAAAAAAAAGTTATCGGTGGGGTTAGGTAAAATGTATTTTCCAAAAAAACATGCAATTTCCGTCACGAAATATGGATGAAGTCGTATTAGCATTTTTTTGTCGAATAAATTTAAATATTTTTCACACAAAATTTATTTTAACATAGACACCAGTTATTAAAATTCATCTCGTGCAACAAGTTTTAAAAATAATATCCCTATTTGATGAATAAATTTAAAATAAATGACACTATTTTTTCTGAATTATAAGGCTCCAAAGGTAAAAAATTGAAACATTTTTTTTATTTACAACTAAAAAATCGATATATGTATAAGCAATATTTTTTCTAGTAATAGGCCCAAAGTGGTTTTATATCCTTTATCAGTTAAACACTTTATTGAAGGGTATTTTTGTGTGTACCTGATAATTTTTTTCATAAAATACACTAATTGATACTTATACTGTTTGCTTTTAATCGTGATGCGTGTGTACACATCATTCATGCCATTATACGCGTGTGTGTTCATTATTACACAATTTCATCCGATATCCCACATTAAAAATGAAAACAAGGAAAACTCAACCCTTTTTATAGAAAATAAATAAATGTGAAAAAAAAAAGATTTTATTGCTATGATATTTGAGGAGTAGTTGTTTCTGATCGGAAAATATCAATAAGGAGCCGATAATAACAATTCATATCTTACTAATTTCAAACTTGCCTCTAAACACCCCCCATTCTCAACTTCAACTAACATTTTAACTCAAATTACCATATAAATGCGCCACTTTATCCTACATTCCCCCTTCACAGTGCACCAGATATATGAATAGATTCTACAAATTCTTAACAGGTTTTCTGTGGTTTTCCTTTAACCTACCTGATCCTCAAAACTCAGTTAACCGATTGAACGGCTGAGAACAATTCAGCTCTAACTGTACCAACTCCCAGTTAAACTATAATCATAAGACGTTCGTGTTTTCGTTAATAAGTCCGCTCTTTGAGTCACAGGACAAAACGACAAAAAATCATCTCATTTATTCAGTATAGCTACATAAATGATTGGCCAGATTCAAATCGCTTGTTTCGTCAAAGTGAAGTATAACCAAGAGCACAAAAAGCCCAAAGGTGCCGAGGTTTCTAAGCCTCTAACTGGTTCCTTCCTATCAATGTTCTGTTCGGTATTATAAGATATCATTAACCGCGACTGCGTTTTACACTAGGCATTTCAATTTAGTCTACACTACACTAACTCGTGAGGTTTGGTCCTCTTAAATATTTTTTCTGATTTGAGTGCTTGTTCGATTGTTTCCATTATTACTAATTAAATTTTTCGAGGATTCCACTTATTTCGCAATCCTTTTTTGATTCACGGTAACTTTTATAGCTACTTTTATGGATAACGATTTTCTTTATCAATTTTAAAATTTCTAAAAATAACGAGTTTGCATATATTTTTTTTTCCTGTTCAATTAAATCGAACGTCGTAAATATTATCAGCAATCATAAAAATGTCGGTATCAGCTCGCTGTATATATACAGTTTCATAATATAAACCATATAGACAAACGAAATTCCTAACATTCCTCGAATAGGATGTAATATTTCTTACAAATATTTACACACATTATAAATTTTCGCAGTGTACACAGAAAAAAACACTAACATCGAACTGCACACGTCAATATTCACAGTTAACACGTTGACTGCCGCAATACAATGAATATTTCGACCTCCCGGCCACAAGCTACAAATTATTTTAGAATCATATGAACGATAACAGCAACAACATTTTTCGAAATTATATAAAAATGATGAAATGAATGTTGAAAATTTCTAAAAATTATTGTTATAAAATTTTTTGAACTTCATTTGCGATTTAAAATAAGAGTGACATAATAATTTTTTAACCAACCCTCGTCAGTACAAAGTAGATGCTATCCGTCCAGAAGCTCTGAGAGCATAATCGTGGACTGGAGACAACGCTGAAACCGGTCTCCAAGTGATGTTGTCCCTTCTAATTACAAACCAGAATGGTTGGTTATATCCTGCAGATATACCAACCCCGTTTAACTTAAAAGTGTAATTCAATATCTGTCGGAGCATATAGCCCGAGAAGTAGTTGTTGTTTCTTAGTGAACTGTTTCTGTATTTATAATAGTGTCTTAGACATCTATATGATAATTTTTACAGGAAACTGTATTTTGTTGGGAATTCTGGAATCGTTGGCGATACTTGACACTGATCACTATTTACACTACCACTACACCAACACTTTACACTACCTTACGACAAAGTTATCTTAATCAGATTTTACCTTAGATAACTTGGTTATAGAAACGCGCGTGGTATAGTGTAAAGTGTTATTGTTGGTAGTGTAAACAGTGTTGAGTGACATTATATTTACACGATTTACATTAATTTGCCCTCGTCTATCCGACACACGTGATCGAACGACAAATACGTTCAATGACCATGGACTTATAAGAAATCCTAATAATAATAATAATTTAAATAGCAGACTTACACCTCAGACTATTTTATGTTTACATTATTACATTATATTGTTTAACATTTATAATTAAGCTAAAATTGCACAACGTGAAAACATTTTAGACAGAACCGGACTAAAAATATTTTTATCCTACTTTAACTTAGTTTAAATTATTATCGAGAACAAGCAAGAATTTTGTGATGGATTAAAATAAATCACACTGTATTCGTACTTACATTTTGGATCTAATTTGTTTTCCGAAAAGTCAGAATGAGAAACTTTTTTTCTGGTTAACGATGTGTGTGCTAAGCCCCCGTACTATAAAAAAATTCCGAAACAAGCTTTTTATTTTCTTATTTAAAAAAACCTATTCTACAGGGTGAATCAAAATCCCATTATTACCTATCCATTGGTAAAAATTACCAGAAAAAAATTTTTATCCAGGAAAAACTGGAAATTTGTGGAAGGGGATTTTTTTTACTGGTGCACACACTATTCCACAGGGTGAATCAAAATCACGTACTTTTTCAATACATCAAAACCTATCCACTGGTAAAAATTACCAGAAAAAAATTTTTATCCAGCAAAAAATCTCCGGAAAAACTGGAAATTTGTGAAAGGAGATTTTTTTTACTTTTGCATACAAAAAATTAGCTATTTTACAGGGTGAATCAAAATCACGTACTTTTTCAAAACCTATCCACTGGTAAAAATTACCAGAAAAAAATATTTATCCAGGAAAAAACCTCCGGGAAAACTGAAAAATTTGTGAAAGGGTTTTTTTACTGGTGCACACAAAAAGATAGCTGTTCTACAGGGTAAATCAAAATCACGTACTTTTTCAAGACTAATCCACTGGTGAAAATTACCAGAAAAAATTTTTATCCAGGAAAAAACCTCCGGAAAAACAGGAAATTTGTAAAAGGGGATTTTTTTACTGGTGCACAACAAAAATTAGCTATTCTACAGGGTGAATCATAATCACGTACTTTTTCAAAACCTATCCACTGGTAAAAATTACCAGAAAAAAATATTTATCCAGGAAAAAACCTCCGGGAAAACTGGAAATTTGTGAAAGGGGATTTTTTTTTACTGGTGCACAACAAAAATTAGCTATTTTACAGGGTGAATCAAAATCACGTACTTTTTCAAGACCTATCCACTGATAAAAATTACCAGAAAAAAATTTTTATCCAGGAAAAAACCTCCGGAAAAACAGAAAATTTGTAATGGGAATTTTTTTACTGGTACACACAAAAAATTAGCTAATCTACAGGGTGAATCAAAATCACGTACTTTTTCTAAACCTATCCACTGGTGAAAATTACCAGAAAATAATTTTTATCCAAGAAAAAAACCTCCGGAAAAACTGAAAATTTGCGAAAGGGCATTTTTTTACAGGTGCACACAAAAAATTAGCTAATCTACAGGGTGAATCAAATTCACGTACTTTTTCAAAACCTATCCACTGGTGAAAATTATCAGAAAAAAATTTTTATCCAGGAAAAAACCTCCGGAAAAATTGGAAATTTGTGAAAAGGGATTTTTTTACAGGTGCACACAAAATATTAGCTATTCTACAGGGTGAATCAAAATCACGTACTTTTTCAAGACCTATCCACTGGTGAAAATTATCAGAAAAAAATTTTTATCCAGGAAAAAACCTCCGGAAAAATTGGAAATTTGTGAAAAGGGATTTTTTTACAGGTGCACACAAAATATTAGCTATTCTACAGGGTGAATCAAAATCACGTACTTTTTCAAGACCTATCCACTGGTAAAAATTACCAGAAAATAATTTTTATCCAGGAAAAAACCTCCGGAAAAACTGGAAATTTGTAAAAGGGGATTTTTTACTGGTGCACAAAAAAAATTAGCTATTCTACAGGGTCAATCAAAATCACATAATTTTTCAAGACCTATCCACTGGTGAAAATTACCAGAAAATAATTTTTATCCAGAAAAAAAACCTCTGGAAAAACTGGAAATTTGTGAAAGGGCATTTTTTTCACAGGTGCACACAAAAAATTAGCTAATCTACAGAGTGAATCAAAATCACGTACTTTTTCTAAACCTATCCACTGGTGAAAATTACCAGAAAAAAATTTTTATCCAGGAAAAAACCTCCGGAAAAACTGGAAATTTGTAAAAGGGGATATTTTTTACTGGTGCATACAAAAAATTAGCTAATCTGCAGGGTGAATTAAATTCACGTACTGTTTCAAAAAATATCCACTGGTAAAAATTACCAGAAAAAAGTTTTTATCCAGGAAAAAATCTCCGGAAAAACTGGAAATTTGTGAAAAGGGATTTTTTTACAGGTGCACACAAAATATTAGCTATTCTACAGGGTGAATCAAAATCACGTACTTTTTCAAGACCTATCCACTGGTAAAAATTACCAGAAAAAAATTTTTATCCAGGAAAAAATCTCCGGAAAAACTGGACATTTGTGGAAGGGGATTTTTTAACTGGTGCACACAAAAAATTAGCTATTCTACAGGGTGAATCAAAATCCCGTAATGTTTCAACATCTATCCACTGGTGAAAATTACCAGAAAAAAATTTTTATCCAGGAAAAAAACCTCCGGAAGAACTGGAAATTTGTGAAAGGGAATTTTTTTTACTGGTGCACACAAAAAATTTGCTATTCTACAGGGTGAATCAAAATCACGTACTTTTTCAAGACCTATCCACTGGTAAAAATTACCAGAAAATAATTTTTATCCAGGAAAAAACCTCCGGAAAAACTGGAAATTTGTAAAAGGGGATTTTTTTACTGGTGCACAAAAAAAATTAGCTATTCTACAGGGTCAATCAAAATCACATAATTTTTCAAGACCTATCCACTGGTGAAAATTACCAGAAAATAATTTTTATCCAGAAAAAAAACCTCTGGAAAAACTGGAAATTTGTGAAAGGGCATTTTTTTCACAGGTGCACACAAAAAATTAGCTAATCTACAGAGTGAATCAAAATCACGTACTTTTTCTAAACCTATCCACTGGTGAAAATTACCAGAAAAAAATTTTTATCCCGGAAAAAACCTCCGGAAAAACTGGAAATTTGTAAAAGGGGATATTTTTTACTGGTGCATACAAAAAATTAGCTAATCTGCAGGGTGAATTAAATTCACGTACTGTTTCAAAAAATATCCACTGGTAAAAATTACCAGAAAAAAGTATTTATCCAGGAAAAAACCTCCGGAAAAATTGGAAATTTGTGAAAAGGGATTTTTTTACAGGTGCACACAAAATATTAGCTATTCTACAGGGTGAATCAAAATCACGTACTTTTTCAAGACCTATCCACTGGTAAAAATTACCAGAAAAAAATTTTATCCAGGAAAAACTTCCGGGAAAACTGGAAATTTGTAAAAAGGGATTTTTTTACTGGTGTACACAAAAAATTAGCTATTCTACAGGGTGAATCAAATTCATGTACTTTTTCAAGTCGTATCCAATGGTAAAAATTACTAGAAGAAAATTTTTATCCAGGAAAAAATCTCCGGAAAAACTGGACATTTGTGGAAGGGGATTTTTTTACTGGTGCACACAAAAAATTAGCTATTCTACAGGGTGAATCAAAATCCCGTAATGTTTCAACATCTATCCACTGGTAAAAATTACCAGAAAATAATTTTTAGCCAGGAAAAAACCTCCGGAAAAACTGGAAATTTGTAAAAGGGGATTTTTTTACTGGTGCACAAAAAAAATTAGCTATTCTACAGGGTCAATCAAAATCACATAATTTTTCAAGACCTATCCACTGGTGAAAATTACCAGAAAATAATTTTTATCCAGAAAAAAAACCTCTGGAAAAACTGGAAATTTGTGAAAGGGCATTTTTTTCACAGGTGCACACAAAAAATTAGCTAATATACAGGGTGAATCAAATTCACGTACTTTTTCAAAACCCATCCACTGGTAAAAATTACCAGAAAAAAACTTTTATCCAGGAAAAAACCTCCGTAAAAACTGGAAATTTGTAAAAGGGGATATTTTTTACTGGTGCATACAAAATATTAGCTAATCTACGAGTTGAATCAAATTCACGTACTTTTTCAAAACCTATCCACTGGTAAAAATTACCAGAAAAAAATTTTTATCCAGGAAAAAATCTCCGGAAAAACTGGAAATTTGTGAAAAGGGATTTTTTTACAGGTGCACACAAAATATTAGCTATTCTACAGGGTGAATCAAAATCACGTACTTTTTCAAGACCTATCCACTGGTAAAAATTACCAGAAAAAAATTTTATCCAGGAAAAACTTCCGGGAAAACTGGAAATTTGTAAAAAGGGATTTTTTTACTGGTGTACACAAAAAATTAGCTATTCTACAGGGTGAATCAAATTCATGTACTTTTTCAAGTCGTATCCAATGGTAAAAATTACTAGAAGAAAATTTTTATCCAGGAAAAAATCTCCGGAAAAACTGGACATTTGTGGAAGGGGATTTTTTTACTGGTGCACACAAAAAATTAGCTATTCTACAGGGTGAATCAAAATCCCGTAATGTTTCAACATCTATCCACTGGTGAAAATTACCAGAAAAAAATTTTTATCCAGGAAAAAAACCTCCGGAAGAACTGGAAATTTGTGAAAGGGAATTTTTTTTACTGGTGCACACAAAAAATTAGCTATTCTACAGGGTGAAGCAAAATCCCGTAATTTATCATCATCTATCTAGACACTGGAAAAAATTTCCAGAAAAAAATTTTATCCACGAAAAAAGTGGAAAATTGTGAAATGGGATTTATTTTTTTACTGGTGCACACAGTTATTTGATAAAATTGAAGTATTATTCTTGGTTTCGCCCTCGAATAGTGCATCGCAAAAAAAAATTAAAAACAATGTAAAAATCCCGAAATTTCAGCAGTGGAAAACCTCAACAAAACACGCACCTATAGTACATTTTTTTTCCTTTTTTAGACTGAATTTTTATTGAAAAAAGATGACACAAAAATTGTTTACATTCAATAAATCATTTACCATTGTTCCTGAACCTAATTACCCCATTTTACTATTTTCCCCTTTATTTAAATTTAACGTATGCTTTGATTCCAGCCGTCACCTCACGATTTACAATTTCCTTTTTACACCTAACCACACCGTTTTCGAATGCATTTTAAATTATCTATGTACATTTTATTCAGTAATTAATCTCATGGTGGGCATGTGGAACAGAAATAACCATAGGGTAATTACGTGGGATATTTTTATTCTTATATAACTGTAGCCATCGGAGATACATTCTACTTTATAATATGAAAAAGTGCATAGAAAACTATGAACTGTTCGAAACGAAGGCACCCCTCCTGAATTTTTTTAGTGTATGTAAACGAAGATAAAAGTGACCGCCAACGTTAATTGAATACACTACCAATGAGTAATTAAGAAAATATTTCTAAAAATAGCGAAAGATCCACTTCCAAACGACGCTGATATATTTCACATTCTAAATAAATTGATGTGATAGACGGAAAAAAACTTGACCGATTCGTAAGGAATCTCATGTGGGCCACCACAAATCAAGTCGATTGCATTCTTTTTACTGCTTGAATCATTGGACCGAAAAAATATTTTTAGGAAAAGGACAAGCCCTATAACCTTAGCCTGGGTAAATTTGGTAATGAAAAGTCACTTAAAAGTTATTATTGTTGCGAGGTCCTGTCCCTCGATTGTAAATTTTGGTGGCTGCGCTCCTTTCGAGAACATTAGCTTCGTTTGTGCATATGGCGAGCGCAGAAGGTACTGGAATTTTCTAGAGTTAAGAAGGACAATATATACGCGAGTTTTTGAGTGCGTGAACAATTATTGAAACGGTTAGTTCAGAATTAGTGAAACGGACAGTAAAGAGTTAGTACATAGAAGTTCTTAGTAATCGGACAGTGAATTAAATAGTGCAGAAAAATAGTGTAATATTCAAGTGGTAAAAATAAATTAGAACTATTAAACCGAGAGTAAATAAATTAGTATACATTAAGTAAAGTGTGTATATAAATTAAGTTTAATACAGTGTGTTTTTCTTTAAATAAATAGATACAGTGTATAATTTTATCCCACAAGTAAAAACTATTTAAATAAATAACAAAAACATTACATTATTGTGAACTACTCCCTCTAGCGGTGGAGTAGAAAACTTGAAAACAATTTCCAGCAGTTTCTCGTATGCGAGCTTGTAAAACAGATTTTTTTCTGTAATCTGTACGATAAATAGTTTCTGAGATACAGCGCGTACCTCTCTTAAACATTTGAAATATTTTTATTATTATTATATTATTTAGTATTCATAGTAGCTTATGATTAAATAACAATTTACATAAATTATATAACGAAGTAGCCTATATTGTAATAAACGAAAAATTTTAATGTATTTCCGTAGTAGTATAGGAACCCAAAAAAAGCCCATTAAAATTCCGGATTCCAGTCCACCGGATGTATCTTTTCACAATCAAATACTATCCATCAACGATCGTGACAAAACCAACCAATCACATTTTATTAATAACCAGTCTTTAGTTAACCTCACGTCTCCCGAACCGATTTTATTTATTACAATGGAATTAGTTTCTATACACAGTACAGTATGTAATCAGTTATCAATAACCTGTCATTAAAATATAAATAATTACAGTTATTTCAATCGATTTGTAAATAATAATTAATTGATAACCGTTATTAAAATTTTTATTAGAATGATTATGACATTTGTTGATACAAATTAAAGCAAACGTTTTTGTATTGTTCAATTACGAAAAAAAAAAATATAACAAAATGAACATTAATAGAGATACTCTTTAAGATATAGTACGGGGGCTTGTTTTAATGATGAAACATTGACCAAAACAACATAAATCAAAATATCAAGATCTTTAATTGAAAACCCCTACTTATCATGGACTACCTAGATTGCAACCATCCTGCATGGGGGAGTAATAATAATAATAATAATAATAATCCAATTAGTATATCTAAATGATGGACAAGCTACCAGATTGTCCTCACCAAGTGAGGATAAATCTGTAGTAGATGTTACCCTAATATCTTCTGAGTTATCTCCATATGCCACTTGGGAAGCCCTCCTAGACCCCGGAAGTAGTGATCACTACCAAACCATCTGCAATCTTTATTCTAATAATAATGGCAACTCCAATATCAGATAGTAACCACAAAAAGAAACTTTAAAAAAGCTAACTGGAACACCTTTTATGAACACCTTTTATGAGCACCCAACAGCCTCTAACCCATTTTCAGTATGAAACATTCCAAGATAATATTATGAAAGCAGCAAATGCTGCAATACCATTTCATAAAATCAAACAAAACCATACATACAATATCCCCTGGTGGGATAACTCCTGTCAAGTATCCATTAATGGCAGAATATCTGCAATTAAAACATTTATCAACTCTCCGACTGTAGACAACTTTATAACAGTTAAAAGGAACATTGCTTCCACTAGAAAATTCCTTAAATCCAAAAGAAAGAAGAGTTTTCGCTTCTGTGCAAAAAAATAGGTGAGCGGTTGTCGGACCGCCGACAGAAGCGTGCCTTATGCACAATAGAATGACCATTTTTCGTAAATTTTTGACCATTTTTCAAAAGTTTTGACAATTGTTGACCGTGTTTTCAAAATTTTTGACTATTTTTTCAACTTTTAACAATTATTGACCAATTTTGACAGTTTTGGCAATTATTGATCATTTTTGACAATTTTTCAAAAAATTTGACCATTTTAGACCATTTTTCCAGATTTTAACAATTATTGACCATTTTTCCAGATTTTAACAATTATTGACCATTTTTGACAGTTTTTTATAATTATTGACCATTTTTTCAAAATGTTGACAATTTTTGACCATTTTTGACAATTTTTTCGAAAATTTTGACAATTTTTTCGAAAATTTTGACCATTTTTTCAAAATTTTTGACTATTTTTTCAAATTTTAAGAATTATTGACCATTTTTGACCAATTTTGACAGTTTTGGCAATTATTGATCATTTTTGACAATTTTTCAAAAAATTTGACCATTAGACCATTTTTCCAGATTTTAACAATTATTGACCATTTTTCCAGATTTTAACAATCATTGACCATTTTTGACAGTTTTTTATAATTATTGACCATTTTTTCAAAATGTTGACAATTTTTGACCATTTTTGACAATTTTTCGAAAATTCTGACTATTTTTCAAAAATTTTGACAATTGTCGACAATTATTGACCATTTTTGACAGTTTTTTATAATTATTGACCATTTTTTCAAAATTTTGACAATTTTTTATAATTATTGACCATTTTTTCAAATTTTAACAATTATTGACAATTTTTAACAATTATTGACCGTTCTTGACAGTTTTTTATAATTATTGACCATTTTTTCAAAATTTTGACAATTTTTAACCATTTTTCAAAATTTTAACAATTATTGACCATTTTTGACAATTTTTCAGAAATTTTGACCATTTTTCAAAAATTTTCAACAATTATTGACCATTTTTGATATAATTTATAATTATTGACAATTTTTTTCAAAATTTTAACAATTTTTGACCATTTTTCAAAATTTTAACAATTATTGACCATTTCTGACAACTTTAAAAAAGTTTGACAATGATTGTAAATGTTTCAAAATATATAACAATTTTTGATTGGTTTTGACAATTATTGACCGTCTTTGACAATTATTAACCATTTTTGATAATTATTCAAAAATTTTACCCTTTTTTCAAAAGCTTTGACAATTATTGACCATTTTTTTCAAAATTTTTACAAATATTGACCATTTTTGACAATTATTGACCATATTTCAAAATTTTTGACAATTTTTGACCATATTTCAAAAATTTTGACGATTTTTGAATGGTTTTGACAATTATTGACCGTCTTTGACTATTATTGACCATTTTTGACAACTTTCAAAGATTTTGACAATTATTGTAAATTTTTCGAAATATACAGGGTTTCATTAAGAATTCTCAATATTGCAGCTGGAGAAACCTTAGCACGAAATATGAAGATTTAAGCCAAAACACTAAAATAAAATATTCTTGTAGGGGGATAAAAGAAAGTATCCATCCCTATCGCACGCCTCTGGTAATAGAGAAAAACTATCTTTTACCAATGTTTAAAGTAACCTTACATGTATAAACTATTTGCCAAGTATGAATAAAAAATATTGGAAGGTGTCAAAACTATGGGCTAAAATCATTTAGAATATTTAAAATAAAACACCCTAAATCTTGGTTAGGAGGAATATTTTATTTAAGTGTTTTTGCTTAAATCATCATATTTCCTCCTAAGATTTCTCCAGTTACTATATGGACAATTCTTAATGAAACACCCTGTATAACAATTTTTGATCATTTTTCAAAATTTTAAATATTTAACAATTTTTGGCAATTTTTGACAATTTTTCAAAAATTTTGACCATTTTTCAAAAATTTTCACAATTTTTAACAATTATTGACTATTTTTGACAGTCTTTTATAATTATTGACCATGTTTTCAAAATTTTGACAATTTTTGATAATTTTTAACAATTATTGACCATTTCTCTAAATTTTTGACCATATCTCAAAATTTTTGATTGGTTTTGACAATTATTAACCGTCTTTGACAATTATTGACCATTTTTCATAATGTTTCAAAAATTTTAACCATTTTTCAAAATTTTTGACCATTTTTTCAAAATTTTTACAAATATTGAACGTTTTTGACAGTTTTTGAACGTTTTTGACAATTATTGACCATTTTTCCAAATTTTTGAGCATATTTCAAAATTTTTGACAATTTTTGATTGGTTTTGACAATTATTGACCGTCTTTGACTATTATTGACCATTTTTGACAATTTTTCAAAAATTTTGTCAATCATGGACCATTTTCTTAAATATTTAACAATTATTGACCATTTTTCATAATTTTTCAAAAAATTTAACCATTTTTCAAAATTTTTGACCATTTTTTCAAAATTTTTACAAATATTGAACGTTTTTGACAATTATTGATCATTTTTCCAAATTTTTGACAATTTTTGAAAATATTTGGCAATTATTAATCATTTTTCCAAAATTTTGACAGTTTTTGACCATTTTTGACAATAATTGACCATATTTCCAAATTTTTGACCATATTTCAAAATTTTTGACAATTTTTGATTGGTTTTGACAATTATTGACCGTCTTTGACAATTATTGACCATTTTTGATAATTATTCAAAAATTTTACCCTTTTTTCAAAAGTTTTGACAATTATTGACCATTTTTTCAAAATTTTTACAAATATTGACCATTTTTGACCATTTTTGACAATTTTTTACAATTATTGACCATATTTCAAAATTTTTGACAATTTTTGACCATATTTCAAAATTTTTGACGATTTTTGAATGGTTTTGACAATTATTGACCGTCTTTGACAATTATTGACCATTTTTGATAATTATTCAAAAATTTTACCCTTTTTTCAAAAGTTTTGACAATTATTGACCATTTTTTCAAAATTTTTACAAATATTGACCATTTTTGACAGTTTTTGACAATTTTTTACAATTATTGACCATATTTCAGAATTTTTGACCATTTTTGAACATATTTCAAATTTTTTTACAATTTTTGATTGGTTTTGACAATTATTGACCGTCTTTGACAATTATTGACCATTTTTGATAATTATTCAAAAATTTTACCCTTTTTTCAAAAGTTTTGACAATTATTGACCATTTTTTCAAACTTCCTACAAATATTGACCATTTTTGACAGTTTTTGACAATTTTTTACAATTATTGACCATATTTCAAAATTTTTGACCATATTTCAAAATTTTTGACGATTTTTGAATGGTTTTGACAATTATTGACCGTCTTTGACTATTATTGACCATTTTTGACAATTTTTCAAAAATTTTGACAATCATGGACCATTTTTGACAATTTTTGACGATTTTCAATTGGTTTTGACAATTATTGACCGTCTTTGACAATTATTGACCATTTTTGATAATTATTCAAAAATTTTACCCTTTTTTCAAAAGTTTTGACAATTATTGACCATTTTTTCAAACTTTCTACAAATATTGACCATTTTTGACAGTTTTTGACAATTTTTTACAATTATTGACCATATTTCAAAATTTTTGACAATTTTTGACCATATTTCAAGATTTTTTACAATTTTTGATTGGTTTTGACAATTATTGACTGTCTTTGACAATTATTGACCATTTTTGATAATTATTCAAAAATTTTACCCTTTTTTCAAAAGTTTTGACAATTATTGACCATTTTTTCAAAAATTTTACAAATATTGACCATTTTTGACCATTTTTGACAATTATTGACCATATTTCAAAATTTTTGACAATTTTTGACCATATTTCAAAATTTTTGACGATTTTTGAATGGTTTTGACAATTATTGACCGTCTTTGACTATTATTGACCATTTTTGACAATTTTTCAAAAATTTTGACAATCATGGACAATTTTTGACGATTTTCAATTGGTTTTGACAATTATTAACCGTCTTTGACAATTATTGACCATTTTTGATAATTTTTCAAAAATTTTGAAGTTCGATCTCCTTGTCTAGTCTCCATGACACAAGAGCTCAGTGCTTTAATGGCTGCTTGACTATCGGACATTATGATAATCCTTTGCCTTCTATATCCTTTATCAATATTGAACTGGGCACACTTTTTTATGGCTTTAATTTTCGAAGCCTAGAAAAGTGTAAGGAAAGCAGTATAAATTAAATAATAGAACATAAAATAGGATAAATAGAATTTTACCGCTACTATTTTGTGGAAAATTGTCACTGTTGTGTGTCTAATTGAGACAATAAAATGTATATTACGTAACGCGCGTTCTCTTTTTATTCAGCGGTAAATCAAAGTTGAAAATAATTACCGAGGTTGAATTTTAAAATAAAACGAACGACAATTATTATTATTAAAGATAAAAGAGACGATTGATCTTAGCCGTCGCTGTTTGAATAAAACATTCTTTCCACGAACCGATCGGGTATTCAAAACAAACAAATCTTCCAACTATTTGACCGAATTTTTTTTTTTTTTAATAGGGAAGTTACGGCGAAGAAGAAGAATAGGAAGGCTCTAATGAGGATATTTTTTAAGTGGGATCGTTTTATATTTATGGCGGTGGTAATTTCCTAGCAAAAAATTCTATCCATAAAAGTGGTAGATAACAATGAAATCAAAATCTTTTTTATTAAATTTTTTTTAATAATACCTCAAAATTTTTGAAAAATAGTAAGAATTTAAATATTTTTATTGGTAGAAATAATTCTATTGATCTGATAATTTGTGAAAGTAATGCTTCTTTTGTATTAATAATGCTCGATTTTTTCGAAATTTGAGCAATAAATGGTTTTCGGAATATATACAGAGTTGGCTTAGCCCCAAAACGACCTCATTCAACAAAACTCTATTCCAAATACAAATACACTACAACCGTTCATTATATTTTTGTATTATTTTAAAATTTTCCAGTAACAATCCTCTCATTTTTTTCTATTATCTACGATTGTTATTGTAACGATATCATGTAAATAAACATTTTACATTTTGAATAAGTCGACCTAAAAAGACCGTGACCCAGTTACATGAATCTAGTGAATATCGCTATATAATATAGTATATATATATATGTCTATTAGTTGTCTTTTACTAACAATAAATACATAAACTCAATAACAAATAATTGTTTATCTATATCCAAGGATTTAAAAAAATATAATCCTACTTCAACATTTTTATCGAGCTGGAAGAGTTAGTAAGTCTAGCGCATTTGGTGATTACAACAACCATAGTATGTGAAGCGTTTTCACCTCTTCTCGAAATCTTGTCTTGCCTTTCTTCTGTCTAGTATTGTCTTCTTCTTGTCTTGTCCTTCTATTGTCTTGTATCTCTATTGCATTGTATTTCTTTCTATTCCATTATCTTTTTCTTGTCTCGTCTTTTTATAGTCTTGTCTTTCTATTGCATTGTCTTTCTATTGCATTGTTTTTCTATTTCATTGCCTTTGTCTTGTCTTTATATTGTTTTGTCTCTCTCTCTCTCTCTCTCTCTCTCTCTCTCTCTCTCCTATCTCTTTATTGTTTTGTCTCTCTATTATCTCTATTGCATTGCCTTTCTCTTGTCTTGTCTTTCTATTCCATTGTCTTTTTCTTGTCTCGTCTTTCTAATGTATTGTCTTTCTCTTACATTGTCTCTCTCTTGTCTTGTCTTTCTACTGTCTGGTCTATCTATTGCATTGTCTTGTCTTTTTATTTTCTTGTCTCTCTATTGCATTGTCTTGTCTTTCTAATGCATTGTCTTGTCTTCCTATTCCATTGTCTTTCTATTGTCTTGTCTTTTTCTTGTTTTGTATTTCTATTCCATTTTCTTTCTATTGTCTTGTCTCTGTATTGCATTGTCTTTGTCTTGTCTTTCTATTTCATTGTCTTGTCTTTTTCTTGTCTCGTCTTTCTATTGCATTGTCTTGTCTTGTCTTTCTATTGTCTTGACTTTCTATCGTCTTGTCTCTCATTGTCTTTCTCTTGTCCTGTTTTTCTATTGTCTTGTCTTTCTAACGTCTTGTCTTCCTATTTTCTTGTCTTTCTATTGTATAGTATTTCTCTTGCAGTGTCTTTCTCTTGTCTTGTCTTTCTATTGCATTGCATTTGTTTTGTCTTTATACTGTTTTGTCTCTCTCTCTCTTTATTGTTTTCTCTATTGCATTGTCTTTCTATTCTATTGTCTCTTTCTTGTCTCGTCTTGCTATTGTCTGGTCTTTCTATAGTCTTGTCTTTCTATTGTCTTGTCTCTCTATTGCATTGTCTTGTCTTTCTATTCCATTGTCTTTATATTGTCTTGTCTTTTTCTAGTCTCGTCTTTCTAATGTATTGTCTTGTATTTCTATTCCATTGTCTTTCTATTGTCTTGTCTCTCTATTGCATTGTCTTGTCTCTCTATTGCATTGTCTTGTCTCTCTATTGCATTGTCTTTCTTTTTCTTGTTTCGTCTTTCTATTGCATTGTCTTTGTCTTGTCTTTCTATTACCTTGACTTTCTGTCGTCTTGTCTCTCTATTGCATTGTCTTGTCTTTCTATTGTCTTGTCTCTCTATTGCATTGTCTTGTCTTCCTATTCCTTTGTCTTTCTATTGTCTTGTCTCTCTATTGAATTGTCTTGTCTTTCTATTGTCTTGTCTCTCTATTGCATTGCCTTGTCTTCCTATTCCATTGTCTTTCTATTGTATTGTCTTTTTCTTGTCTTGTATTTCTATTCCATTGTCTCTCTATTGTCCTGTCTCTCTATTGCATTGTCTTGTCTTCCTATTCCATTCTCTTTCTATTGTGTTGTCTTTTTCTTGTCTCGTCTTTCTAATGCATTGTCTTTTTCTTGTCTTTTATTTCTATTCCATTGTCTTTCTATTGTCTTGTCTCTCTATTGCATTGTCTTTCTATTGTCATGTCTTTTTCTTATCTCGTCTTTCTAATGCATTGTCTTTTATTTCTATTTTATAGTCTTTCTATTGTCTTGTCTTTCTATTGCATTGTCTTGTCTTTTTTTTCTATTGTCTTGTCTTTTTCTTGTTTCGTCTTTCTATTGCATTGTCTTTTTCTTGTTTCGTCTTTCTATTGCATTGTCTTTGTCTTGTCTTTCTATTCTATTGTCTTGCCTTTTTCTTGTCTCGTCTTTCTAAAGTATTGTCTTTTTCTTGTCTTGTATTTCTATTCCATTGTCTTTCTATTCACTTGTCTTTTTCTTGTCTCGTCTTTCTAATGTATTGTCTTTTTCATGTCTTTTATTTCTATTCCATTATCTTTCTATTGTCTTGTCTCTCTATTGCATTGTCTTGTCTTTCTTTTCTATTGTCTTGTCTTGTTTCTTGTCTCGTCTTTTTCTTGTCTCGTCTTTTTCTTGTCTCGTCTTTCTAATGTATTGTCTTTTTCATGTCTCTTATTTCTATTCCATTATCTTTCTATTGTCTTGACTTTCTATCGTCTTGTCTCTCTATTGCATTGTCTTGTCTTTCTATTCCATTGTCTTTCTATTGTCTTGTCTTTTTATTGTCTCGTTTTTCTATTCTATTGTCTTTTCCTTGTCTTATCTTTCTATTCCATTGTCTCTCTATTGCATTGTCTTGTCTTTCTATTCCATTGTCTTGCTATTGTCTTGTCTTTCTATTATATTTCTCTCGCATTGTCTCTCTATTGTCTTGTCTTTGTAATGACTGGTCTTTTTGTAGTCTTGTCTTTCTATTGTATAGTATCCCTCTTCCATTTTCTTTTTCTTGTCTTGTCTTCCTATTGTGTTGTCTTTCTATTGCATTGTCTTTCTATTTCATTGCCTTTGTCTTGTCTTTATATTGTTTTGTCTCTCTCTCTCTCTCCTATCTCTTTATCGTCTTGTCTCTCTATTGCATTGTCTTGTCTTTCTATTGTCTTGTCTTTTTATTGTCTCGTTTTTCTATTCTATTGTCTTTTCCTTGTCTTGTCTTTCTATTCCATTGTCTCTCTATTGCATTGTCTTGTCTTGTCTTTCTATTCCATTGTCTTGCTATTGTCTTGTCTTTCTATTATATTTCTCTCGCATTGTCTCTCTATTGTCTTGTCTTTCTAATGTCTGGTCTTTTTGTAGTCTTGTCTTTCTATTGTATAGTATCCCTCTTCCATTTTCTTTTTCTTGTCTTGTCTTCCTATTGTGTTGTCTTTCTATTGCATTGCCTTTCTATTTCATTGCCTTTGTCTTGTCTTTATATTGTTTTGTCTCTCTCTCTCTCTCTCTCCTATCTCTTTATCGTCTTGTCTCTCTATTGCATTGTCTTGTCTTTTTATTGTCTCGTTTTTCTATTCTATTGTCTTTTCCTTGTCTTGTCTTTCTATTCCATTGTCTCTCTATTGCATTGTCTTGTCTTTCTATTCCATTGTCTTGCTATTGTCTTGTCTTTCTATTATATTTCTCTCGCATTGTCTCTCTATTGTCTTGTCTTTCTAATGTCTGGTCTTTTTGTAGTCTTGTCTTTCTATTGTATAGTATCCCTCTTGCATTTTCTTTTTCTTGTCTTGTCTTCCTATTGTCTTGTCTTTCTATTGCATTATCTTTCTATTTCATTGCCTTTGTCTTGTCTTTATATTGTTTTGTCTCTCTCTCTCTCTCTCTCTCCTATCTCTTTATTGTTTTGTCTCTCTACTGCATTGTCCTTCTCTTGTCTTGTTTTTCTATTCCATTGTCTTTTTCTTGTCTCGTATTTCTATTGTCCTTCTCTTGCATTATCTCTCTATAGTCTTGTCTTCGTACTGTCTTGTCTTTATATTGTATAGTATTTCTCTTGCATTATTTTTCTCTTGTCTTGCCTTTCTTTTGTCTTGTCTTTCTATTGTCTTGTCTTTATATTGTCTTGTCTTTCTATTGTCTTGTCTTTCTATTGTCTTGTCTCTCTATCACATTGTCTTTGAATTGTCTTTCTATTCCATTGTCTTGCTATTGTCTTGTCTTTTAATTGTTTTGTCTTTCTATTATCATGTCTTTCTCTTGTCTTTTTCTTGTCTCGTCTTTCTATTATATTGTCTTTCTACTGTAATGTCTTTCTATTGTCTGTTCTTTCTATAGTCTTGTCTTCCTACTGTATTGTCTTTCTATTGTATAGTATCTCTCTTGCATTGTCTGTTTCTTGTCTTGTCTCGTCTCTCTCTATCCTCTTTATTGTTTTGTCTCTCTATTGTGTTGTCTTTCTCTTGTCTTGTCTTTCTATTTCATTGTTTTTTGCTTGTCTTGTCTTCCTATTGCATTGTCTTTATATTGTTTTTTGTCTATTTCATTGTCTTTCTATTATCATGTCTTTCTCTTGTCTTGTCTTTTTCTTGTATTGTCTTTCTATTGTATTGTCTTTATATTGTTTTGTCTTTCTATTCCATAGTCCTTCTATTGTCTTGTATTTCTATTGCTTTGTCTCTCTCCATCCTATCTCTTTATTGTTTTGTCTCTCTATTGCATTGTCTTTTTCTTAACTCTCTTCTCTTGTCTTGTCTTTCCTTTATCTTGTTTTTCTGTTGTTTTGGCTTACTCTTACCTTGTCTTTTCCTTGTCTTATCTAACTCTACTCTTATTTTTCTCTTTCCTTATCTTCTCAATTCCAAAATTATCTTACGGACAGGACGTGTTATCTTCAGGCTATCCTGTTTTGAGAAGAATCCTGGAAACTTATTTTTCACAAATTTATGGTGTAATATTCCATGAATTACCATCAATCAATCTAATTATGTTCTTTTCCGGTCTGAAAAAAAAATATATTTATGGCAAAACGACTTGAAAATTGTCTAAGCAACATACATAATCCCTATGTTATGTAAACATGTTGACAAATTGACTCGAAAAAGATTGGTTTCGAGTTTCAGAGAAATATGAGAAACCTGCTTATTTCGCATTGAAATACGTGACTAGCACATGATATATAGAGTGTCTTACTATAATATTACAATATGCTTACGAGTCAGATTAATTTAAATTGGATTTTGAAATGAGGTATGTTTCTATTACAACAAAAGATTTCACTATAACAATCGGCATTAAAACGGGTGATCAGAGTCGTATCAAAAATTTTTTTTCGTATTTGTTGAGGTTTTAAAATGAGAAATATCCCCCATTGACGTATCTCTATCATTATTAAATATTTACATTTAATTTTACAAAAAAAAACAACGTAAACAAAAAAAAATACCATCTATTTCGAAAGTAAACAAGCTTTGCTCGTGCAATTCTCGGTAACGTTTCGTCGTTTAAATACACATCTCGCATTCCTAGAGAGACAGAGAAAAGGTGAAAGTTCACAAATAAATTGAGTTTTTTTTTTGTTGGTCGGCGACGACCAACATTTAAAATGGTTAAATCAGTTCACCGATGTGAGTGTGGGTAGAATATTAAAAATCGTACCGTTATAGAAGGTGATTTAAATTAGTCCTACTCAATTGTTTTCGTTACGTTATTTTTATAAATAACTGTGTACCTCTATTAGACGTTATTTATCGACAACGAAAAGTTAGTGCCAAAACGATGAATGTCTGTCTGGAAGATTTATCGATATTTTTTTCCTTGCGAGGTGCATGAGACACATTCCAATCAATAAAATAATTAACAATGTGTCGTGTGACTTTCTAGAAAGAGAAAATGTTCTGTACGACTTTCCGTTGAAATCATCCCCGAAGAGTTAACGTGAATTGCAGCGAAACGTTGCTTAGTCAAAGATAAATTTTAATTATTAGCGTTAAAAAAACTACTTTATCCCACTCCAATGTCACTTTATCTCACTCTAATATATAAGCTACATATTCCGTAAATTGAAAACTATCGGGGAATCGAACCCGGGACCCCTCAGTTACAAGCCCTTACGCTAAGCCCAGCGCTACGACGGTTCCCACCTATCGATGTTCGGGTCGGTATTATAAGCTACTATTACCGCCACTGCGTCTTACAAATGTCACTTTTTAAACTGTTTAATAAATACATATTTTATGTACGAAAATCGAGTAAAAAAACGTCAATTTTATTAATGATTGTAGAAAAATATGTAAATGACATTAGGGGTCGAGTAAGGTATCATTTTAAAGCCCTTTTAACACACTTATAAAGCGTGTTTTTTTTAAACTATAATATTTTTTTTCGACTATACCTAATATAATTTTTTTTGGTATATTAATGCATACAAAACTTATTTACTTTGCCTGCAAGTAGAATTAACAATGACTCATCCTAAATAAACATTCTACTTAATTTTATAATAACACTCATTGTTTTTTCTCTCGGATTTTTTTTTTTGAATGGTAGTAAGTGTTTATATACATATATTTGTGTACATCACCAGACTACTTAAAATTTATTATTTGTTTAACCTTTTTGGGATATTGATGTTGACGTGTCTACACCGAGAAAAAATATACACTTTAGATAATAATTAAAATATACACGAAGAAAACAAAATGGTTATTTGTGTATTTAGAGCGTTAAGTAACAGATTGACGCTTGAGAAAGAATGTTGCCGGCAATTTTACTTTACGCTCGAAAAACACACATAGTTTTTTCTACAGTCGCCCTTTTAATAATTAAAACAGTTTTTTATATTATCTTAGGTTATAATAGGAGTGCTAGAATAATCGACATTTTCGCTATTCATCATGATTAACCATAAAAGATCTACTGACTAGGGATGTTAAAAAATAATCGATTTTTAGTAAATCGATTTTATAAATTACGTGTTTAAATCGATTTTCGGAAACGGCTCCTATTATTTATTGACTATTTTTCAAAATTTGAAAATTTTTACGATTATTGACCGTTTCTCAAAATTTTAACAATTATTGACCATTTTTCAAAATTTTAACAATTATTGACCATTTTTCAAAATTTTAACAATTATTGGCCATTTTTGACAATTACTGACCATTTTGACTGTTTTTCAAATTAGTGACCATTTTTCAGAATAATGACAATTTTTAACCATTTTGGACAGTTTTTGGCAATAATTGTCCATTTTCAACAGTTTTTAGCTATAATTGGCAATTTTTAACCATTTTTGATAGTTTTTAACCATTTTAGACCATTTTTCCAAATTTTTGACAATTTTTTAGAAACTTTAACAATTTTTGACAATTATCAACTATTTTTCGAAATTTTGACAATTTTTAACAATAATTGTCCATTTTTGACAGTTTTTGACCATTTTAGGCCATTTTTCCAAATTTTTGACCATTTTTGACAATTATCGACCAATTTTGACCAAGTTTCAAAATTTTTGACAATTTTTTAAAAACTTTAACAATTTTTGACAATTATCAACTATTTTTAAAAATTTTGACAATTTTTTACAATAATTGTCCATTTTTGACAGTTTTTGACCATTTTTGATAGTTTTTGACAATCATTGGCCATTTTTGACAATTTTTCAAAATTATTGACCATTTTTAATAGTTTTTGACAATTATTGACTATTTTTCAAAATTTTAACAATTATTGACCAATTTCGACAATAATTGTCCATTTTTGACATTTTAAAAAAATAATTGACAATTTTTAACCATTTTTGACAATTTTTCAAAATTTTAGAACATTTTTCAAAATTATTGACCATTTTTGATAATTATTGACAATTATGGACCATTTTTCCAAATTTTTGACCATTTTTGATAATTATTGACTATTTTTGACCATATTTCAAAAACTAACAATTTTTGACAATTATCAACTATTTTAAAAAAATTTTAACTATTTTTTAAAATTTTTGACCATTTTTGATAGTTTTTGACAATTATCGACCATTTTTCAAAATTTTAAATTTTTTTGACAATCATTGACCAATTTCGACAATAATTGTCCATTTTTGACAGTTTTTGACCATTTTTGACGATATTTGAAAATTTTTACCATTTTTCATATAAAATTTAAAATTTTTGGCAATTGACCATTTTTCAAATTTTTTTACAATTATCGACAATTATTGACCATTTTTTACAGTTTTTGACAAAAATTGTCCATTTTTAACAGTTTTTTATAAAAATTGACAATTTTTGACAATTATTGACCATTTTTGACCATATTTCAAAATTTTTGACAATTCTCATATAATTTTATTTGATTTTTATTCTGATAAATTGTTAATTATTCACCCATGAGTTAATTCGGAGGGCGTGGTTTGATTAAAGAAGCGAGCGAAAAAGATTCCTTTTTTGCGCTAGAGCGTAAAGAATAACAATCCTCGGCATTTGTCGACTTTACGATTTCATTTGAAAATAGTAATTAGTCATTTTACGCTCGACTGTAGAAAAAAATATTTGGCGTTAGTTCTTGATAAAAATATGAGCGACACCTCATTTGATACCATCACTTGATAAACGTTTTTATTTTGTTTATTATAATTTTTTTAAATTTACAAAATTTTATTTTACATGAATCCCTTATACAAATTGAATCGTGCTCCCATGGTAATTTTAGTAAATAAAAAATCTCGTCGAAACTGCGTAGGTAAAAGGAAAAACATTTCCTTGATGATAATCTCCAATTTATATACTTCGGTCCTCATTGCGCAAGTTTCCCCCGCGGATCGTTAAAATAACAACAACATACTCTGAATTTTTGTTACTGCAACCTTTTGGAATTTTTATGATTTGATTGTTTTGTTCGTATAAAGGAAACACGTCGGTGTGTATCAATATTTGCACTTTTCGCGTTGTTAGGTATTTTTTTTTTAATTTAAAAAATATTGTTTGTATGATTAATCGTTAATGACCATATTAACACGTTCTAGAGTTGTTAATTGTGAAGGTACTTTTGTTTGTAATTATTTTATGTCGCCAGTTTTTATGTGATGACGAGTCTCACGATTTTTCCATAATATAATGCCGACAATTTTTATTGTTATAACGTAAAGAAGATGTGGAGAGAGCTAAAAGCTAAAAAATAACTTATGGGCGATAGAGCTGATCCCTAATATAAAAATTTTGACTAAATTACGATTATGTATATAGAGCGAGGCAAAAAATGTAATACTATGAAGGAGAGCTTGGAAATTTTTCAAAAAAAATATATTATTTTGAAGGAATTTTGCTCTATAATGGCTATTGAGCTTTTCTCTAAAATGAAAAT
>OX387430.1:3634900-4024685 GCA_947563755.1 Lochmaea crataegi
CGGAACTTAATATAAATTGTTTACAAGTATAAGCAGATCTACGTTCTATAAAATATGATCCAAAAAAGAATATAATGATTTTTAGTGTTTAAAAATTTCTGCTACAAAAGAGTAGACAGTGATATTTTGCCATGAGTTGATCTGGGAGAGTTAAGAGTCGGCTTTTACATCTACTTAAACCGGAAATAGACGAAATCTTAAAAACTGCTACCAAAAATTTCACAATACGAATTGAAAGTATAAAAACTATTTTCGATCTAATCTTATATAGTCCCCGTGGTGTCAAGTTATCTTCATCAGAGACTTCGGTCTGCACTGAAGAAGATATCTTGCGTTGTTCTCACGTCTATGGAAGGTTTAAGTCGGTTAGATGTCGAAAACACCATCTTAAAGATGAATTGACGTTTTCCAGCGGCCACTGTAACGGAGTTAGAAGGCATGATCTACTCCCAGAATCAACTCATGGAAAAATTGTCCTCCGAGTGTCACGCTCTTACTCAAAAACTGGAAGATACGACCGTAAAACATAAGTAAGCATTTTTTTTCTTGTTTTATTAAAATATCATTCGATTATGGTCATTCACAGTTCAGGAGAATAATATACAGTGTAACTTTATTGGATGGTGTTATACGGAAAGGAATTTTCTTTTAGCAAACACCATCCGTTTTACTCTTTTCACGTTTTTTTTAGATACTTTCCAAAACATATTTACGTATTATCTCCTGAACGCCATCTTGTATATACATTTATTTATATTAAATTGTTTTTTATTCCCATAATATGTGTAACAGTTTAACTTGTGTTTGGTAGGGACGGACCAGGCAAATCCCAAAAGAGAGTCAGATTCGCCATCAGTCCGACCAACCAAACGCAAGGACCCGATTAAAGTCGATATCAGTGTTAAAGTGGTCCCCAAACCTCGAAAGGTTAGTTCAGTATACAATTTAGATGACCAATTTATTTAGTAGAGTCAATTTACATTTTTTTTTCGGTGTTTAGACATTTTCTCTTTGAAATAATATCAACAGAAGTAACTGTCAACTGTCTTTCCGCTAACCGTAAAATCCCCTTTTCATTTCAATTAAGCCCGCTTTACAGTTCGCAATTCTTCTTGCAACATGCAATATTCTTGATCGAAAGCATGCGCAGTAGAGGATAATTTGGCAAGTCTCTTGCCATTTGTGTTGCAGCTTGCATGCAATTCTGGGGGAAAAGTTGGTAATTTTTTTGTTACCAACAAACCCACTCAACACAAACCTAACCTACCAACAAAACAAAAATTTCTTTTTTGGTTGGTATCATCCATGTTGGTCTTGCAAGGTCAAAGTGTTGCTGCAATACATTGCAAGAAGAATTGCGAATTTCAAAGCGGGCTTTAGACATAATTTTGACATTTGTGACATTGATTTTTTGACCCACCTCTGTATACCGATGAAATGAATTATCTTCCATATCAACGTTAAAACCAGTTTGTAATATGAGTTGTTTCAGAGAGAAATTGATATAAAGTAATTTAAATAAACAAGTAGTTGGTAAAATTTGTAGATAAGACATAATTTTCTTTGTATTTGTCCCAGTCCTAGATATAGGCAACCATCATTACTATAGCTGTCTATAGGTTTGTTCCAAGTTGCAACTGTCATTAAGGAACCGTTCTTGAATCGTATCGAGTACTGTATAGTACTAGACTACGAACTCGCGCTTGGAGCACGAAACTCGATTACTCGATGAATTTTGGTAAATCGATCAAAATGTCACCCACACGATTCGATTTTTCTTCTCGACTCGATTGAAATAACACGACGACTCCTAAGCTGTCGAGTTGATCGAATTATGGGAATACGAACTCGCGCTTGGAGCACGAAACTCGATTACTCGATGAATTTTGACAAATCGATCCAAATGTCACCCACACGATTCGATTTTTCTTCTCGACTCGATTGAAATAACACGACGACTCCTAAGCTGTCGAGTTGATCGAATTATGGGAATACGAACTCGCGCTTGGAGCACGAAACTCGATTACTCGATGAATTTTGGCAAATCGATCAAAATGTCACCCATGAAATTCGATTTTACCTCTCGACTCGATTGAAATCACTCGACGACTCCTAAGCTGTCGAGTTGGTCGAATTATGGGAATACGAACTCGCGCTTGGAGCACGAAACTCGATTACTCGATGAATTTTAGCAAATCGATCCAAATGTCACCCACACGATTCGATTTTTCTTCTCGACTCGATTGAAATAACACGACGACTCCTAAGCTGTCGAGTTGATCGAATTATGGGAATACGAACTCGCGGTTGAAGCACGAAACTCGATGAATTTTGGCAAATCGATTAAAATGTCACCCATGAAATTCGATTTTTCCTCTCGACTCGATTGAAATCACTCGACGACTCCTAAGCTGTCGAGTTGATCGAATTATGGGAATACGAACTCGCGCTTGGAGCACGAAACTCGATTAATCGATGAATTTTGACAAATCGATCCAAATGTCACCCACACGATTCGCTTTTTCTTCTCGACTCGATTGAAATAACACAACGACTCCTAAGCTGTCGAGTTGATCGAATTATGGGAATACGAACTCGCGGTTGGAGCACGAAACTCGATTACTCGATGAATTTTGGTAAATCGATCAAAATGTCACCCACACGATTCGATTTTTCTTCTCGACTCGATTGAAATAACACGACGACTCCTAAGCTGTCGAGTTGATCGAATTATGGGAATACGAACTCGCGGTTGGAGCACGAAACTCGATTACTCGATGAATTTTGGTAAATCGATCAAAATGTCACCCACACGATTCGATTTTTCTTCTCGACTCGATTGAAATAACACGACGACTCCTAAGCTGTCGAGTTGATCGAATTATGGGAATACGAACTCGCGGTTGAAGCACGAAACTCGATGAATTTTGGCAAATCGATTAAAATGTCACCCATGAAATTCGATTTTTCCTCTCGACTCGATTGAAATCACACGACGACTCCTAAGCTGTCGAGTTGATCGAATTATGGGAATACGAACTCGCGCTTGGAGCACGAAACTCGATGAATTTTTGCAAATCGATCAAAATGTCACCCACGAAATTCGATTTTTCCTGTCGACTCGATTGAAATCACTCGACGACTCCTAAGCTGTCGAGTTGATCGAGTTATTAAATTTATGAGGTTATGTTTATTGTTTATTATTGGTCTATGAGTGTTTTTAGCTGAACGATTTTTAGGCACAATGGGAATACGAACTCGATCGAGTTTCGTGCGCTCACGCATCATCCCGATCGAATAAAGAAAGTCTCGAGTATTCGATGATGATCGAGTTTCATGCTCCCACTGCAGTTGGAACGCGAGAGAAATAGCTACAGTACTTGCACAAACGATACCTAGAACGGTTCTATCGCCAGTTGGAACGAACCTTATGAAAACTTGCGTCTTGGAACCCGCAGGCACGCATGCGCATTTCATGATCAGTTTGCCTCGTCTTGTCATTTCGAATTTTTAGGTTAGAATAATTAGAAACTGATACTTGTTTTTCTTCTCTAATAAGGGGAAGCAAAAATAACCATTCGATTCACCCTTTCCCTTCTGTATAGCTTCTTCAATGATTTTCCTTGCCCTTCTCGATAAATTAGGAGGCAAACTGGAATGAAATGCGCTTGCGTGCCTGCGGGTTCCAAAATTAAACGTTCCGGCTAGACCGAAGTTGAATTAAAGGGATGTGACGTATGTCCATAATATTCGTAATATTTATTCCTTTTTATCTACAAATGTTTACATAAAATAAAAAAAAATACCTTCGATTTCATCCTTAATTCAATAATAAAAAAAATCCTTTGGTTGGTTAGAATCGACAGGGCAAATTTACGACTCAATAACGTTGAGTTAATGATAAGATTAGAAAATGTTTGGAAATACCTGAAGCAAATATCGAACGGACAAGTTGAAAATAAGGATGACGGACAGGTAGTTATACTGAGTGTCTTTTGTGTTTTTAAAAAAATGTGTATTGTTTATAGGGAGGAAATACGGGAACTACAAACTAACCTAGAATACTTAAGAACTAAGTTTAGTCAGTCTTACTATTCAACGCCCAATTCTAAAGGTACTAAAACAACAACAAAATGACTTAGAAGTTTATATTTGTTTCAATTTGTTCGTTGTACATACCTTTATGTTAATCTTTTAAAGGATATTTTGATAAAGTTTGAGGCTGACCTTAGGTTTGTTTTCACAGCAGTCAGAATCTGTCAGGATTCTGCGCATAGACTCCGTTTCACATAAGAAGAAGCCACGTGAAGTTTGCCAACTGTCTTGCGCAGAAACCAAAATCGGTTTCGTTTATCTACGGTTTCATACCGACAGCCATTTGAGGTTGTATTTGAAGCAACGATACCAAGTATTTTCGTATACCAGTGTCTATTGTATGTGATAATATCTTCAAAGAATTCCCAAATATGTTTTATTTAAACCATACATTTTTAATATTCTAATTTTGTGTTAACCTTCAAAATGTGAAAACGTTAGGCTACTGATTTGAAGTCGAATGTCAATTTTACAATATGGCGCTGGTTTTGACAACAAGTTCGCGCATACGACTGCAACTTCACGTGGGTTCTTCTTACATGAAATGGAGTCTACGAGTTCATACAAAACTTTCTGATCGTTTTAAAACATTTGGATGGTGTTCATACGTTTTGTTTGACAAGTGAACTATTGTCGGTAGCATGCGCAGTATCTTGTCTATAAGCGAAATAGTAGAAGTATTACTTGACGTAACCTATTTTCTAGGAGGCGATAGCCAGAGGAACATATTCTGTCATCTGCGCATGCGACTTTCAAGCTACGAGGGCTGGACTCGCGGCTCTTACTTTTTCGAGAAGGGGAAGGAAACATAAACATTCCATTCACCCTCACCCTTGAAGGCTCTTTAAGGTGAAGGGTGTATGGAATGGTTATTTTTCCTTACCCTTCTTGAAAGAGTATGCGCCGCGAGATGCGACCCTCGTAGCGAGAAAGTCACATGGGCAGATGAACTGTCATCTGTTTGAAATAGACATGCGCATTTACGGAATTTTATTTATTTAAAATTTTAGTAAACTGTCTCAGAAAAGTTTCAATCTTTATCGAAAACCTTATAGAACTTAAAGAACCATAAAAACTTTTAATAACACATTCTTTCTCTAGTCGGTAGTTACCCACTATTGCATGATATATATTCAGTAGGTAGACTGCTTGCAAGTTCTAGTAGCTCCATTTTTTAACAAAACAACTCACTTGTCGTTACTTGACATACTACAGACATTACTCTAAGCTAACATTATGATGACTGATCGGAACACTAGCGTGACCCCTCAATATCTCATATTTATATTCACGTCTGTTCACTTATCAATTTATATTGAAATCATCTGACCTATTTATTGATCAAGGAATATACAGGAACTTGCATGTATTTGGTTAAAAAAATTACAACTGTGGAACAATTTTTTTACAAAGGAGCCAAGTTTAAAGCTGACAGATATGACGTTTATATTTTGACGCTATAACCCAGTTGTTAGGCAAATCAATAGTCGAATGAAGATTGGCTGCACTGATATGCCATATGTCAATGTCGCAGTAACCGCAATAAGAGCTCTATGATATACTATTATAAGCACTAATGTATGCCAGTTAAATAATAAATAACAAATCTCCATAATTTATTACAATACATGTATTTGGATGAAAAAATTACAACTGTGGAACAATGTTTTTACAGAGAAGCCATGTTTACAACTGTCAGTTTAAAACTGAGAGATATGACGTTTATATTTTAACGCTATAACCCAGCTGTTAGGCAAATCAATAGTCGAATGAAGATTGGCTGCACTGGTATGCCATATGTCAATGTCGCAGTATCCGCAATAAGAGCTCTACGATATACTTTTCTAAGCACTAATGTATGCCAGTTAAATAATAAATAATATAATACAAATCTCCATAATTTATTACAATACATGTATTTGGATAAAAAAATTACAACTGTGGAACATTTTTTTTACAAAGGAGCCATGTTTACAACTATCAGTTTAAAACTGACAGATGTGACGTTTATATTTTGACGTTATAACCCAGTTGTTAGGTGAATCAATAGTCGAATGAAGATTGGCTGCACTGATATGCCATATGTCAATGTCACAGTATCCGCAATAAGAGCTCTATGATATACTATTCTAAGCACTAATGTATGCCAGTTAAATAATATAATGCAAATCTCCATAATTTATTACAATACATGTATTTGGATAAAAAAATTACAACTGTGGAACATTTTTTTTACAAAGGAGCCATGTTTGCAACTGTCAGTTTAAAACTGACAGATGTGACGTTTATATATTGACGTTATAACCCAGTTGTTAGGTAAATCAATAGTCGAATGAAGATTGGCTGCACTGATATGCCATATGTCAATGTCGCAGTATCCGAAATAAGAGCTCTATGATATATTATTCTAAGCACTAACGTATGCCAGTTAAATAATAAATAATATAATACAAATCTCCATAATTTATTACAATACATGTATTTGGATAAAAAAATTACAACTATGGAACATTTTTTTTACAAAGGAGCCGTTTACAACTGTCAGTTTAAAACTGACAGATGTGACGTTTATATTTTGACGTTATAACCCAGTTGTTAGGTAAATCAATAGTCGAATGAAAATTGGCTGCACTGATATGCCATATGTCAATGTCATAGTATCCGCAATAAGAGCTCTATACTAAACTAAATATTATACACTAGTGATGGCAGAATTTGTTTTTCTCATTGTCTTGTTTTTTAATCGTGCACTAAATGCTTTTTTTTCACACATCCCTACTTATCGTAACTCAATTTACAAAACAAGCTTTTTATAGATGAAGACAATACTGCAACAAGCGTTGAAAGATCTCCACAACTACGAGATCATCCACAAACAGTTAGCTCCGCGCCACAGCCAACCCAACCAACTCAACCTGTTAAAACAGAAACTCCACCGAAACCTCCATCGCCCAATTTGAATCAATCGAATACCACCGACAACCCTCCCATTTTATCGAGACAGAACAGTCAAGATAAAAAAATCCAACTTCAACCGAGTCAAGAACATTCTAAACCACCCGAACCCGTTTACGAGTACCCGCCCGAAACTGGGGAAAATCAGTATCAGTACGATCCGAATCAACAATACGATCCCAATCAACAATACGATCCGAATCAATACGATACTACTCAGTACGACCCTAATCAGTATGATCCTAATCAGCAGTACGATCCTAATCAGCAATACGATCCTAATCAACATTACGACCCAAATCAGTATGATCCTAATCAACAGTATGATCCTAATCTACAATATGAGCCTAATCAGCAGTATGATGATCCAAATGATCCCAATCAACAATTTAATATCGATCCGAACGTTCAACAATCAGCTGCTACTGATTTGACAGTTGAAGGTGAGGATAACAAACAACAATAATGGGAAATAAACAAAATATATCTTGAAAAATTCAAATAAAAGACTCCAAAAGATCCAAATCACTAATATGATCCGAATCAATATGATACTACTCAGTATGACCCTAATCAGTATGATCCTACTCAATATTAGTATGATTCTAAACAGTATGATCCTAATCAGTATGATCCTAATCAGCAGTACGATCCTAATCAGCAATACGATACTAATCAACAGTACGATCCAAATCAGTATGATCCTAATCTACAATATGATCCTAATCAACAGTATGATGATCCAAATGATCCCAATCAACAATTTAATATCGACCCGAACGTACAACAATCAGCTGGTACTGATTTGAAAGTTGAAGGTGGGGATAACAAACAATAATGGGCAATAAACAAAATATAACTTGAAAAATTCGAATAAAAGACTTTAAAGACTATCAAAAATGTATTGTTAGAATGTTGTTGACTTATAGACACTAGTAGTATTCCGATTTTTAAGAAAAAAGGAAGCACAAGCTATTTTTTAAAAAGATAGTTTCCAAAAAATATCTCTAATGCCTAGCTAATAATTGTATTCGTTTTTCAACAAAAGAATAGAGGATTCTGTGAAATAAAATTAAGTAAGCACAAAAATATCTCAAGTCTGGGTGTACACGTTGCGGTTTACCGGACGTATTTACAATACGCAGAAAATTGAGGTTATGATGCTATTCAGGTTAAAAAATTAATTATCTGAGAAGCACTCTTCGTAAGGTAAGAAAAAACCGAAAAATATATGCCCGGACTAAGCTTTTTATATGAATTCGCGGTCTATTTACTCACCTATATATAAAATGTGTTTGTTTTTGAATTTTTTGTTATATTTTAAAGAGCAATGAATGAGTGCAATATGTATGTAATTTAGTTATCTAAAAAACCGCTCGTCAGCTTTATTTTGTTTATAATAACGTTACACCAATTTACGTATCTACAATAATTCTGTTGTATAATAGAGAGAATTTATATTTAAACAACTTTAGATATACATTATTAAGATTAATCAATATTTATAGGATAATTTTGTTGCTTCAGGTTATATTAAAAATGTTCGATGTTTAAGGTATCTTGTAATGAAATAAACATTTTTTACAAGCAAATTGTTTTCATTATACTTTAAAGAACCTCCAACAATCAAATTTAATATTAGCGCAATAAAGTATCACATACCAGACCACGGTAAATGTTTACAACCAGCTTATAACTATGACGTCATTATTTTTGACTCAATGCAGTTATATATCTTTAATAAACCCTAAAGTAGCAGAGCTGATTAAGCACCCTGTACTATGCCGCATCTTCATTATTGTTACACTTATATCCGGTTTATACTGGCATTTAAATCACCGATCGCGAATAATTCTATAAACAACCGAGTAATGTACTCGTAACTTTTAAAAATGCCTAATAGCAGTTGCTGTCATTTGTCAATAATGTCACTAGTCACTTAAAAAAACATTCTATTGTTTGTTGTGTAAGATTCGGAATATTTTTAATTATTACAATATTCAAAGAATGAATTTAGTGCATGAATCCGATTTAATGCAAGCCGGTAATGAGTACAATCTAAACTCCCAATGTAATCTCGGAGAAAATGCGGATGTCACTAGACGTAGAAGGTGAGAACAATCTGAAAGTGTCATTATTTGCTATTGTCACTAAATATATTGTTTTAGCTCAAATAGATCGATTAAACGTAGGAAATTTGACGATGAATTGGTAGAATATAGTCTAGGAATGCCAGGAGTGTCTAACATAAAGGTACAGTATCTTACGTTCATATTTTATTTTAAAATGTTTGAATGTTTTTTCTTGTAGAGCGGGAGATCACGAACACAATCTTCTCATTCTGAAGTCTCTGTTATTGTTTCACCTTCAACACCTCCGGCATTACCACAACCTTCGACTTCACAAACTTTCATTGATCCTAAACGAAAACAAGTCTCAAAAAGTTTATTAGGTTCTACAAAAAGAGGTAAAAAAGGTGGTAAACTAGGAGGTCAGTATACAGCTAAAGACTTGGGGCGATGGAAACCTGTGGATGACTTGGCTCTTATTATAGGAGTACAACAAACTAATGATTTACGCACTGTGCACTTGGGTACAAAATTTTCCTGCAAATTTACAGTGCAGGAATTACAACAAAGATGGTATGCTCTATTATATGATCAAGCTGTTTCGAGAGTAGCTGTTGCTGCAATGAGGAATCTCCATCCAGATATGATAGCTGCTGTACAAGATAGAGCTCTTTGGAGTCAACAAGAAGAAAAAATATTAAGTACTATCAAATCTGTAAGTAAAATTATTGTAAATTAAAATAAATCTTGATTGAATCAAATTTTTTTAGAATACAACACCTCCTCCAACAAACGAAACTTTCGCTGAGCTACTCTCTCAACATCCTTCAGTATTCTATACAGGTAGAACAGCTGCTTCTTTATTTCGTCATTGGCAGAGTCTGAAAATGTATAATCTCTTACCTGATCAAACAATTGGCCCTCTTCCAACATCTGCTAGACCTATAATGACATTTAACGATGCTGAAGAAATTGTACAAGACTCAGATTTAACTGAACCACCCGATGAAGCACTAGATAAAGAATTACGACTTCAACAAAGGAGGAATGTAAAAGAAATTAGGCAATTAGAAAATGAGGTTTTTGTATAGGAAATTTTAATCACGTTCTATTTTTGTATATTCTTATATTATAGGTAGGAAGATGGAATGTTTTGGTTGATAGTGTTACGGGAATGTGTCCCGGTATGTTAGATAATCAAACGCTGGCTGTTCTAAGAGGTAGAATGGTTAGGTATTTGATGAGGAGTAGAGAAATAAGTATTGGTCGAACTGGAAAGGGTCATGTCGTTGATATTGATCTAGCTCTTGAAGGACCAGCGTATAAAATTTCTCGAAGGCAGGCTACTTTAAGGTATTTTGTTTTAATTAATTGGATCTTTTATTTATATAAATAAATTGTTCTTTTCAGGTTAAGAAACACTGGGGAGTTTTATCTTTCCTCCGAAGGTAAACGGCCCATATTTGTTGATGGTAGACCGATTGCAGCTGGTAATAAAGTCCGTCTATATGATAATGCTGTCGTGGAAATTGCTTGTTTGAGATTTATTTTTTCTATTAATCAAGATCTCATTAGAGCAATTCACAATGAATCCGTTAGGTACAGTTTGCCTCCATAAAAATTATATTCAATTATTATTATTATGATAAACAATGTTCAAAAACCACCAGTTTATACCAAAAGTCTTTTCACATACTATCCATCAAATTTTAGTATTAAATGATTAATATTAACTTGTGATCAGTTAGCTTAGAGTGTATAATTGAATAAATCATCATAAATAATTTTTGTTTGTTATTAACTTAGCAAAGATTTTTCTTTTTGGTACACTGCCACATTGCGTTTACGTTCAAAGTTTTAACAGTCAATTGCATTTGCATTAGGAAGGTGATGCTCACGATCAACGTTTTTATATAAACTTTCCCCAGTTATTTTGTTCAAAGTATTCATCTTGATTTATAATTTGTTGGGTAACATTGTTTTTGTAATAAGTATACAATAAAAATGTTTAAAATAGAGTTATTTATTTACTACCTGCGATTTGTCTAAGTAGATTGTCAACAAACAAAATCGAAAGTCAAACGATCTATGTGTTGTGTGTTATAAAAAAACTGCGGTAGTTCAAATGAACAACTGATTTCTGACTCGGAATACTTCCTATTCTTAAAAATTCATTATTTAAAACGGTTGGTATGTAAAAACTGAAGTAGCTCAAATGAACAATTTGTTTCTTATTCTCGAAAGTTCAAATAAATTTAATATTTCAAACTTAATTAAATGGAAAACGGTTGTATATTTTTGGAAAAATCTAAATGGCAGAAGATTTTTATACAGTATGGTACCTAAAAACTGTTCAAAACTTCAACCATAGTTAAACCTAGCTTGGTATAAGTTGAAGTGTAAAACGGCTTGGAACTAAAATATCTTCCATAAAACCCAATTTATATATTAATACAGATTCATCTTATATACAAATGTTTATATACAGGTAATTATGTTTTAACAAAGCCCGCTTCTACGAGGACCTGTCTTGCAGCATTGTTAATGTGCCTGAATCTATCTGGCCCTAATTGTGTACCTCCATACCTAAATATAAAAGGAACTTTATAATTTTAATGGGTACATGAATATAAACTTACCATCTCGAAACTACCACCATAATGTTGTTTAATTTTAAAGTTTGTAACAAGTCCAAAAGTCTTGATGATGCTTTGTTTTCTCCGTCATCATCACAATCCTATAAAATGGGATCTTTGTAATAAAAATGATCAATGAAAATTTATATTACTGCTACTATTACCTGCATCACTACATTATTTGTCTGTAAAATTCTATAAGCAGAAATGTTATGTGTAGCCTGAGCAATTTTTCTATTTTCCAAGAGTAGCTCCATAAAACCACTGAAAAAAGGGATATCACCTACGTACCAATAAGAAATGTACATTTATAGTATAAACAAAATCCTACCTCACATCTTCTTTACACTTAACTTCACATACATGTCCTTGAAAAACACTTTTTCTGTCGATGATTGTTGGTCCATGTATTACTTTTAAATGCGTATAACTCTTTGAATTACTTATAACTACATCTTCAACGTGTTCTTCATTTTTTGAGTGTGAACAATTTTCAGATTTCGATTGCAATTTTTTTACTACATCTTCAGTAATCATTATCATTTGATAAATTAGCGGACCACCACCTTCAGTTCTACGAATAAATATTTTTATAATTTCGAAGGAGCAATATTGTAGGTTTTTAACTTACTCATATAAATTATGAAACTTTTGTTGAATCGATTTCTTTTGAGTATAAGTTAAATTAGGAGCTAGTAATTCATATTTTGGCAAAGAACTTGATGGATATTCAGGAACTAAGGTAATGTAAAGTTTTACATCTTTGCTAATATCTATACTATATGTACCAGGAACAGTATCATCTCGCCATTCGTCTCCATATATCGATTTGAGAGCTTCCATTTCGTCAGATTGTTGAGATATATTGTCCATCTTTTATTGCCAAATTCTCTGGTACAAGGAACTCCTTTATAAATACAAAAAATAAAGTAATATCATGCAATGTACATTTTCTTGAAATTGTTTTGTTGATTAAATGCATAGACATAGAAAACTTTACATTAGATTGACAATTCAATGCTAAGCGCCCTCTCTATACATGTGTTGGTACTGTTAGGTGTATGTTTGGTTGCCTATACCAAAGCTGTTCATTAATGGATGACTTTGTATACATTTAATATAGATCGAAAATGCACGGTCGACGTGAAAGGTTAAGGTTCCATAACGTATATCAAATACCTTTCACTATTTTGGTAAACTCAGCGGAAACAAAATATCTTGTATTAATTGAACTTTTGGAACGAACCCTCTGTAGATGTGTCAAATGTCATTTTCAGTAGACAAAATGTCAACGTCATGACAAGAGACATGACGTAAGAAATATTGCTGATTGGTAACCAACAAGTTCAATGTATTTGACAGTGTTTGTTTAGAATTTTAAGAATATCCCAAATTAATATATTATCTAAATAATATAACTTAGTAAACTAGAAGCCAAGTTTAAAGCTGACAGATATGACGTTTATATTTTGACGCTATAACCCAGTTGTTGGGCAAATCAATAGTCGAATGAAGATTGGCTGCACTGATATGCCATATGTCAATGTCGCAGTAACCGCAATAAGAGCTCTATGATATACTATTATAAGCACTAATGTATGCCAGTTAAATAATAAATAACAAATCTCCATAATTTATTACAATACATGTATTTGGATGAAAAAATTACAACTGTGGAACAATGTTTTTACAGAGAAGCCATGTTTATAACTGTCAGTTTAAAACTGAGAGATATGACGTTTATATTTTAACGCTGTAACCCAGCTGTTAGGCAAATCAATAGTCGAATGAAGATTGGCTGCACTGGTATGCCATATGTCAATGTCGCAGTATCCGAAATAAGAGCTCTATGATATATTATTCTAAGCACTAACGTATGCCAGTTAAATAATAAATAATATAATACAAATCTCCATAATTTATTACAATACATGTATTTGGATAAAAAAATTACAAAGCTGTTCATTAATGGATGACTTTGTATACATTTAATATAGATCGAAAATGCACGGTCGACGTGAAAGGTTAAGGTTCCATAACGTATATCAAATACCTTTCACTATTTTGGTAAACTCAGCGGAAACAAAATATCTTGTATTAATTGAACTTTTGGAACGAACCCTCTGTAGATGTGTCAAATGTCATTTTCAGTAGACAAAATGTCAACGTCATGACAAGAGACATGACGTAAGAAATATTGCTGATTGGTAACCAACAAGTTCAATGTATTTGACAGTGTTTGTTTAGAATTTTAAGAATATCCCAAATTAATATATTATCTAAATAATATAACTTAGTAAACTAGAAACTATCAAAATGTCCCGTCACAGGGATGTCAGAAATATGGATTACTCAGAAGGTAAGATATTTTACATACCCTCTTCAAGTATACTATCAGGGTTAATTTTCAGACTACGATGGGTATGATGATATTTACGGACATTCTGTGGACGACGATTTCTATATATCTCCAAGTAATAGACAGTTCATTTATAATAGGGATATTTCACAAAGAAGTTCTGAAGGAGACATAAAAGAGGAAGACGAATCTGAAGCTGAACTGTCTGATGTGGATAGAGAAAAATTAGCAGCTTGTATCATTCAAATCACAAAAACTTTGGAATCCATTAATATTTCAAGAAACGATCTAGTCAATATTATAATAAAATCAAAATTTGATGTTGAAAAGTCAATAAATGCAATTTTGGAAGATCCACAATTTAGAACTGAATCTTCGGAAAAAGGTGATTAACATAAAGTTAAATTTGTTTTATAAGTTTAAATTTTAATTCAAAAAATTATATATCTAACTAAATATGTTTCCTTTTGTTTTTCATGTTGGATTTTTGGATTCTTTCACATTTTGTAAGGTAAGATGATAACCAGCTTAATAATAAAATACATGTAACTCAACCTATTGTAACCTTAAACAAATCTAGTTTTACCGTACCTAACATTTTCAACAAAATACCCGATATGGCTAAGTCTCCACCTACTAATTCTGGTACAGGACTAAATGGTTCAAAACCAGGATTTTTAATTCCAAAGTTGATAAATAGTAACGATAAACCTAAATTTACTATACCAAATCTGTCGATGAGTGCAAAACCCAAGTTTATAATCCCGCATTTATCAACAAACAAAGAAAAAGTGATTGAAAATTTACATAAAACAGCTTTAGATATTTCAGAAAGTAGTACAAACAATACAAAACAATTTCATAACTTATTTGATTTAGTTTCCACTCATTTAAAAAGTAATTCTATAAATACACAAGTTACGGAAGTGAAAAATGAAATGCAGAATTTGTCTATATCCAATAAAAGTGATGTGACAAAGCTAACGAATCATTTAAGTAACGTTTCTCTGTCTCCAATTGACTTGTCCATAGCAATAAAAAGTATAGTTAGTGCACCAACAATATCACAGAGAGTTACAGAAACTTTTGACATACCATTTGTAAGTTGTGATGGTGAAGACATTTTAACACCAAAAACCGAACATCTTATTTGTAATTTTAATGTAGGAGGAATTAAAACAAAGCATTTTAAACTTGAAAAACATAGGTCTTGTTTTGGTAAAATTATTTGTAGAAGGTACAAGAAACGGGTGAAACTAACTTGTCCAGAAATAACCTTGAACAATATCGAAAAGTTTGATTTCAACACTTTATCGCCTGATAGTAGAATTAAGGGGTATTTAAAGAGATAGTATCACACGATACAATTTTAAAATAAATAATTTTTATATATAATTAGTTTTTATAACTTGTAGGAATTTTAGAGTACCTACGTTTTTTAAAAATTTACAAATTAATTGAAAAGTTATATGAAGACTAAGGTATTTGGTTTTAATCGATATTTTATTTTTTGTATATTTTGTTGAATATAAAACAATTTTTTAACTCCTACAGAGGCCTTTCCAATAGTTGTGCTATTACATTGAAAATGACAAACTCGTGTCTCTTTTTTTTAACAACAAAAGGATGGGATGGCGGGTATAAAATTTTTTCAATATAAATTGTTTACTTTTATAATTTTATTCTGACAACTGACATCTTAAAACTAGTTTTACCAAGCTACTTTTTATTCGAATTCTACAACTTGAATATGTTTTAAATTTTATTTTTCTTGAGACTACACTGTCCAGTTTGTTTAAACAAAACATTCTAATCAATAAATGTTCTCCCTAAGAAATTTGTCCCCCGAAAAATTTCTCTCTCTAAATTTAGGGGAAAAACTGAGCATCGCTGAGTTGGGGTAGGCTTTGATGCAATTCTGGCAAATGATGCCCATACACATAATTCCGGCACTCGCCCCAAGGTGACATTTATTATTCGAAACAAACTTGCACAAGGTGAAAAATTATCAATAATCTTTCAAATAAACATATTTGTTTTGAAATGTAAGCATCTACTGAAAAGGCCCCTAATTTTCCAAAAGATGGCTATGCCAGCTCTCTGACTATAATCATGAAAAGCAAATAAAGTACAAATTCGACTTTTGTTTGTCTCAAATTTAATAATTTTTATTTAATAATAGTAGGGATAATTTTAGTGTATACATTAATTTTTTTAAGTTAATAAGCGATCGTTAAATTTTAATGCAGTCTCTCAGCCAGAAATAGTACAAACACCTCAGATCGAACAAACAAAAGTAATCTCTTCTACTCCGAAAACTGTTACAAACATAACCAAAGGTTTCGATTTGTCGCAAAAGGGCAGTATAACCCCCAGATCGCAGTCTCCAGCTTCCGGTAAAGTAACTCCAGTCAACAATCAAAATCAGTTAGATTTCGCCGAAGAAGTAAAACAACCTAAAATTAAAGATAGTAAGTTCGACCCTCAGTTGATGTATAAAAAAGAAAGAGGGGATGAAAAGGAGCAATTGTATATGGTTGTGATAGGTCATGTTGATGCTGGGAAGAGTACTTTGATGGGAAGACTTCTGTGTGAATTGGGACAGGTAAATAATTGTTTTTTTTAATCAATTTTGTGACTTTCATTACCTTATAATTGAAGGTTAATAAAAAAGTACTACACAAGTATGAACAGGAAAGTAGAAAATTGGGAAAACAAAGTTTTATGTACGCTTGGGTCTTGGACGAAACTGGCGAAGAGCGAAATCGGGGTATTACAATGGACGTTGGAAGATTTCAGTTTGAAACAAAATCTAAAGCCGTAAGTTTTTGAATTTGCCCAAATTTTTTAGTAATTCCCATTATTATTTAAGGTAACACTGTTAGACGCACCGGGCCACAAAGATTTCATACCAAACATGATATCAGGAGCTGGACAAGCAGACGTAGCTGTTCTAGTAGTAGACGCGACTCGTGGCGAATTCGAGTCTGGATTCGATCATGGTGGACAAACAAGGGAACACGCTCTACTCGTTCGTTCACTCGGGGTTTCCCAGCTAGCAGTTGCCATTAATAAACTCGATACTGTATCGTGGTCGCAAGAAAGATTCGATGAAATCGTTAAGAAACTGAAGGCGTTTCTTAAACAAGCCGGTTTTAAGGAATCTGATGTTACGTTTGTACCTTGCAGTGGTTTGACTGGACAAAATTTGGTTGATAAACCTTCGGAGAGTGAGTTGTTGCAATGGTACAGCGGACCTTGCTTATTGGACGTTATAGGTATTTACTATGTTGGTAACATTTTTATTGTACGTTTATCAGAAAATTTTATTCTTGATAAAAGTTGGCGCGGTACAGGAACTTTCTATTGGAGTTGAAAAATTACTTAATTTTTAAACGGTATACGAGGGAGAGTGAAAAGTAAAATCCTTTAATTTCAGATCGATTTCGAGCTCCCGACAGACCTATTGCAAAACCGTTTAGGTTGTCAATCAATGATATATTTAAGGTAATTTTATTTATTTAGAAAATAATTTCCGTAATATAACCTCACTTGATGTTTTCAGGGCACAGGTTCATCATTTTGCGTATCAGGAAGAGTCGAAACCGGTACTTTAAGCGTAGGAGACAGAGTCTTAATATGCCCTAATCGCGAAATCGCCGTAGTAAAATCACTTTCAATAGAAGAAGCGTCAAAAACTATAGTATTCGCCGGCGAACAAGTAACCGCAGCTTTATCTGGCATAGAAATGCAAAACGTATCCGTAGGAAACATACTTTGCGATCCGCACAGTCCCGTCCAAGTAGCCGGCAAATTCCAAGCTCGCATAGTTGTTTTTAACGTGACAGTTCCTATAACTAAAGGATTTTCTGTCGTACTCCATCATCAGTCTTTAGTAGAACCGGCGATTGTTAGTAAATTAATATCGCAATTGAATAAAAATACCGGGGAGTTGTTGAAGAAGCATCCGAGGTTTTTGGGGAATAATACCAGTGCGTTAATAGAGATACAAGTATCGAGGCCTATAGCTCTCGAATTGTACAGCGAGTGTAAGGAATTAGGGAGAATTATGCTTAGGATTGGAGGAGTTACTATCGCTGCTGGTCTTATTACTCAGATTGTTTTGTAAGTTAAACGAATAAAAGTTTTTTATTACATACCGTCAGTTTTATTTGTTTTCTTTGCGGTTTTTATTAATTTTATAAATAAACGGGGGGAAACATCTGCCACTGGTGACTCTAACATGTCGGTGCAGCGGAGACTGACGTCAGTCAACCAGTGCTAAATTAATGATGTAAAAAAAACGTGCCGGTTTATTTCAATTTATATTTAAACGTAAATATGGACAAAAGCAGTGGGCGTAAGATGTCCCTAAATGTTTATAATGGACGACTCTAATACAGAGAAAAGCAGCCAGCTTAACGAAATAATAATGACAGATAAAAGTAGGGCACGTAAAGAAAAATTGTTTTTTGTTCAATTTTTGGTTACCGAAGAGGGGGGGTACTTTGCCCGCAGAGGTAACTTTGCCCATTAACAAAGAAATTTGGCAACTTCTAAATTATTGCTAAGTTTTAAATATGATAGAGGGGACAAAGTAGCCAATCGATTAGTAACGGTATTGCGATATAGGGATGGCGATTCTTTCTAAAAAGGATCGATTTTTAAATCGATTCGAATCGTAACCTGATTAATCGATACATAAAAAAATCGAGGTCTAAAAGATCGATTTCAAGAAAATCGATTTTTTTTCAAGTTTGTATTTTTTACAATGTAAATATAAATCGATCTTTTTTATTGAAAAACAACAACCTAAATAAACAATCTCTCTCCGGGATCTCTTATCAGTAAAATTGGGGATTTTTTTTTAAGTTCAGGGAATTCGATAATAATAACAATAATTTTTTTATTACCATATTATTATCACAAAGTATCGGATTAGGAATGTGTGAGATTAATGGAAAAGAATCATCGATAAAATAAAAATCGATTTTTCTTTATTCAAAATTAATGGATTTGTCGAAAAAATCGATTTTAATAAAAAATAAATCGATTTCTGCGAAAAGATCGTTGATTTTTTTTTGGATTGTTTTAAAAATGGACATGCTTTTCGTATATATTCCGATAATAAACCTAAGAGATTTATTCGTTAACGATATTTATCGGATTGAAAAAAAATCAAATAAAATTATATGAAAATTGTCAAAAATTTTGAAATATGGTCAATAATTGTCAAAAACTGTTGAAAATTGACAATAATTGTTAAAATTTTGAAAAATGGCCAAAAATTGAAAAAAATTTGGAAAAATGGTCAATAATTGTTGAAAAACTGTCAAAATTGGTCAATAATTGTTGAAAAATGGTCAATAATTTTAAGAAAATGATCAATAATTGTTGAAAAATTTGGAAAAATGGTCAGTAATTTTTGTAAAACTGTCAAAATTGGTCAGTAATTGTAAAAAATGGTCAATAATTTTTGAAAAACTGTCAAAATTGGTCAATAATTGTAAAAAATAGACAATAATTTTTAAAAAATGTTCAATAATTGTTAAAAAATTTTGAAAAAATGGTCAATAATTATTGCAAAACTGTCAAAATTGGTCAATAATTGTTAAAAAAAGGTCAATAATTTTTAAAAAATGATCAGTTATTGTTGCAAAACTGTCAAAATTGGTCAATAATGGTCAAAAACTGTTAAAATTGGACAATTTTTGTTAAAAACTGTCAATAATTGTTAAAAAATGGTCAATAATTGCCAATTATTGTCAAAAACTGCTGAAAATTGTCAATAATTGTCAAAAATTTTGAAAAGTGGTCGATAATTATCGAAAATTTAAAAAAAAATTGAAAAATGGTCAATAATTGTCAAAAACTGTTGAAAATTGTCAATAATTGATAAAATTTGGGGAAATGGTCAGTAATTCTTGCAAAACTGTCAAAATTGGTCAATAATTTTTTAAAAAATTGTCAATAGTTGTTGAAGTTGTTGAAAAACAGTCAAAATTGGTCAATAATTGTAAAAATGGTCAATAATTTCAAAAAAATGGTCAAAAATTGTCAAAAAGTTTGGAAAAATGGTCAATAATTGTTGAAAACTGTCAAAATTGGTCAATAATTGTTAAAAAAAGGTCAATAATTTTTAAAAAATGATCAGTTATTGTTGCAAAACTGTCAAAATTGGTCAATAATGGTCAAAAACTGTTAAAATTGGACAATTTTTGTTAAAAACTGTCAATAATTGTTAAAAAATGGTCAATAATTGCCAATTATTGTCAAAAACTGCTGAAAATTGTCAATAATTGTCAAAAATTTTGAAAAGTGGTCGATAATTATCGAAAATTTAAAAAAAAATTGAAAAATGGTCAATAATTGTCAAAAACTGTTGAAAATTGTCAATAATTGATAAAATTTGGGGAAATGGTCAGTAATTCTTGCAAAACTGTCAAAATTGGTCAATAATTTTTTAAAAAATTGTCAATAGTTGTTGAAGTTGTTGAAAAACAGTCAAAATTGGTCAATAATTGTAAAAATGGTCAATAATTTCAAAAAAATGATCAAAAATTGTCAAAAAGTTTGGAAAAATGGTCAATAATTGTTGAAAACTGTCAACATTGGTCAATAATTTTTAAAAAATGATCAGTAATTGTTAAAAAACTGTCAAAATTGGTCAATAATTGTCAATTAATTGTTAAAAATGGACGATCTTTGTCAAAAACTGTCATTAATTGTTAAAAAATGGTCAAAAATTTTGAGAAATGGTCAATAATCGTCAAAAGGTGTCAAAATTTTGAAAAATAGTCAATAAATAATACGAGAGCCGTTTTCGAAAATCCACTCCTTAAACACACGTAATTTATACAAAATCGATTAATATTACTCGAAAAATCGATAATTAAAAATCAATTATAACAAAATAATAATCAATTTATATAAAAATCGTTTAATTTTTCAAACATCCCTACTTATAGAGTTCCCTATAAGCTTTTTTGAAAAAAAAGCAACAGTGTCTGTCGAGTCTACTGGGATCCGAGCGGTTCCGCTCTCATCACTACTTGAAAAAAAAAGCCGCTCTACCAAAAACACAAAAAAAAAATCGAAAGTCGATTTTCAAGGGTGAAATATCGATTCACTGAATCGATTCAATACAACATATCGATTTAAAAAATCGAATTATTCGGTTTGAGGAATCGATTTCAGATCGCCATACCTATTGCGATAGTTCTCGCCGACAGGCAGCAGTGAACAGGTGGTTTTAGCGCTTAAAATATTTATGTAAGTAAAAAGTAAACACGTGGTAAAAAGCGTATTTAGAATAACTAATTTCTAAGGTATATCGGGTCGCTAGGATCAAATCAAGGGGTTTTAAAGCTTGTTGTTATCAAACTAGATACTTTTCTTAATGATATGTCAGATTCTTTTAATAATTTGTGTGCAACACATTGAATAAAATATGGCGAAATGTAATTTTTTTTCATAAATGGGGCAACTTTGCCTACAAAATTTTTAGCTTGTATATGAAAATAACTTTTGGTTTTAGATTCAAAAATGGTCAGAAATTATAAGAGAAAACGGTATAAAGATTATACCGAAGAAAACTTAGCATCTGCTGTGCGAGATAGAGGTATATCTTATGCAACTGCTGCTGACTTGTTCAATGTCCCAAAACGTACCGTATATAATAAAGTTAAGAACCTCCACCAAAAGCCTGTTGGAGCACCAACCGTTTTTGAGGTTTGTGAAGAAAGACAATTGGTAGATCTTCTAATAGCAAGTGCAGAGTATGGATTTCCCCTTACAATGTTTGACCCTCGAATTATTGTAAAAGAGTATTTGGATCGTTTGGGTGGGACAGTTGAAATATTTCCCAACAATATGCCTGGAAAAGATTGGTGTTATGGGTATTTGAAAAGACATGAAGATCTTCTTACGCAAAGATCATGTCAAAATATAAAAGGAGTACGTGCTCAAACAACAGAAGAGTCGATAGAAGAATATTTTTATAGACTAGCCATAAGTGTTGAAGATGTGCCACCGCAAAATATTCTGAATTACGATGAAACCAATTTATGTGATGACCCGGGAAGAAAGAAATGCATTTTTAAACGAGGTACAAAGTATCCCGACCGTATTTTGAATTCAACTAAATCTGCAGTTTCTATCATGTTTGCTGCTACAGCTGTAGGAGAACTTCTTCCGCCTTATGTGGTTTATAAGGCGGAACGACTTTATGGTAAATGGTGCCTAGGTGGACCCCCTGCAACTCGCTGCAACAATACGAAATCGGGCTGGTTTGTCGGGCCGACGTTTATGGAGTGGTTTCAGACTATGGTATTGCCATGGGCTAAAAAATTACAAGGACCCAAAGATATTATCGGAGACAACCTTTCGTCACACCTGAATATTGAAATATTGCGCTCCTGCCAGACTTTTAATATTCGTTTCGTGTTTTTGCCTCCAAACACAACACATCTTACGCAGCCTCTCGACGTGGGATTTTTCAGATCCTTAAAAGCAGCCTGGAGGGAAATACTAACGACCTACAAAATAGAGAACCCGAATGTATCAACGTTGAATAAAATCTATTTTCCAGGTTTGCTGGGTAAACTGATTAATAAGATGCATCCCAAAGGCAAAGGTATTATAGAAAATGCATTTAAAGCCTCGGGTATATATCCACTTGATAAATTTCAAGTAACAAAAAGAATGCCAAAAACAAAACACAAGAATTGAGAGAAGCAGGACTGATTAATGAAGCTGTTTTAGACTTTCTAAAAGAAAAGAGAAGCCCTGAAATGCAACAAGCAAGGCAGAAACAAAATGTTGTCTGTTCCTGCAGGACAGACTATTTCCTATTTGGATATGCTTGAGAGTGGACCATCTAACGTAGTCCCTAATGTAGAAGCAACACCAGGAGGTATGGATATAGATGAAGCAGACGAAAACGGATTTGCAATAATTCGGTATGACAAAAATAAACCAAAAGTTGGAGACTTTGTAGTTGTGAAATTTAGAACTAAAAAGAAATTCGAACATTTTATTGGTACGATTTTATCTTTTCAAGATATAAACTCCTATGAAGTAAAATATCTGAAGAAAAAAAAGCGAAAATTTGTTTGTTTTCCCTAATATCGATTACATAGCAATTGCCTTCGAAGAGGATATCGAAACTATCCTCAAAGAACTAAAAATTGCCAGAGATATTTTTCGATTTAGTGGGGATTTAAGTGCCTTTAACTTCTAAAGATGTCAAATTAGCCCCACTACAACTTTGCCCAATACAAAATAATTTTAAAAAACCTGTGGCTCAAAAAATGTTATTTAATTATTGGGATATGCTCTGAAACATTTTTACAAGCCTAAAAATATATTATAAATTGCTAACCTTCGTTTCAAAAAAATTATACAGCAAAATATCCCAAAAGCGTTGCAAAGTAACCCCACTCTACGGTATTTGGAGCGCTTAAGGCACTGCATCATTTGGAATATTATATAAATACCATTTTTAAACAATACTAACCTACACCAAATCATTAAATAATGATTATGATTTATTAGTAATAAATGATTTTAGTATAGACAACCAAACATACATTAAAGCTAAAAGTTGTTGAAATTAGCTTCTGAATTTTAATGTTGGCTTTAGATAATGTCTGTTTTAACTCTTCTAGTATGTTCGAATGTACCGTCAGCTGCAATATCAATATTCATTAACGTACAATTTTATCAATATCCGTCAAAATAAAAAGTATTAAAAATAATCTCATCTTTTAAATCTTTAAATAAGAATAGTTATTATCAGGGAGATAAAAAATATATTATGTAAATCTCGGATATATTGTGGATAATGTTGGTGAAAAGAACCACCAGTATAAGAGAAGAAAGAAAAAACAGCTTAGCACCTTGACTATAGATGAACTAAATTTAAATAGAAACCTCATTTTTTAATCGCTCCCTATTTTGTATAATAAATCAATTACCTTATCGGAAAATGCAAAAGGAAAACGATAAATCGATGTTGTTTTTTAAATTAAATTAAACATATCGTCTACCATCGATTATAAAAAGGGTACCTATCAATCGTAAAAAGCTATATTGCATTCTCAATAATTAGAACAATGACATTTTTCACGATTACCAACTTTTTTCTTTTTATTTCGTTCTGTTTTACGGTCAACGGGTATAAAATTATTTGGGATAACTCTGTGACCGATATAGATTTTAATAACATTAATTCGAACTCTTTACTTGGAAGAATTGAAGAAATCCGTTTACCCAATTGGGCCTTCATTTTCCCCGGTAAGTTTATTTACTCATATTTTGTTTCACCCCTAAATATTTTATGGCCCAAGCATGGGCTTGAAGGATAATACGCCGATGGGTATAAAAGAGACTACTGGTAAAAGATGTCTTAAGCAAATTGATACCTTTGTCGGCTCTAGTGATTGCGAAGAAGTTGAGAGAGTTGTTAGGAAGCCAGTCGCAAAAAAAAGTTTTTTACTGTCTACCCCCAGACTTATCTTAATCTCCTGCCACAAGCATTGCTTAGTTTTTTAAAGATTCTGCTAGATCCACCAAAATAAAAACTTTCATGGTACATAATTCTAGGAACGAAATGGTGTGGAGCAGGTAATATAGCTGAAAACGAAGACGACCTCGGTACTGCAGAAGAAACCGACAAATGCTGCAGGGATCACGATAACTGTCCTGATATAATTGGAGGACACCAAACCAAACATAACCTGACAAATCCAAATTTTTACACAAGGTAAGTATAACACTTTTTATTTACTTTTTCATTATTATTTTTGTTAAATTTTTATTCTAGACTAAATTGCGATTGCGATCAAAAGTTTTACGATTGCTTAAAGTCCGTAAAGGACGATTTGTTCAAGCTTGAGGATACTATTGCGTCCAAGCAAATAGGAAATATTTATTTTACAGCTTTAGGAACACAATGCTTCAAAGAAGAATATCCAGTGGAAGGTTGTCTCAAATTTACGTATTTTCCGTAAGTATACTGATAATTTGTATATATGGAATTCCAAAAACACAGATAACTTGGCACTTACTCGTGAGGGTTGTGTGGTGATCGAGTAGATAGCTTCTACCGGATACAGCCTGTTATTTTTGCGCTCCTAGTTGGACGGTCTGGTATATGAAAATACCGATTTTTTCTTTTTCAGTAAAAAAAAATGCGTTCTGTATGGAATAGACAACACAAAGGAGAAGCAGTATCAATGGTTTGACCTCCCTAACTTTTAAAAATATTTAAACTTGAAAAAAAAAACGGCAAAATAATGTAATAAATGTTTAATCGAAGAAAAACAATAAAAATTACTTCCTAAATATTGTTGTTTTATAAAGAGATTCTTTTTCTAGGAAATCGTCTGGACAAATACAATATTTAAAAAATATAATGGCAAAAGGGTCGGTTATTTTTCCGTGCGTTTTTGGTATTTGATTTGATCCATAATTCTAATAATTTGCTTCTGAATAAGTGAATAATCCGTAATATTTTCTATGGGTAAATAGAAAGATAGATCCTGTTTAATCCTGAGTCCTGGACTGACGTATAACTTTACAATCGCTCTAAAAAATCAGTAGAAGTTTTTCTTAAAAAGATGTCAGAATAAAAAAAATACTCACATCTCTTCCTGTGCCATTTGTGAAGGCAATTCTATTGCGCTCATCTTAATAAGAAACAGGAACGTAAGAGATGTCCCCCAGCGGCGGAGGACCGTCTTCTCGGCTGGTGGATCCTCCTCTTGGTTGGAAGTTGTCTCTCGCTGCTGGAAGCTGTAAATGGAACATAGTTAGACTTGCTGTGGATAAAAGTAAAATTAATTACAAACAAAAATAAACAATAGAAACAACTCGATAAATTCAATACATATGGAAAAATAAAAACAATTGCAATTGGAGGAAAACATTTGCGGTTGAAATATGCTCCTCGCGGTTGGAAGATTTACCGAAACAGTAGAAAATGTTCTAACGTATAAAAAATATATCCAATGACAAAGTATGCTTCTCGCCGGTGGAAGACGATCCTCCTGGCTGGAAGATGATCCTCTCGGATGGATGATGACACTCTCGGATGGATGATGTCTCTCTCGGTTGGAAGATGTACCTCTCGATTGGACGATACCTCGCATCCCTCTGCTGGATGATATCCCTTTCGGTTGGAAGATGCCCTCTAGACTCGGTGAGGTTCCTCTTGGTTGGGTGATATCCCTCTCGGTTGGAAGATGCCCTGATGTAAGCCTTCTGGTTGGAAAATTATCTCTAGGCTGGATAATGTCCCTCTCGGTTGGGTGAAACCACTCTACAAGGCAACAATATTACCAAAAAAATACCACTACCACCTTCGGCAAATATAATAATCCCCTACTAGGCCATAACAATACAAAAAATTACCACCAGCACCTTTACCAGCAAAGATAATAATCCTCTACAAGGCCCATGATGATGTGGAATATTGGAAAGGTTTCTGAATCAAAAAATCAAATGAAACTGAAAAATTTAATAAAAATATCGTTTGTATCAATGAACCCTGTAAAAAAATAATGTAAATTACAAACCAAGTGGCGAAAACGGGAAAGACGCCTGGAATTTACAGGTGTACAGTTGACGATCCTCCTGGCCGGAAAATGACTCTCTCGGCTGGATGAAATTCCTCTCTGTTAGAAAATGTCCCTCTAGGTTGGATGAAACACCCCCCCCCCCCCCGCCGGTTGGAAGAACCTAAAAAAATTACTGGAATAGAAAATCAAACAAACCTATGAAACCTGTAAATAAATATATGCAAATTACAAACCAAATGGCGAAAACAGGAGAGACACCTGGAATTTACAGATGTACAGTTGACCATCCTCCTGGCTGGAAGATAACCATCTCGGCTGGATGATAACCCTTTAGATGGGGGGAACTGATCTTCGGCTGGATGAAATGCATCTCGGTTAGAAGATGTCCCTCTAGGTTGGATGATACATCCCCCAGTTGGAAGAATCTTAAAAAATTCCTTGAACAGAAAATCAAACAAAATTGAAAAAATTCAACAAAAACATCGTTGGAACCTATGAACCCTGTAAAATAATATATGCAAATTACAAACCATATGGCGAAAACAGAAGAGACACCTGGTATTTACAGGTGTACAGTTGACGACACTCTCGGCTAGATGAAATTCCTCTCAGTTAGAAGATGTCCCTTTAGGTTGGATCATACACTCGCGGTTGGAAAAACGTATAAAAATTTCTGGAACAGAAAATCAAATAAAATTGAACCTGGAGTTTACAGGAGAACAGTTGTTTAAAAAAAAGAGCAAAAAACACAAGATTATTATAAATTATGCGCCATCCTACCTTTTTTGTCAAAGTTATGGTCGAGTTATTCCTTCTTCGAATGTGCGATTCTGATCCATTTTCTATTCATTATTACTTGTGAGTTTGGAGATATTTGCAGTTAAAATAGGTCGGAAACTTCTGGGACACCCGGTATTTTATCTAATATTTCTCCATATCTATTCTAAATAAACGTAGAAATATTTTCAGAAAAAAAAATAAATTAACGTCAAAAACTGACACAAATAGGCATGGGAAAATATTGAGTAGATTTAATGGAAAATAGTATAGGTATATAAAAAAGAATATAATATAAAAGCTGTTCTATATTAAATATATAAGCAAACGTTTTCTAGTAATCACCCTGTAAATAGAATTTAAAAAAATATATTGAAAATCGTATAAATTTTTATTGAAATATTTCTAGGTTTATCACAAGAAATGGAACTTTGTTCAAATTATTGTTATTTTAAATTAAAATCATTAAAAGTCCAGAAATAACGAAAAAATAATTCACATTAACCGATTTTCAATTCAAATATTCTTAATTCATGTGTCCAAGATTCAATAAAAAGTAAAAAAAAAATTATTTTTAAGTGATAAAAAATATTATAATAAAAAAACTTACCCTAAACCTAATATTATAAACTAGAACTCCAGATCCATTCCATTATTGTGAAATTGAGTTCCAATTCCTACAAAATTCAGTCATGAGTCATGAGTCAATGCGTTATATAATCCCAATTAGTCATGCCGGCCGGTCTTTTTTGGTAGAATATGGAAATTTTTAGTTAAAGAAGACTCAAAAGTTGATTATAAACAATTATAAAATTTCATTATTGATTACCAGGATATTCGGAAGAAGTTCGAAATAAATAATTATTGAAAATTTTATTTTTTAAAGGCCGAAAAATTTCTGTTTTTAGATAAAATATATTTGATAACGTTTTAAGCGATTTCAAAATCGATTAAACAATTAGTAACATTATTCTTTGCAAAAATTATAAAAAATAAATATTTTTGGAATCAAAAATAATATGGAAACTTTTATAATTACTAGTAAAAACCGTTAAATAAAAGAAAAGCTTACCATATTAATTCCATTTCAATATATGATTCCAATCCAAGGCACTCACTTTCACTACACTACACAAAATTTCGAAAACGCCACTCCGACACTTCACTATTCAAAATTTCGAAACCGACACACCCGACAGATCCGTACTACAAGACGGTTTGCGCGGTACTGAATGAGAATGTTGAATGTATCCTGTGCTATTAACGACTATTTTTAACGGTATTGATTTTATTTAAATTTAAAAATGTGTAAAGTTTGTGAATTTTTTTTCTACATATAACTCCCAATATCTAGGGAACCAATCGAAATAATTACACAAACTGTTTTTTATTCCATGAGGGAGCTTAGCTGTGCTAATTCAGTTTTCTTTAAATGTATAGTTTCTTAACAAATTGGAGGGAGACTTTTCAAAAGACATAGGTAAGCTATGTCAATCCGAAAATTCTCTAAATACACTATGCCTTTCGTTAACAAGAAGGTACTTTTTCAAAAGACATAGGTAAGCTATGTCCTTCTTCATATTCTCTAAAAACCATCCAACCCTTTTTTCACAAAGGGTACTTTTTTCAAAATACATAGAAACATTTTCTAAATACTATGCCATTCGTTAACAAGTTGGTACTTTTCAAAAGACAGGTATTTTTTTTCTGCCCTTTCTCCCCCCTGTTGGTGTCATTCGGTTTGGAATTGAGAATTATTTTTTATTGCAATTGTTAAGTACCTACGCCACATGTACCGACTTTTTTGGCAATTTATTACTAACAATTTTTTTCAGCGCTTCTTTTCAGCATACTAACACTTCTCTTACAGGCTTCAGAAATGTCATCAAATTTTTTGTACATTTTTAAATTTTGTTTAATTTTCTGTTCCAGGAATTTTCTTAGTTGAGTTGACTTTTGAGTACCTACTAGATAAAAATATTTTGACTTTGGAAAAAAGATGTTTGTTAAGGTATTTTTTAGTTTTATTAGGTGAAGTGCCTACCTATTGATAAGGTAGTTGTTCCTAGGTTTTTTGTTTCTACATGTAGTTGAGTTAACTTTGAGTTGTATTTTGAATATTATGTAATAATATTTTCGCATTTTAAATGCTTTTTTTCATGTAAGGTAGTCAAATATCACACTGGCCGAATCCTCCCCCAGGCATGGCCGAATCTACCACCGGTGGTGGAGGATTCGGCCAAATTGCACATGTGCTAACTTTTCTTCCCCAAAATTTTGAGGTTGATTTTGTTGGAAAACGTTTAATAAATGTTCAATCATCACGAAAAAAAATCATTTGGCTTCTATTTCTCGAAAATTTTGGTTTCCACATGGACTTATTTGCTAATAGGCCGAACCCTCCACCCTCTCCCCTACTTTTTTTTGTAAAAAAATCCATTTACGATGGGCTTACGATAAAATTTTTTAAAGGGATTCATTTATTGATGTTTTCCCATATGTCGTTTTTTTTGTATTAAACTTTGATGTAATTAATGTTGCCTACCTAATAGAACGCGTTTAAAAATTATTTTTATAAAGTTTGCTTCTGTTTTTTTCTCATAGTTACTTTATATTTACTATGTTGGTAGAAATGGATATTTACACAGTTGTCAAATGTTCAATTATTTCCACTTTCTAAGAATCTACAAAAATGGGATTTTACAAAATAATTTTAACGCTTGTATTAAAATTTAAAACCAACGGTAATTCTTTAACAACTGAAATCATTTCTCCTCATCTTGTTTTATTGTGAATTTTGATTTGGTTTTTAATATCGAATAAGAATAAAAATAAGTTTAACGTCATCAGTTAGATTGCGAATTTTTTTTTGTAATATGAACTATTTTTATTTATGGATAATTTAGAATTTAAATATACCATACGCTGATAATATAATTAAATTATAGATTAGTAATTTTTGGTGATAAATTTATAAGATTTTTTTAAATACGAACTGGCATCTATGCTTAGAATTTTACATAGACTCCGCCTATTTTAAGGGAGGTCAGCTGGGTGCTGGGAAATTTTGAGGAACTTATATGTCAGTTTTTGTGAAGAATCAAAAATTTAAGATATTTGTTAAAAGTAATGTCAACATATTCTCCTTCCAATCCCCCCAAAAAAGTGCCTAGATTTTAGTTTGTGTACACGGTGAATATGTTGCGCGAAAGGACCGTAATTTCTCGAGAACTTTGTCTCTTGTGATAAGGATAAAAAGTCTTATCAAGTGTGTTGACAGCTAAGCAATTTAACAATATGTTAATAAATATAAACTTATGTTATTCACTAATTTTTCGTTAAAATTAAAATGTTTTCCTTTGAAAATTTTCTGCTCAATTTTCTACTAGGTGTTGTAATTTTTACAACTCGAACATGTTTATCCAAAGAAGTAAAACACATGAGCCTCAAAGAACGTGTGCAACTGAGGTAAGTAATATTTAATTTATGTAAATACCAATCCACATACGTGTACCATATACTAGTTTACAATTATAATCAGTCATCAAAATTACTTTATATCTTACAAAAATACAATGCTATTGTAAGCTACTCAATTATTCTATTACAACACCCAAATATTTATCCATTGTGTATTAAAAATGAAAATATGTCTAACAATACTAGAGAAATGAAAAAAGTCCTATTTTTTGTTAACACAAATTCGTGGAATGTTGGTTATAGAGTTACATATATTATCATTTTACACATAAGGGTGGAAAAGCCCTTAACATTAAAAACAATAGAGTATGTTTCCTTACAGGGAAGAAGCTAGAGATATGTTTTATCATACATATAATGCTTATATGGATAATGCATATCCAGCGGATGAATTAATGCCTCTGAGTTGTACTGGTCGGTACAGAGGAGTCTCTCCAAATAGAGGTGATATTGATGATTCTTTAGGAAAGTAAGTATTTATATATTTCATATAATCGTACCATTACAATATTTAATTAATTGAAATTGGTGTCACATTTAAAACAAGCCTTTGTACACATATTTAATAAAAAAAATAATTTAATTATAGAGTCAATAATAACATAGGAGACTTGATATTACAAACATGCAATCAGCGTCACACAAACAATACCAGTAAATTAAATATTGTTCACTCAAATTCATGTTTAGATAAGGAGGGTATTAAAAATATAGGATACTGGTTTTTATCTAAAAGATAATGCATAGTATGATTGTTGAATTGTAATAATTTTTTTAATACTATTTGTACTAAGTGTTTCATTTTTGAATGTTTGGAAAAACATAAAAAAATTGAAGATTTTCTGTCGCCCCCTTGTATATGTAAATTTCAAGTATTATCTTTATGTAATTCATAAATATAAAAGACTGATCCTAATCAAGGTTGAACAACCAGTTGAAAAAAGAACCAGAATTGGTAAATTTATTACATTTATGTCCATAACCTTGTTAATGTTGTTGGGTTGACCATATAACAATTTTCAGGTTTGTTTATTTCAAAAATTCGCTGACTACTGATATAATTCACCTTGAAGTTGTGTAATCTAGTACACTTGAAACAAAAATTATGCATTCAAACTGCATACATAATTAGAGAGAATGTGGAAATTTAATATCAACAATTTGTAATAGAAGTGAATTCAACTACTTACTGATTCACTAAAATACTTTGCAGAGAACAGTATTTGTAGTTTTCATTTGACATGCAACTTTTTTTTATCCTGTTAATTAGTCTATGACCTCCAGACACTTTTAACAAAAATTCATAATATCCCATGGCTATTTTTAAAAACCTTTACATAAAATATGACTATAAGAACATATTTGGTTCATTAAACTTCATTGTATTCACTATTTTAATGATCAATTGTTACATTTCCATTAAATTTATAATTATTTTATGTTATAATGTGTCCAATTTTTAAATAATGTAAACAAAAAGTTGATAACGTTAACTGTAACTGTCCACGAGTTAACTGTGAAAGTTTGTCATCATATTCAACAAACGATAATTGAATTTGATCAACTTCCATTTTCATGAGTCATGGTGTTATAAATATGAATAAATTAACTGGATTTTATACTCGTTGATTAAAAAATCATTATTTTAACTAACTTTCCTTAGCTTCAGTATCTAAAATCTTGTATCCTATTCTCTATTGAATATTTTTACAGACACAGCGTTAAAAATAGTTTATTCTTATTTGTATGTTTTTTCCAGTTTTTCTTTAACTTTAATAGACACTTTGGATACCTTAGTAGTACTTGGAGATCTTGCAGAATTCGAACATGCTGTAAAACTAGTCATTAAAGATGTCACTTTTGATAATGATGTCGTAGTTTCTGTTTTCGAAACTAATATACGAGTAGTAGGGTAAGTAATATGGGAAGGCTTCACAAAAAACCCCACTCACACAGAAGAGACACCGTTTTATTGTTTATAGCTGCCATGTGAAAGTAGACAATCCACACTACTTGCCACATGAGCCAATTTTGCATGCCCACTTGGCTTTCACTGTACTCTTAATGTTAAATAAAAATGCTTATTCTAATATTAATATATTTCTTGTAGAAATGTCAAAAAGTGTCAGTTCTGTGTAAGTGAGATACCCTGTACCATATTTTTTTGTCTCACCCTGTATAATAAGTTGTATATTTTATGCAATTGAATATATTTTTGTAGTGGTTTGTTGTCGGCACATATTTTGGCAGAATATTTGCAGCAAAGAGATGGTATAATGCCTTGGTATAAAGGAGAGCTTTTGGATATGGCGAAAGATGCAGGATATAGACTGATTCCTGCTTTTAATACCACCACGGGAATCCCGCATTCGAGAGTAAGTAACTTCTTAAAAAAAAGGTAGTACAGAAAGGGACATCTAATAAATACTTCGTAATCAATATTTGTCACAGTATCAATAAAATAACATGTATCTCTTTTAGGTGAATATGAAATATGGTTTAAAAAGTGACAGATTAGAATCGGCTCGAGAAACTTGTACTGCTTGTGCTGGTTCAATGATACTCGAAATGGCTGCTCTGTCACGTTTAACTGGTGAACCCGTATTCGAAATGAAGGCCCAAAAAGCCATGGACGAATTATGGAAGATGCGACACCGTAGTTCTGATCTCATGGGTAATATTAATTTTCTATTATAACAAAAAAAGTTGTTTACAAACAAAATCATTCATATTTTTTTTGTAGGTACCGTTTTGAATGTTCATTCGGGCGATTGGATTAGAAGGGATTCTGGAGTAGGTGCTGGAATAGATTCCTACTATGAATATTGTCTAAAAGCGTACATACTCCTGGGGGATAATAAATACCTTAATAGATTCAATAGACACTATAACGCTGTTATGAAGTATATTTCTCAGGGACCAATGCTGTTGGACGTACATATGCACAGGTAATTAGTTAATGACATGTATTTCAAGGGAAGAGGGGAATTTTTAACCCTCTTGATATCAATTTTGCATTTTTTTCTATATTACTAGAATTGGAGGGCAATTGCGTTTAAACTAGGACTACGAGACATTTGAACTACTTTGTCTAATACACATTTCTAGAGAAACTATAGCAACCTAAACAAAGGAAGAAAAGTACTTTTAGACACTCAATATTATATTTTTGTTTATAGACCGCACACGAACTCACGCAACTACATGGACGCCCTTCTGGCCTTTTGGCCAGGACTCCAAGTACTAAAAGGCGACATAAAACCTGCGGTAGAAACGCACGAAATGCTCTACCAAGTAATGCTGCGTCACAAATTCATCCCTGAAGCGTTCACGACTGACTTTCAAGTCCATTGGGGCAATCATCCTTTACGACCGGAATTTTTAGAATCTACTTACTTTCTTTACACCGCCACCGGCGATCCTTACTACTTGGAAGTGGGAAAAAATGTCCTGAAAAGTTTGCAGAAATACGCCAGAGTGCCTTGCGGTTATGCCGCAGTTAATGACGTTCGAACGGGTAAAAAGGAAGATCGGATGGATTCTTTCGTACTGGCCGAAACTTTTAAGTATCTCTTTTTATTGTTCGCCGACAAAGATGATCTCATTTTAAATTTGGACGAGTTTTTGTTTACGACCGAGGGACATTTGTTGCCGCTCACACTTTCCGGCAGGACTATGAACGGTGAGTACCAAACTACAATTTAATTTAGGACATCCTGTATGATAAATTGAATAGTTTTATATGTACAGGGTAGTATGTTCACAGCCTCGGTTCATTTGAACTACTTTATCTTCCTTGTAAATTCCGTCAAATTCGAATGGTACATTTGAACTACTTTATGGATTGTATTAAACATGTATGGGCAAAACACTGTACGAAGCTTTTCCAAAGCTTTCCCTTCCCCTTCAATTGTTTTTACTTAGACTTTATCGTTTTTAGGAAGTAAAACTGTCGAGTTAGATCTTGACGAATGCGAGTTCGATAGAACGTGTCCGAATACTTTGCGTTTATTTCCGGAATCGTTTCGAAAGCCTCTTCAAAATATGGTCGACGGAATGTGTCCTAAAAGATCTCAAAAACGAAGACTTACCGCTACCGAATTTTCCGCCGCCAATATTAATCATCTCAAAATTATCAAAGATATGGGAATAAATATAATAGCTTTAAATGACGGACGAGTGCAATTGTTGCACAGTTTTTCAGCGGTAAGTAAATCAATCTCCGTATTTATAAACAAAACTTGACCTCGAGGATCAGTTTTTGACACTAGAAAGTGTCAAAAACGAATACCTACTCAAGTCGTACTCAGCCTTAACCATCCGATTTTGACACATTTTTCCTAGATAAAGTGTCGAAAAAGGAAAACTTCAGGCCGAGCTCAGCTGTGAACATCATTTTTTGACTCATTTTACTCAGAAAAGTGACAAAAACGAATGCTCAAGGCTCTGCTCAATTTTTGACACATCTTACATGTAAAATGATTCAAAAACGAATGCCCAAGGTCGTACTCATCCTTAACCTTCAGTTTTTGACACATTTTACATAGAAAATGTCAAAAACAAATGCTCCAGGACCGGCTCGGCTTTTAGCATCAATTTTTGACACATTTTACATGCAAAATTTGACAAAAACGAATGCCGAAGGCCGTGTTCAGCCTTAACCTTCAGTTTTTGACACATTTTACAGAGAAAGTGTCAAAAACTAATGCTCAAGGACCGACTCGGCGTTTAGCATCAATGTTTGACACATTTCACATGTAAAAAGTGTCAAAAACGAATGCCGAAGGCCGTGTTCAGCCTTAAACCTCGTTTTTGTCACATTTTACATAGCAAATGTCAAAAACAAATGCTCAAGGTCCGGCCCAGCTTTTAGCATGAATTTTTGACACATTTCACATGTAAAAAGTGTCAAAAACGAATGCCCAAAGTCGTACTCATCCTTAACCTTCAGTTTTTGACACATTTTACATAGAAAGTGTCAAAAACGAATGCCTAAGACCTACTCAGTCTTAACCATCCGATTTTGATACATTTTTCCTAGATAAAGTGTCAAAAAGGAAAACTTCAGGCCGAGCTCAGCTGTGAACATCATTTTTTGACTCATTTTACTCAGAAAAGTGACAAAAACGAATGCTCAAGGCTCTGCTCAGCTTTTAGCATCAATTTTTGACACATCTTACATGTAAAATGAGTCAAAAACGAATGCCCAAGGTCGTACTCATCCTTAACCTTCAGTTTTTGACACATTTTACATAGAAAATGTCAAAAACAAATGCTCCAGGACCGGCTCGGCTTTTAGCATCAATTTTTGACACATTTACATGCAAAATTTGTCAAAAACGAATGCCGAAGGCCGTGTTCAGCCTTAACCTTCAGTTTTTGACACATTTTACAGAGAAAGTGTCAAAAACTAATGCTCAAGGACCGACTCAGCGTTTAGCATCAATGTTTGACACATTTCACATGTAAAAAGTGTCAAAAACGAATGCCGAAGGCCGCGTTCAGCCTTAAACCTCACATTTTACATAGCAAATGTCAAAAACAAATGCTCAAGGTCCGGCCCAGCTTTTAGCATGAATTTTTGACACATTTCACATGTAAAAAGTGTCAAAAACGAATGCCCAAAGTCGTACTCATCCTTAACCTTCAGTTTTTGACACATTTTACATAGAAAGTGTCAAAAACGAATGCCTAAGACCTACTCGGCCTTAACCATCCGATTTTGACACATTTTTCCTAGATAAAGTGTCAAAAAGGAAAACTTCAGGCCGAGCTCAGCTGTGAACATCATTTTTTGACTCATTTTACTTAGAAAAGTGTCTAAAACGAATGCTCAAGGCTCTGCTCAGCTTTTAGCATCAATTTTTGACACATTTTACATGTAAAATGAGTCAAAAACGAATGCCCAAGGTCGTACTCATCCTTAACCTTCAGTTTTTGACACATTTTACATAGAAAATGTCAAAAACAAATGCTCCAGGACCGGCTCGGCTTTTAGCATCAATTTTTGACACATTTTACATGCAAAATTTGTCAAAAACGAATGCCGAAGGCCGTGTTCAGCCTTAACCTTCAGTTTTTGACACATTTTACAGAGAAAGTGTCAAAAACTAATGCTCAAGGACCGACTCAGCGTTTAGCATCAATGTTTGACACATTTCACATGTAAAAAGTGTCAAAAACGAATGCCGAAGGCCGTGTTCAGCCTTAAACCTCACATTTTACATAGCAAATGTCAAAAACAAATGCTCAAGGTCCGGCCCAGCTTTTAGCATGAATTTTTGTCACATTTCACATGTAAAAAGTGTCAAAAACGAATGCCCAAAGTCGTACTCATCCTTAACCTTCAGTTTTTGACACATTTTACATAGAAAGTGTCAAAAACGAATGCCTAAGACCTACTCAGCCTTAACCATCCGATTTTGACACATTTTTCCTAGATAAAGTGTCAAAAAGGAAAACTTCAGGCCGAGCTCAGCTGTGAACATCATTTTTTGACTCATTTTACTTAGAAAAGTGTCAAAAACGAATGCTCAAGGCTCTGCTCAGCTTTTAGTATCAATTTTTGACACATTTTACATGTAAAATGAGTCAAAAATGAATGCCCAAGGTCGTACTCATCCTTAACCTTCAGTTTTTGACACATTTTACATAGAAAATGTCAAAAACAAATGCTCCAGGACCGGCTCGGCTTTTAGCATCAATTTTGACACATTTTACATGCAAAATTTGTCAAAAACGAATGCCGAAGGCCGTGTTCAGCCTTAACCTTCAGTTTTTGACACATTTTAAATATAAAGTGTCAAAAACGAATGCCGTGTTTAGCCTTAAACCTCATTTTTGACACATCTTATACAAGAAAAGTGTCAAAAACGAATGCCCAAGACCGTACTTAGCCTTAACCTTCAGTTTTTGACACATTTTACAGAGAAAGTGTCAAAAACGAATGCTCAAGGACCGACTCAGCTTTTAGCATCAGTGTTTGACACATTTCACATGTGAAAAGTGTCAAAAACGAATGCCTAAGGCCGTGTTCAGCCTTAAACCTCGTTTTTGTCACATTTTACATAGCAAATGTCAAAAACAAATGCTCAAGGTCCGGCCCAGCTTTTAGCATGAATTTTTGACACATTTCACATGTAAAAAGTGTCAAAAACGAATGTCGTACTCATCCTTAACCTTCAGTTTTTAACACATTTTACATAGAAAGTGTCAAAAACGAATGCCTAAGACCGTACTCAGCCTTAACCTTCAGTTTTTGACACATTTTTCAGAGAAAGTGTCAAAAACTAATGCTCAAGGACTGGCTCAGGTTTTAGCATCAATTTTTGACACATTTTACATCCAAAAAGTGTCAAAAACGAAGGATGTGTTCAGCCTTAAACATAATTTTTTTGACACATTTTACATAGAAAGTGTCAAAAACGATTACTCAAGGCTATGCTCTACTTTTCAGGCTCGCTCCGCAGCGGACGCCGAAGAAGGCCTTCTTTTCATGCAGGAAATGGTCGAATTGACGAAACTTCAATCCGAAGAACCTGTACCGTCAGCACAGACTGTTACAGTTCAAATAAAAAACGCGAACGGTGAAGAACAGTTGTTAATCTTACACGCAGGACCGTCGCAGTTCGGGAAAAATCTTAAAGGCGACCAATTCGTTACCGCTCGAGCGGAATTGATAAATCCTCTTCGCGGCTGTGAAAATCCTCAAGATCCTGATAAAATAAAAGGAAAAATAGCCGTGATGGAGCGTGGAGATTGTATGTTCGTGGATAAAGTAAGAAAAATACAAAAATACGGCGCGGTGGGTGCTGTTATTTTAGACAACGTCCCGGGTAGTAGCGCGTCTAGTTCGCCGATGTTTTCAATGTCCGGAGACGGAAACGACGACGTAAATATCCCGGCTGTATTTATTTTCACGCAAGAAGCTTCCAAATTACTTTTGGCTCTAAACAAATACCCCGAAGCCGAAATTACGATAAGAGAATTGAAAGAATCGGATAATTTTTCGCAGAACGAAGAAGAAAGTATGTTCCAGAAGTTGAAAATATCCGTCCAAGAATTTCTCAACAAACACACCGGATTGGCTTTTACGAAAACCGTGGAATTAGGCGGATTTCGCGCTAACATTGGAAACAATAAGGTTAGAATCACTTACGAAGGTTCGCAGGAAGATTTTTCGCCGACGAAGGAAATCGAAACGAACGATCAGTGGATTAAAATCAGAAAAGGACTTTTAAAGTCGATTTTAACGTCGGAAAATAAAGAATTATTAGTGCCTCTTAATATTTTAAGGATATACCATCAAACTCTAAGCGGGGATTCTTCTAAAGACGTTTCCAAGGTGGATATAGTTAAGCAGACCGAGTGGTTATTGGAGGAACTTTCTAAGGAATATGCGAAGAAGGACGACGATTTAGTGCAAGCGGAACCGGATCCGGGTATTATGATTATAACGGAAATGAAAGAAACCGATAAAGACGCCTTAGTTAGTCAAAAGAAAAATAAACAATTAAAAGAACTCAATTCTTTATTAGAAGAAGTCGAGATAGTGAGTATATTAGAGTCCAAAGACATTTTAGATAAAGTGTTTAATAAACTTAAATTGCAAGTATCAGATGAAATTGTAGTTAGTGATAGAAAAAGTGATAAAAATACAGAAAAGAAAGACGATAAAGTAACGAATAATCACAAAGTCGACGAATTATGATTGTAGGAGACTTCAATAGTTTAAAAATTGGATTAGTTATGGAGCTGGAAAAATTAAATAAGTTTTCGACTACTACTGTATATTTTTCACCAGTTCCGAACGCAAAAACAGTCGATAAGTGTACAGGGTAGTATAATCACAGCCATGGTTACGGTTCATTCGTATTACTTTATATTCATTGTAAATTCCGATTGGTACATTTGAACTACTTTATGGATTTTAAATCCCGTCAAGTTTTTTCATTAAAATTTATTTTCGAATTAAAAATTGTACGGAGCTTCTCCCAAACAATGAGTTGACGTGTCGAGAAGCTTCCTATTTTTGAAAGTCTGTTTTTGGATATTTTATTGACTCTTTTAGTTCGAAAGATCGGGTATTTTGTGTTCGCGTCGCTCTGTAAGTTTTATTGAAATAAAATGTCCTTAATATATTCCTGCAAACGACTAATAGTCGAGGCGAATTAGGATTTTTGATTGAATTATGTGGGTTCTTTTTGGTGTACTAAAAGTTTCTACTACGTTAGAGGAAAGAGTAAATGTTTAGTTTCCTACAAAATAAGCGAACTCCAAAGGAATAGTGAAAAGTTTAAGTCTATTTCCAGTTTTTCATTGAAATCGCACCAAAAGAATAAAAATGAATGTTTTGCGTGTATTTTTTTTACAAAATAGGATGTGGAACATATTTTTTCAACTTCCGTAGATGGATCTACATGAAGTAGGGGTCTAGGCAAATCTTTATATGTTATTTCACTGGAAATTTAATATACAACAGTCGTAGTCTTATTTTTTTCACTGCCACATAGTTTTTCAAGGTTATAAGGGAAAATTTACTTATCAAGGTCATTATTTAAAATTTTTCTTCCGCCTTAACTTAATTTTGACGCTTCCATTCCTTAAAAATGTTCAACTACTGTATATTTTTCTCTAGTTCTGAAATTTGTACTACCTCAAAAACAGCCGGTAAGTATACAGGGTAGTATAATCACGGCCAAGGTTCATTTGAACTACTTTATATTTCTCGTAAATGCCGTCAAATTCGAATGGTACATTTGAAGTACTTTATGGATTGTAAATACCGTTAACTGTTGGAGCTGGATCTATGCGAAGTAGAGAGTTTATATCTTATTTCAGTGGAAATTTAATATACAACTGACATTCTGTCACTTTTTACAGTACCACATGTTTTTAAGGGGAAAATTATATATCGAGAAGTTCAACACACATTAAGTTAATTTTGACTTCTTCGTTGAGGGGTTACCGACACATTATTCTGCTAGTAGCGGTTGGTACATTGAAAGGAACTGATTTGCCTTCGCAGTGATGGAATTGTAAGGGCAGCTCTTATTGTTTTTGTGTAAATCAATATTGTTATTTTAATTTATTCCTTCACCGATGTGATATTTGTTTTATGTCGCTTCCTTCTATATATAACTATTACTTTTTTTGCTGATTTAATACCTTTTTGAGGTGAGATTAATGTAAATATGAAAGTTTCTGTTTGCACTGAAATAAAACAAGATGTGTCGATTGATTTCCATCTTATTGGATATGAAATATCGGTTTGTACATTTTTTAAGCCCTGGGCTCATTATAAAATGTAAGGTTATCATTTAACAGTTTGTTGGCGTGTCGCCGAAGGTTATATTGACACATCTAGTATATTTCGTATTTTTGATAATTTCAGTCTTTCCATATTTTTAAATGTCTATTTTGTAAAATACGTTGTTACCCCTTTTTAATCGATTTATATTATTGTTTCATACTGTACATATGAACTACTTTTTTAGTTATTCCGCGATACTAAATTTGTACACTATGTACATAAACTATTTATAAAAAATGTAAAAAATATTTTTATATACACACACTGTAGAAAATTTGTTAAGTGTAATTAAAGATTTTAATACTTGGCAAAAATTGTTTTTTTTTCTTTCCCGATAAGCGTATCGAATTTGAACGAGAGCATCTACGTTGCACTGACTTTTAAGTGCATCAGAATCCAACTGTATGGCTTGATGAAGCAGTGTCATACAGATTGACATTTTTCGACCAGGATTAACTTTGAAAACTATCAGTTTTAACTCCCCATATCACGTATCTAATTTTATACGCGTAGAGTATTAGTAGTTCCTTGAAAAGCCAAAAAAAATGGGATTTAACATTGAAGCACCCTGTATAACCAATTTAATTTTGCCGTAAATTCGTTAGAGGTAATTTTTTCATCAGTTGAAATTTTGAATCAGAATGTTTAGAGCATATACGAAGGCGTAAGAAAAAATTGTTTTTCCTCACTTGTATAGCACCCTGTATGTTGGAAGTGCGATAATTTACATAGTTTTGGAATTAAACGTATATCTGGATTTTTAATTGTTTCCAATTTGCATGCCCTCTTGTACTATTGCAACCTATTTTACCACATTCAAGTTATTTCACATACAGCGTGCTACAAAAATCGGGAAAGTATTCTTACACCTTTTGTGTACGGTCCAGTTAAATTCTGACAACCATATGTAGGTTTTGCCAAGAAGATGAGGAAACCCCAGTACACATACTGTGTTACTGCGGAGGCCTGACTAGGCTGAGGTTTTCAACGATAGGGGAGGAAAAACCACAACCTTCGCAATATATGGAGGACCTGAGATTTGCCATCCGTCTAGTAATAAGAACGGGTCTAGACAAGGAACTCTAGAATAAAAGGAGGGAATACCCAATGGATCTGCAAAGGTCGTAGTGGAGAGGCTCTTAGAAGCACTTAAGCCCCATATTTATCTATCTATCTATACGTTCTAGTATGAAATTTTCAAAAATTGCATCGATACTAAAAGAAAAATCCATAATTTGAAAGATTGCCGGAAGTTTAAGTTGTTTTTTTTATGTAGGGCAGTGTTTATTAAATAAAAGAAGATATGTTTTAAATTATGCTCTATTTGATTGTCAGATAGTACACATGTACAAAAAAATCACCCCACTAAAATCCATACAAACAACATAACAAATCTCGGCCATTGAAATATTTATACCCTAACAAATAAAAAAAATTTGCAAAAGTTTTTCGAAAAAAAAAAGACCATTATAAAAGTTAATAATACTTAAGTATTTAATACTTGTGAGTGTAATACTATTTTGAAAATATTTAGAATAGTGAATGTCAGTCTTTGGTGAGTGAAAGCGTTTTGAGACGTTGAAAAATTTGAAATTTCTTCGTTTTCGAACGGTGGTTAATAGTTTACCGAATCTTCGAAAAACTGGTGCAGGTATTAAATAAATTACACTGAAAAAAAAATGATATTCCAAACAAAAATTGTTTTACTTTTGTGTAGTCAGTTTAGTAAAATATACGGGTACTGTACGAAAAATACTATTTTCTTCCAGTTTGTGCTTTAAATTCGACGAAAGTCTTTTTCATATCAGCAAGAGCTTCTTCAATTTTTCTCACAAAACGATGACAATCCTAGAAATAACGTTAAAATGTAAAAAATTGCATTCAAAATGTTTTTTTTTATTTAAAAATGGCATTTCAAAAATATTATTTATAACAAAAATGCGCCGCTTCACCCTACAAGTTTATCCCACAAACGCCAGAGGAGAAAGAACGCGACTGATTTCCGGTCCACCAATCTCCGTCGTGTATTTTTTTCGAACGCTCGGGAACTATTAACATAGGCAGGTAGTGAAAGGGGTACAATGTATGTAGAAGATTATAAGAAATATACTTACAGTTGTCGGACAACTTTTTTTATTCGATACGTGGAAGAACAACAAATTTTCACCGGCGATAATGTAGGAAACGCCGTATCCGTCGTCGGCTACAGGTCCGAAACCGCCTCCGGCCGATATGCACTTCGGATGTTTCTTCAAATCCAAGCGAGTAGTTTGACCGTGCGGAGTTTGAGAAGTCGACAATCTCCAAGGTTCGCTTAAAACTTCTTGGAGGAACGGCGAATCTACTTCGAGGTATTTAGAAACGACGTACAGACAGAAAAGATGTCTGTCGATTCCGTTTCCGCACATCGCGTCTTGATATCCGGTCTGAAAATTAAATTATGGTAAATCTGACAACTATGCATCGTTGGCCCAAGCAAACGTTTAGTTACAAATTGGCGCCCAACGTGGGGCCTCTAACTAGCACCCTAGTTACAATATTTAAACTTACCTGATGAGAGTTACAAGCAACTTTCAACAATTCAACTCTTTCTTCGGCGTTGGACTTTTCATCATCCATCGCTTTCACCCAAGCAACCGAATTCACAGTAACTGGACGAAGAGTTTCTGTTCTTCCCTCTCTGTTTAAAAAAAAACATTTTCTGTAAAAAAAAGAATCTCGCTGGTAACTACAGTCAAAATACGCTACCTGTACAATCTGGTCATGGTGGCTTCGTACGTAAGACAAAACTTCCCAGCGTCTCTAAAATATGCCAGTTGAAGCGCCATCTGTATGTAAGCATCCGGACTAACCCCGCACGTTTTCATGAACCCTTTACCGTAATGATCGTGAACGAATATGCGCAAATTGATGTCTTTTATTAGCTCGTTAGCTACTTTGACTGATTTTTCTATTGCGTCCTGCGCGTCGAACTTTAGTTCCCAATTTAAACGAATCGGCGTTGGTGGTAGTATTTCCGGTTTACCGACGGTATTTCCTGATTCGTCGTATCTAAAAATAATATTTTTAATCAAATTCCATACTTCGAGTAAGATGTGGTGAATGAACAGAACAAAAACTAGTGACAGCTGACAGTATACAAGAAGAATTTCTGTAAATTCGTACCCAATTATATACAAAACTAACATTACAATGATATTAATATACAAGCAGCATGCATAAAAGACATATTAGTGGAGATATAAAAGAATATTTTGAAGGCGACCATTTTGCGGCTGAGTTTATCGTGACGCGATCTAGTGGTGAGTATCGAAAGTAGGTCTGAAGTAAAAAAAGTAGGCATCATGAAAAAGTAACTAGTCCAACTGTGAGTCTACTATTTTATGAGTGTCCATATAAAAAATTTGTGAAGTTTAGCGTTAATTTGGTGGTCCCATTTTAATTTTATAAGTATTGGTCTTTGGGTCTCGAAGATGTATTGTTAGGTTTATGACAGTTCCTAATCATGATCAGAGGCGTATAGTATAACTTCAAAGCGGTCCCCTTTCAATTTTTTTGATATGGGACCTTGGACTTAGAAGATCACCAATAAAACCATGAAAAACTGATGGAAAACATATACCGATTGAGGTATTGTTGAGTTTATTACAATTCCAAAACAAGCTAGCTTCAAAGTGGTCCCATATCAATGGCATTGGTATGGGACCTTGGACTTCGAAGATACACCAACAAAACAATGAATGTCAAATAAAAAATGACATATTATTTGGAGCATGACAATTTCAATATAAGATAGGTACCTTACTATGATCAGGAATGAACGATTATAGCTTCAAAGTGGTCCCATATCAATGTCATTGGTATGGGACCATGGATTTCGATCATACACCAAGAATACAATGAATATCAAATAGAAAATGAGGTATTATTTGGTTTATAACAATTCCAAAACAAAATCATGAACGGGGACGGACTATTATAGCTTCAAAGTGGTCCTATATCAATTTCATTGGTATGGGACCAAAGATTTCGAAGATACACCAAGAAAACAATACATATCTTATAGAAAATGTTTATGACAACTCTAAAACAAGTCAAACATACCTAACTATGATCAGGGACCTACTATGGTCGCCTTTAAAACCATCAGTTGCTCCAAAACAACTGGAACTCTATCCCTAACAATCAGAAAAGAAACCAGAGATAAAAAGATGCTGAATTAAAATAGTGCAAACGATCTATGATTGAACACGTTTGGAATATTTTTAGTCAGCAACTGTTGTTAAAAGTAAAAGAAATAGGTTCGCCACAATCCATCACCTGCAAGACATTTTTTTTTATTAAGTGTTATTACCGATTATCCCCCATTTCCTCCGTCAGCACGTATTCCCACAGGTGCGACATGATCGCTGCATCTGCCCTATAACATAACGATGGGAGTGTATTGTTAATAATAATAATAGTGTGAAATAATAAATAAATGTTGAATCTTACCATGAATGTTCTGCGTTGAAACCAATGCGACCGTTGTTGCCTATGCACAAGGTGAAGGATTTATCAAACCATCTGTCATATCCTTTACCGTGTAGCAAGTTTCTTCCGTATTCGTCCAGTTTGGAAGGATCTTTCTAAGATTTTATCAAAAATTTTAAGATTTTACTATTATTTGTAACAAATTTATAAAAATGCAAGTTAATCTTCCACGGTTGGTTAACTGACAGTTGACAACGACGAACCAATACTGGACAACCTGTACGTCAAACAATAACCAATCAGGACGTTCACATTATATGTCACGACATGGTGTCAACTGTCAGTTGGAATTTGGAACGTTAACGTCAAATGTCAGTTGAAATTTTGGAATTTGGAACGTTAACAAGAAGTTATGAAATATGCAAACTCGTTGTTGACTTGAGGTTGAGTAGTGACAATTACAGAAGAGGCGCCAGGAAAAATATAGAACCGATTTATGTCAAAGTGTATCTGATAGAACTTACCGGGTCATAGATGTAAGGATAATCGTCCAAAGTTACTATAAACGCCGCTTTTTCGATTGCGTCCAAAGAAGATCTGTTAACTCCTTTATTGAATAATTGCAATCTAACGGTAGCCCAGTGAGTCCGTTCCCCAGCAGTTAGAGCAGCTAATTTTTCTTCACCGGGCAAAGGTTCCGACTGATCTTCCAGGATTTGCTGTATTTGGCTATGAGACAAAAAAAATAAATAATTTCCAATATTGAAATGTTGTAAGACTACTCACATTTGTATCTCGCAAGGCTTCAATATTCTTCCTTTGTAAATAATTACCTTAAAATATCTCCCTTTATGTTGGACGACGATATGGTTGGAGTCCAACCAATGATTAATTTTATCAGTCTCTTTACCAGGTACTCGAGTTGTATTGAAAATTCTTTCGTATTGCCAAGAACACAAAGGAACTAGACCTTGGACTAGAATAGGTTCCAATTCTTGCCTTTCGACTAGTCTTCGGAATACCAACAGTGAATAAATAACTGAACTAGCTCTAGCAGCTTGGATATGGGTAGGGTGAAGTAGTACGGCATCGATTCCGTAAAAATTTGAGTTAATCATCAATGGCGATCTTCCTCTAAGATAGACGTATTCTTCCCACCAATCGGATACATAGTTGGTGGACCACCAAGATTTCAGGAAGAGATAACGTTGAAGCTTTTTGCCTATGCCGTTTTCGAATTCTGTTGCCAATTTTTCCATTCGTTTGTATTTGTCTTCGTCCAATAAGGCTATCACACTTTTAAGGTACTAAAAGACGAAAGTTAGTTTGGTTTGACGACTGATATTAGGCTTACTTACCCTTTGCATTGTATCGTGTACATTTGGAAGAGGTAGCCTAGGCAATGATCCTTGATAACTGTACAATCTTGGTGTATTCCATCCACTGAAAAGTTTCACCGAAGCCAACCAAATTCTAGTCTTTAGACTCGGTTTGGAGCCTCTAGCTCTGGATTCGTACATCCATCCTTTGTATACAAATAATAATTTCAAAATATATCTAAGAATATAAATCGCTGTTAGCCAAAAGACTAGAGATGTTAGGAAGCAAGCAGTCAACTGCCATAGGAGGGTGTCTCTGAGAAAAAAATTAATCAATTATTAACCAGCGAGTTTTTAAATAAGGGAAATTCTTACCCTGGAAGAATTTGTAGAAGTCTGTTGGTTAAATTAAAAGGCACTTTAACTCCGCTCCAGTGAAATGCGGTCGCTAAACTCATCAGTAAAAATAGATATCTGTAATGTCCCGGGTACACCCCATTGTGTATACTATTCTGGAAATAATAAAAATAAATTTAAATAGTAGTCCAGTAAAATGAAGATTCACTACTATTCAAAAGGAAAGCCTGTATTTTTGATTGTAAGTTCGTTTTGACATAAATTTGAAGTATAATATATTGAATTCTATTTGAGGGGTAAAAAAAATTAAGAACTACCCCCAAAATTACTTTTTTGAACATATCTCAAAAACATACGAAGATATGGAAAAAAGTTTTAAATAAAAAATGTAGATATCAAAATGTTCTATAAAACCATTTCTAATCACTTTTGACGTATTTGCAATAGAAATCGAAATATTTGTGATAAACAAATCTAATTTATAGCTCTTTGGGATGGGAATAAGCTATTTTGTCTGCTACTGTTTTTGTTCTACGTTATTTTGTCCGCCGCTGCTTTTGTTCTGCGTAATTTTTGTGCGGCGCTATTTTGACTGACGCTATTCTGCTACAGAGCCATTAATATTGAGTTTCAATTTTTGTAGAATTATAATAACCTATTAACATTAAATCAAAAAACACTTATATTAATGTAATTGTGAATTTACTACTAATTATAGACTAATTGGATTTTTATACTAGTAGACTATCAAATTTGAACTACTAAAGTATACATTATTTCATTTTAAGTATATATAAAAAAAACATACTTGGCATCTTGCTACCCGCTTTTTCCATGATCGTACACCTGATTCCCATACCAAATGGAGGACTTCACGATCAAAATTAACATTGAGTCCTTCATGGGTGATGGCAAACGAAAACGCCACAGCAGAATGAGCTTCCGCCATGTTGTTTCAACTGAAAAAAAAAACATACAAAACATTCAAACAACATATAATAATAAATAATATAATTTGTTCTTGTTTTCTAATTCATTACATTAATTCCGCGTCAATAAACTAATTTTCAAATTTATTTATTGCACCAGACAAGGTTAAAAGAATAATAATTCATTCGTGATGTTTGTAATGGTAAAAAAAAAACGTAGAGTCCAGTCATGGGACTGCCGACAAAGGTGAAAACACCAATAAATGAATCCCTTTTAAAAATTTCATGGTTAATTTTTTACAAATGGCAAATGATTAAATAATTTTTTACTATCATATATAATAGATTTTTTTTAAAGAGGAGGAGGGTATAGGTAAGGATATTCCCAATATGACACAAGAATCTAACAGCTCGCTTCTGCAGGATGAAGACCATATTAAATAACTGGTCTGTACGGAAACCCCAGAAACATACACCATAACGTAACAGTGAGTCAACGAGAGCAAAGTATACATTCCTTGCCATACTAGTATCCAACTCGCGAGAAACTGTCTTCAATGCATGACAGTTTTTTATTTAAAGTGGTTCAAACTTTAATTTACTGTCAATATATCAACCCAAGAATTTGTTTATCTGTAGACTTTGTATTGGCTCAGAACAAAAAGATATCTCACATCTAAATGATACTATATTAGTTTTAGAGACATTAAGTGTTAAAAAGTTTGAATCACACCATTCCTTTATTTTTAGAATGTCTCCGCTGACACAACTCTGTAACCGATCCCACAAAATGGAAGCAGATTTTTTTTCCATCAACAAAAACTGCTCTACTTATTTTGTTAGCATTGCCATGTACAACAAGTACCGTAGAACGCTCTTTTAGTATTCTACGCAGAGTTAAAACTTGGTTTAAGGTCCACAATGACAGGCAATAGATTAAGCAGTTTGTGTATGGTGAGTGTACACCGGAAATTAGTTTCACATAAAAGAAACGTATAGAAGAAGAGGTTTTGGTTTTGGTCAGATTTGCCTGAAGATCCCAGATGTTTCGTTTTGCTATAATACTTAGATTAAGATAAAAAATAATATGTATAAATGTTTCTTGTTTATTTCAAAAAACACCTATTAGTGTCATCACTGGTGATATCAGAGATATCAAAATGGGATGGCCAAATATATACAACACAACAACAAGCTATTTATAGTTAGCATATTTTTTGTTGGACTACTTCTGGGTATTTAAAACTATTGATTAATAAGAGATAGCACTTTAATCTAACTAGGTAGTTAGATTGAAAATTATCAATTTTTAATATTATGGGTATCAAAACTTCACAATAGATAATTCTGATTAAAAAACTAAGTAGGTAGGTACTTCAATGGCCATTGATTTCGTACCCTACAATCTTCATAATAGCAATTTTCTCTGAAGGATAAGTGGGTATCACATGTGTAGTAAAGTAAATAAAATAACTATTTACTATTTTCTTGGTAGGTACAAAGTGCAAAGTCCATCTATTTACGATATAAAAAACGCAATCTTCTACATCTCATGTGGCTTATTTACCATAACAACTATACCTGTAACTACTATAATTATATTAGATACCTCTACTTTATATAACCTAATATATAATATAATACTTCACCAAAGGTAACATTTTATTTTAACGTTTCCAAAAAAAATTTGACAAACAAAACACGTTTCTACCATGTGTTGTATATATGTAGGCCATGCTGATAGTTTCTAGTTTTTCAAGTGTGAACATCAAAAAGTTTCCCACTTACAAGTTTAGAAACTGACCTACTTTTTACACTATAAAACATTATATAATAACATTAAACTATCATAGCATCAACGAACTATAATTGTATCGGCCTCATCTATCTCTATATGCTGTTTATGAAAACAACTTTAAGAGGAATAGTTATCGACGAGAAGCTAGCTCCCAGCTCCAAACGAGTAAAATTGATCTGGCAACACCGCTCGACCGCTCAGCCGCTGAGAGTTGAACGTATTTACGAGGGGCATACGTTATCGAACCTATGGTTTGATATTTTGCATATGAATTAATAACTTTTCTCTGCTTTATTCAAAGGGAAAATTACGAACAAAGGTAACTAGAGCAAGGGAATACAGAAAAAACTCCAGTGACTCCAAAAAATGGTATGGGTTACAAGGTACATATATCGATGTCCGTTGAAAAAAAAAATAGAAATAGATTGATAAATCAATAGTCTTTAGCGTGTCGTCTTCAAAAATCACTGACAAACGTTCCAAGGGTGAGAAGAAAAATAAAAATCAGTTTTCTTGAAAAAAATGTTTTACTTTATTTTCTCTCCTTTATCTACATATATCGATGTCCGTTGAAAAAAAAAATAGAAATAGATTGATAAATCGATAGTCTTTAGCATGTCATATTCAAAAATCACTGACAAACGTTCCAAGGGTGAGAAAAAAAATAAAAATCAGTTTTCTTGAAAAAAATTTTTTACTTTATTTTCTCTCCTGTATCTACATATATCGATGTCCGTTGAAAAAAAAAATAGAAATAGATTGATAAATCGATGGTCTTTAGCATGTCATATTCAAAAATCACTGAGAAACGTTCCAAGGGTGAGAAAAAAAATAAAAATCAGTTTTCTTGAAAAACATTTTTTACTTTATTTTCTCTCCTGTATCTACATATATCGATGTCCGTTGAAAAAAAAAATAGAAATAGATTGAAAAATCGATGGTCTTTAGCATGTCGTCTTCAAAAATCACTGACAAACGTTCCAAGGGTGAGAAAAAAAAAATCAGTTTTCTTGAAAAAATTTTTTTACTTTATTTTCTCTCCTTTATCTACATATATCGATGTCCGTTTAAAAAAAAATAGAAATAGATTGATAAATCGATAGTCTTTAGCATGTCATATTCAAAAATCACTGACAAACGTTCCAAGGGTGAGAAAAAAAATAAAAATCAGTTTTCTTGAAAAAAATTTTTTACTTTATTTTCTCTCCTGTATCTACATATATCGATGTCCGTTGAAAAAAAAAATAGAAATAGATTGAAAAATCGATGGTCTTTAGCATGTCGTCTTCAAAAATCCCTGACAAACGTTCCAAGGGTGAGAAAAAAAATAAAAATCAGTTTTCTTGAAAAACATTTTTTACTTTATTTTCTCTCCTGTATCTACATATATCGATGTCCGTTGAAAAAAAAATAGAAATAGATTGATAAATCGATAGTCTTTAGCGTGTCGTCTTCAAAAATCACTGACAAACGTTCCAAGGGTGAGAAAAAAAATAAAATCAGTTTTCTTGAAAAAATTTTTTTACTTTATTTTCTCTCCTTTATCTACATATATCGATGTCCGTTTAAAAAAAAATAGAAATAGATTGATAAATCGATAGTCTTTAGCATGTCATATTCAAAAATCACTGACAAACGTTCCAAGGGTGAGAAAAAAAATAAAAATCAGTTTTCTTGAAAAAAATTTTTTACTTTATTTTCTCTCCTGTATCTACATATATCGATGTCCGTTGAAAAAAAAAAATAGAAATAGATTGAAAAATCGATGGTCTTTAGCATGTCGTCTTCAAAAATCCCTGACAAACGTTCCAAGGGTGAGAAAAAAAATAAAAATCAGTTTTTTTGGAAAAAATTTTTTTACTTTATTTTCTCTCCTTTATCTACATATATCGATGTCCGTTGAAAAAAAAAATAGAAATAGATTGAAAAATCGATGGTCTTTAGCATGTCGTCTTCAAAAATCACTGACAAACGTTCCAAGGGTGAGAAAAAAAAAATCAGTTTTCTTGAAAAAATTTTTTTACTTTATTTTCTCTCCTTTATCTACATATATCGATGTCCGTTTAAAAAAAAATAGAAATAGATTGATAAATCGATAGTCTTTAGCATGTCATATTCAAAAATCACTGACAAACGTTCCAAGGGTGAGAAAAAAAATAAAAATCAGTTTTCTTGAAAAAAATTTTTTACTTTATTTTCTCTCCTGTATCTACATATATCGATGTCCGTTGAAAAAAAAAATAGAAATAGATTGAAAAATCGATGGTCTTTAGCATGTCGTCTTCAAAAATCCCTGACAAACGTTCCAAGGGTGAGAAAAAAAATAAAAATCAGTTTTCTTGAAAAACATTTTTTACTTTATTTTCTCTCCTGTATCTACATATATCGATGTCCGTTGAAAAAAAAATAGAAATAGATTGATAAATCGATAGTCTTTAGCGTGTCGTCTTCAAAAATCACTGACAAACGTTCCAAGGGTGAGAAAAAAAATAAAATCAGTTTTCTTGAAAAAATTTTTTTACTTTATTTTCTCTCCTTTATCTACATATATCGATGTCCGTTTAAAAAAAAATAGAAATAGATTGATAAATCGATAGTCTTTAGCATGTCATATTCAAAAATCACTGACAAACGTTCCAAGGGTGAGAAAAAAAATAAAAATCAGTTTTCTTGAAAAAAATTTTTTACTTTATTTTCTCTCCTGTATCTACATATATCGATGTCCGTTGAAAAAAAAAAATAGAAATAGATTGAAAAATCGATGGTCTTTAGCATGTCGTCTTCAAAAATCCCTGACAAACGTTCCAAGGGTGAGAAAAAAAATAAAAATCAGTTTTTTTGGAAAAAATTTTTTTACTTTATTTTCTCTCCTTTATCTACATATATCGATGTCCGTTGAAAAAAAAAATAGAAATAGATTGATAAATCGATGGTCTTTAGCATGTCATATTCAAAAATCACTGAGAAACGTTCCAAGGGTGACAAAAAAATAAAAATCAGTTTTCTTGAAAAACATTTTTTACTTTATTTTCTCTCCTGTATCTACATATATCGATGTCCGTTGAAAAAAAAAATAGAAATAGATTGAAAAATCGATGGTCTTTAGCATGTCGTCTTCAAAAATCACTGACAAACGTTCCAAGGGTGAGAAAAAAAAAATCAGTTTTCTTGAAAAAATTTTTTTACTTTATTTTCTCTCCTTTATCTACATATATCGATGTCCGTTTAAAAAAAAATAGAAATAGATTGATAAATCGATAGTCTTTAGCATGTCATATTCAAAAATCACTGACAAACGTTCCAAGGGTGAGAAAAAAAATAAAAATCAGTTTTCTTGAAAAAAATTTTTTACTTTATTTTCTCTCCTGTATCTACATATATCGATGTCCGTTGAAAAAAAAAATAGAAATAGATTGAAAAATCGATGGTCTTTAGCATGTCGTCTTCAAAAATCACTGACAAACGTTCCAAGGGTGAGAAAAAAAAAATCAGTTTTCTTGAAAAAATTTTTTTACTTTATTTTCTCTCCTTTATCTACATATATCGATGTCCGTTTAAAAAAAAATAGAAATAGATTGATAAATCGATAGTCTTTAGCATGTCATATTCAAAAATCACTGACAAACGTTCCAAGGGTGAGAAAAAAAATAAAAATCAGTTTTCTTGAAAAAAATTTTTTACTTTATTTTCTCTCCTGTATCTACATATATCGATGTCCGTTGAAAAAAAAAATAGAAATAGATTGAAAAATCGATGGTCTTTAGCATGTCGTCTTCAAAAATCCCTGACAAACGTTCCAAGGGTGAGAAAAAAAATAAAAATCAGTTTTCTTGAAAAACATTTTTTACTTTATTTTCTCTCCTGTATCTACATATATCGATGTCCGTTGAAAAAAAAAATAGAAATAGATTGATAAATCGATGGTCTTTAGCATGTCATATTCAAAAATCACTGAGAAACGTTCCAAGGGTGAGAAAAAAAATAAAAATCAGTTTTCTTGAAAAACATTTTTTACTTTATTTTCTCTCCTGTATCTACATATATCGATGTCCGTTGAAAAAAAAAATAGAAATAGATTGATAAATCGATGGTCTTTAGCATGTCATATTCAAAAATCACTGAGAAACGTTCCAAGGGTGAGAAAAAAAATAAAAATCAGTTTTCTTGAAAAACATTTTTTACTTTATTTTCTCTCCTGTATCTACATATATCGATGTCCGTTGAAAAAAAAAATAGAAATAGATTGAAAAATCGATGGTCTTTAGCATGTCGTCTTCAAAAATCCCTGACAAACGTTCCAAGGGTGAGAAAAAAAATAAAAATCAGTTTTTTTGGAAAAAATTTTTTTACTTTATTTTCTCTCCTTTATCTACATATATCGATGTCCGTTGAAAAAAAAAATAGAAATAGATTGATAAATCGATAGTCTTTAGCATGTCATATTCAAAAATCACTGACAAACGTTCCAAGGGTGAGAAAAAAAATTAAAATCAGTTTTCTTGAAAAAAATTTTTTACTTTATTTTCTCTCCTGTATCTACATATATCGATGTCCGTTGAAAAAAAAAAAATAGAAATAGATTGATAAATCGATAGTCTTTAGCATGTCATATTCAAAAATCACTGAGAAACGTTCCAAGGGTGACAAAAAAATAAAAATCAGTTTTCTTGAAAAAAAATTTTTACTTTATTTTCTCTCCTGTATCTACATATGCCTGATAATTGTCCACATAAACCACAAATTAGCCGGACACATACACACTGAACAATTTCTAAAAACCTACAAATTAATTGTCGAATATGTGGCATGTGCAGAGAGGGTTGTCTCTGATATGTATAAGGGTATCTATTCTCTTTGAGAAGGCGGAGTCAAAAGTGTACAGGGCTGGTCAGACTATATTTAATATGTAGGTAATAATGTAAACTTTTTAAATTAAACTAACTGTTTATAATTAATTTCACTATTATAAATGATATTTTAAAGTTTTCATTGGTTCTTTCAATAAATGGTGAAATTAATTATAAACAGTTAGGATAATTTATAAAAGTAATAGGTATGAGTAGATTCCACAAAGTAGGGGCCCAAACAGTGAATTCTGATAATGTAACCATTGTATAAAGATACAATGATGTAACTTTGAATTAGGGATGGCGATCTGAAATCGGTTAATCGAAGAATCGATTCCTCGGACCAAATAAATCGATTTTTTAAATCGATATGTTGTACCGAATCGATTCAGTGAATCGATATTTCACCCTTGAAAATCTACATACGATTTTTTCTGGTTTGGTTTTGGGAACTAGGTATAAGCTATATTATCTATTTTCTTAACTTTTTAATGTAACAAATACATTTAGAAAATAAATGTCTTCTTTTATAACTGATCTGATACTTTGATATGGTAATAAAGATAATTGTTATTATCGAATTCCCTGAACTAAAAAATCCCTGATTTCACTGATAAGAGATCCCAGAGATTGTTTATTATGGTATATTTCTTGTAGTTCATAAAATGGATTTATATTTACATTGTAAATACAAACTTGAAAAAAATCGATTTTTTAGAAATCGATCTTTTAGACCTCGATTTTTTTATAAATCGATTCATCAGGTTACGATTCGAATCGATTAAAAAATCGATCTTTTTTGGAAAGAATCGCCATCCCTACTTTGAATTAAGACTTCTATGCCACATACTAATCTGACATGGGCGTTTTGTACTCTTTGAAGGTAGTTTTTATAGTTTTGTGATAAAACTGGTCCATAAATATTGTTACCATAACCACTGTTAGTATTGCCTTTTTTCATTGATTAAAAAAAATTTATTCGATGCTTTTCTATTTTCATGGCATCACCTGTTCAATTCATATCAGCCAATCAGGACTAGGATTCGGAAAAATCTCCTTAGGTAAATGGCACATGTAGGTAAATCCGTTGCGGTCTCACACCACCGGTACCCAGAGCGGGGGTCGTTGTTTTTCCCTTTCGCACACTACAAGGAGTAACAGAGTAGTGATGGTAAGACCCGGCTCATTTTGGTGACCCGGCCCTTCCAGATCAATCATTAAAATGACCCGTTCTTGAAGATTCGTTCATATGACCTTGTTTATTTGTTCCATCGTTTCATGATGTGAATGAAATGAACGGCATAAATTATTATGCAGATTTTCATATTCATTTATTTATTAAACTTCACGTCTGCTTACGAACCTTCATTAGAGTGGATGAATGACTGAATTTGTAAATAACAATCCAAAAATTGAAATAGTTTGTATTTTTTGTCAAATTAAAACATAAATGTATAAATGAACAAAATATATAATACAAATAAAAAATATTTACTCTTGAAAATTTTATCAAACATTAAAATAAATTTTATTTCCTATAAATGTGTGAACGAGAGAGACTCTATGATCAACCTTAGAACGCGTATTTATACTACAGCTACAACAGCGGTGGCTTGGTTGGTTCAGTTCATTCGAACGACAGGGTCACAGAACGTGATTGAACCAATCACGGGTCTTGGAACTGATTCGGTCTTTGAGAACGGGTCGTTCGTGACATTCCCATCCCTATAACAGAGCCGCCTTTCGGCGCCACAGTACCGATAAACAAAAAAATATCAGACGTCTGTGCGGGGAGCGGAGGGTTTGTTTTGTTTTTTCCATGCACTCTTCGACAAGTTTACATTCCTTTTGCCATGGGCGGCGTTAGGAGTAGGGGTATTGAGAAGGAATCGTTTAAAATAAACATCCCTTCCGTGTCAGAAGGTTATTCTATGACCAAACTGTTACGAGATTTGAGTTTTTAGATTGTCTACAATCTTTTTATTTTTCAATTTGAATTTAATATCTACACGTGCATTCGAAATGTAAAAGTCTTTATTTCAATGAAAACATGATGTGTCTTTAAAGATATGTCTCGTCGTAATTATTTTCAGGGATAAATTCATACAAAACAAAATTCCAACGGTGCACGTAGATTTTATTATCGTATTATCAATCTATTTCTATTTTTTTTTCAACGGACATCGATATATGTAGATACAGGAGAGAAAATAAAGTAAAAAAATTTTTTCAAGAAAACTGATTTTTATTTTTTTTCTCACCCTTGGAACGTTTGTCAGTGATTTTTGAATATGACATGCTAAAGAATATCGATTTATCAATCTATTTCTATTTTTTTTTCAACGGACATCGATATATGTAGATAAAGGAGAGAAAATAAAGTAAAAAAATTTTTTCAAGAAAACTGATTTTTATTTTTTTTCTCACCCTTGGAACGTTTGTCAGTGATTTTTGAAGACGACATGCTAAAGACTGTCGATTTATCAATCTATTTCTATTTTTTTTTTCAACGGACATCGATATATGTAGATACAGGAGAGAAAATAAAGTAAAAAAATTTTTTCAAAAAAACTGATTTTTATTTTTTTTCTCGCCCTTGGAACGTTTGTCAGTGATTTTTGAAGACGACATGCTAAGGACTATCGATTTATCAATCTATTTCTATTTTTTTTTTCAACGGACATCGATATATGTAGATACAGAAGAGAAAATAAAGTAAAAAAATTTTTTCAAAAAAACTGATTTTTGTTTTTTTTCTCACCCTTGGAACGTTTGTCAGTGATTTTTGAAGACGACATGCTAAGGACTATCGATTTATCAATCTATTTCTATTTTTTTTTTCAACGGACATCGATATATGTAGATACAGGAGAGAAAATAAAGTAAAAAAATTTTTTCACAAAAACTGATTTTTATTTTTTTTCTCACCCTTGGAACGTTTGTCAGTGATTTTTGAAGACGACATGCTAAAGACCATCGATTTATCAATCTATTTCTATTTTTTTTTTCAACGGACATCGATATATGTAGATAAAGGAGAGAAAATAAAGTAAACAAATTTTTTCAAGAAAACTGATTTTTATTTTTTTTCTCACCCTTGGAACGTTTGTCAGTAATTTTTGAAGACGACACGCTAAAGACTATCGATTTATCAATCTATTTCTATTTTTTTTTTCAACGGACATCGATATATGTAGATACAGGAGAGAAAATGAAGTAAACAAATTTTTTCAAGAAAACTGATTTTTATTTTTTTTCTCACCCTTGGAACGTTTGTCAGTAATTTTTGAAGACGACACGCTAAAGACTATCGATTTATCAATCTATTTCTATTTTTTTTTTCAACGGACATCGATATATGTAGATACAGGAGAGAAAATAAAGTAAAAAAATTTTTTCAAGAAAACTGATTTTTATTTTTTTTCTCACCCTTGGAACGTTTGTCAGTGATTTTTGAAGACGACATGCTAAAGACTGTCGATTTATCAATCTATTTCTATTTTTTTTTTCAACGGACATCGATATATGTAGATACAGGAGAGAAAATTAAGTAAAAAAATTTTTTCAAGAAAACTGATTTTTATTTTTTTTCTCACCCTTGGAACGTTTGTCAGTGATTTTTGAAGACGACATGCTAATGACTATCGATTTATCAATCTATTTCTATTTTTTTTTTCAACGGACATCGATATATGTAGATACAGGAGAAAATAATGTAAAAAATTTGTTTCAAGAAAACTTATTTTTATTTTTTTTTTCACCCTCGTAACGTTTGTCAGTGATTTTTGAATATGGAATATGAAAGACTATTTATTGTATTATCAACCTTTGTAGAAAATTTAAACGCGAAACATCGATATATGGTAATACAGTAATAAAAAGAAAGTTGTAAATTTTTTAAAAAAATTCTTAGTTTTCAATTTTTTCGACCTCCGTAGCGTTTATCAGCGAATTTTGAATTTGGAATATGATAGACTTTTATATTATTACAAATAACTCAGTTCTTTCTCAACCAAATTTTTATACCATATTTCAACCTCCCCCCGTATATTAGACTGGTCGAGCCAAAGCAACGGTGATAAACGGACATCTTGGTGCGCTGTTGCCGGCTCAGTCAATTGTCGCAGATTTACTTTTGGAGCTAGGAGCTAGCTTCTCACCCGTGGAATAGTTTTGAAAACAATATAGGTTAACTTTTGTAACGTAAAATAACAATAATAACATACCTGTTAACAAGCAGATGAACTTGAATTCGATACGTAGGACTTTATAAATTAAGGAAAAAACAAAATAAACTTTCTTCGATTTTCGTACACATAAAAAATCACTTTTATTATTATATAAACATTTCTTGATTAAATCGGTAAGAGATAACAATAATAAAGATCACTATAACGAAAAAAAAGAAAATTAACAACAACGTTGGCGATAATGCCACAGAAGCACCTTTTCTCAATAAAACCACAAATTAATAAACCAACATCAAGTTGAGTTCATCACCGTTTCATATTCGTTCTTCTTATCGACGTTGCCAGATTACCACATATATATATATATATATATATATATATATATAGAGTTTAGTTAGGAGTAGCTAGGTTTTTATTTGGAAATTTTAAAGTTATAAAATTGGATTTTAGTCAATTTTAAAGTCAGAAAATTGGATTTTACTTGGATTCAATCCAATTTTAAAGTTTAGTTAGGGGTAGCTAGATTTTTATTTGGATTTAAGTTAATTTTAAAGTTACAAAAATTGGTTTTTATTTGGATTGAACCTAATTTTAATGTTTAGTTGGGGGTAGCTAGGTTTTTATTTGGATTTAAGTCAATTTTAAAGTTAGAAAATTGGATTTTAGTTAATTTTAAAGTTTAGTTAGGATAATTAGATTGTTATTTGGATTTTAGCCAATTTTAAAGTTAGAAAATTGGATTTTAGCCAATTTTAAATTTAGAAAATTGGATTTTATTTGGATTCAACCCAATTTTAAAGTTTAGTTAGGGGTAGCTAGGTTTTTATTTGGACTTTAGTCAATTTTAAAGTTATAAAATTGGATTTTAGTCAATTTTATAGTCAGAAAATTGGATTTTACTTGGATTCAATCCAATTTAAAGTTTAGTTAGAGGTAGCTAGATTTTTATTTGGATTTAATGTAATTTTAAAGTTACAAAAATTGGTTTTTATCTGGATTGAACCTAATTTTAATGTTTAGTTAGGGGTAGCTAGGTTTTTATTTGGATTTAAGTCAATTTTAAAGTTAGAAAATTGGATTTTAGTTAATTTTAAAGTTTAGTTAGGGTAATTAGATTGTTATTTGGATTTTAGCCAATTTTAAAGTTAGAAAATTGGAATGTATTTGGATTCAACCCAATTTTAAAGTTTAGTTAGGAGTAGCTAGGTTTTTATTTGGACTTTAGTCAATTTTAAAGTTATAAAATTGGATTTTAGTCAATTTTATAGTCAGAAAATTGGATTTTACTTGGATTCAATCCAATTTTAAAGTCTAGTTATTAGGGGTAGCTAGATTTTTATTTGGATTTAATGTAATTTTAAAGTTACAAAAATTGGTTTTTATTTGGATTGAACCTAATTTTAATGTTTACTTAGGGGTAGCTAGGTTTTTATTTGGATTTAAGTCAATTTTAAAGTTAGAAAATTGGATTTTAGTTAATTTTAAAGTTTAGTTAGGGTAATTAGATTGTTATTTGGATTTTAGCCAATTTTAAAGTTAGAAAATTGGATTTTATTTGGATTCAACCCAATTTTAAAGTTTAGTTAGGAGTAGCTAGGTTTTTATTTGGAAATTTTAAAGTTATAAAATTGGATTTTAGTTAATTTTAAAGTCATAAAATTGGATTTTACTTGGATTCAATCCAATTTTAAAGTTTAGTTAGTGGTAGCTAGATTTTTAATTGGATTTAATGTAATTTGATAGTTACAAAAATTGGTTTTTATTTGGATTGAACCTAATTTTAATGTTTAGTTAGGGGTAGCTAGGTTTTTATTTGGATTTAAGTCAATTTTAAAGTTAGAAAATTGGATTTTAGTTAATTTTGAAGTTTAGTTAGGATAATTAGATTGTTATTTGGATTTTAGCCAATTTTAAAGTTAGAAAATTGGATTTTAGCCAATTTTAAAGTTAGAAAATTGGATTTTATTTGGATTCAACTCAATTTTAAAGTTTAGTTAGGAGTAGCTGGGTTTTTATTTGGACTTTAGTCAATTTTAAAGTTATCAAATTGGATTTTAGTCAATTTTAAAGTCAGAAAATTGGATTTTACTTGGATTCAATCCAATTTTAAAGTTTAGTTAGGGGTAGCTAGATTTTTATTTGGATTTAAGTTAATTCTAAAGTTACAAAAATTGGTTTTTATTTGGATTGAACCTAATTTTAATGTTTAGTTAGGGGTAGCTAGGTTTTTATTTGGATTTAAGTCAATTTTAAAGTTAGAAAATTGGATTTTAGTTAATTTTAAAGTTTAGTTAGGATAATTAGATTGTTATTTGGATTTTAGCCAACTTTAAAGTTATAAAATTGGATTTTAGTCAATTTTAAAGTCAGAAAATTGGATTTTACTTGGATTCAATCCAATTTTAAAGTTTAGTTAGGGGTAGCTAGATTTTTATTTGGATTTAAGTTAATTTTAAAGTTACAAAAATTGGTTTTTATTTGGATTGAACCTAATTTTAATGTTTAGTTAGGGGTAGCTAGGTTTTTATTTGGATTTAAGTCAATTTTAAAGTTAGAAAATTGGATTTTAGTTAATTTTGAAGTTTAGTTAGGATAATTAGATTGTTATTTGGATTTTAGCCAATTTTAAAGTTAGAAAATTGGATTTTAGCCAATTTTAAAGTTAGAAAATTGGATTTTATTTGGATTCAACTCAATTTTAAAGTTTAGTTAGGAGTAGCTGGGTTTTTATTTGGACTTTAGTCAATTTTAAAGTTATCAAATTGGATTTTAGTCAATTTTAAAGTCAGAAAATTGGATTTTACTTGGATTCAATCCAATTTTAAAGTTTAGTTAGGGGTAGCTAGATTTTTATTTGGATTTAAGTTAATTTTAAAGTTACAAAAATTGGTTTTTATTTGGATTGAACCTAATTTTAATGTTTAGTTAGGGGTAGCTAGGTTTTTATTTGGATTTAAGTCAATTTTAAAGTTAGAAAATTGGATTTTAGTTAATTTTAAAGTTTAGTTAGGATAATTAGATTGTTATTTGGATTTTAGCCAATTTTAAAGTTAGAAAATTGGATTTTAGCCAATTTTAAATTTAGAAAATTGGATTTTATTTGGATTCAACCCAATTTTAAAGTTTAGTTAGGGGTAGCTAGGTTTTTATTTGGAAATTTTAAAGTTATAAAATTGGATTTTAGTCAATTTTAAAGTCAGAAAATTGGATTTTACTTGGATTCAATCCAATTTTAAAGTTTAGCTAGGGGTAGCTAGATTTTTATTTGGATTTGAGTTAATTTTAAAGTTACAAAAATTGGTTTTTATTTGGATTGAACCTAATTTTAATGTTTAGTTAGGGGTAGCTAGGTTTTTATTTGGATTTAAGTCAATTTTAAAGTTAGAAAATTGGATTTTAGTTAATTTTAAAGTTTAGTTAGGATAATTAGATTGTTGTTTGGATTTTAGCCAATTTTAAAGTTAGAAAATTGGATTTTAGCCAATTTTAAATTTAGAAAATTGGATTTTATTTGGATTCAACCCAATTTTAAAGTTTAGTTAGGGGTAGCTAGGTTTTTATTTGGACTTTAGTCAATTTTAAAGTTATCAAATTGGATTTTAGTCAATTTTAAAGTCAGAAAATTGGATTTTACTTGGATTCAATCCAATTTAAAGTTTAGTTAGAGGTAGCTAGATTTTTATTTCGATTTAATGTAATTTTAAAGTTACAAAAATTGGTTTTTATCTGGATTGAACCTAATTTTAATGTTTAGTTAGGGGTAGCTAGGTTTTTATTTGGATTTAAGTCAATTTTAAAGTTAGAAAATTGGATTTTAGTTAATTTTAAAGTTTAGTTAGGGTAATTAGATTGTTATTTGGATTTTAGCCAATTTTAAAGTTAGAAAATTGGATTTTATTTGGATTCAACCCAATTTTAAAGTTTAGTTAGGAGTAGGTTTTTATTTGGACTTCAGTCAATTTTAAAGTTATAAAATTGGATTTTAGTCAATTTTAAAGTCAGAAAATTGGATTTTACTTGGATTCAATCCAATTTTAAAGTCTAGTTATTAGGGGTAGCTAGATTTTTATTTGGATTTAATGTAATTTTAAAGTTACAAAAATTGGTTTTTATTTGGATTGAACCTAATTTTAATGTTTAGTTAGGGGTAGCTAGGTTTTTATTTGGATTTAAGTCAATTTTAAAGTTAGAAAATTAGATTTTAGTTAATTTTAAAGTTTAGTTAGGGTAATTAGATTGTTATTTGGATTTTAGCCAATTTTAAAGTTAGAAAATTGGATTTTATTTGGATTCAACCCAATTTTAAAGTTTAGTTAGGAGTAGCTAGGTTTTTATTTGGACTTTAGTCAATTTTAAAGTTATAAAATTGGATTTTAGTCAATTTTAAAGTAAGAAAATTGGGTTTTACTTGGATTCAATCCAATTTTAAGGTTTAGTTAGGGGTAGCTAGTTAATTTTAAAGTTACAAAAATTGGTTTTTATTTGGATTGAACCTAATTTTAATGTTTAGTTAGGGGTAGCTAGGTTTTTATTTGGATTTAAGTCAATTTTAAAGCTAGAAAATTGGATTTTAGTTAGTTTCAAAGTTTAGTTAGGATAATTAGATTGTTATTTGGATTTTAGCCAATTTTAGAGTTAGAAAATTGGATTTTATTTGGATTCAACCCAATTTTAAAGTTTAGTTAGGGCTAGCTAGGTTTTATTTGGATTTTAGTCAATTTTAAAGTTTAGTTAGAGAAATTATAAAGAAAATTTCCTATTTATTTAAAACAAGTACATGGAAAAAGTAGTAATTGTATTAATAAAATCAACTGTTCACATAGAACAAGTCATAGAAGCTTCGACAGTGCCGGATTACATACCAGGGCAGGGGGCCCTAGGGCATCCGAAAATCGGGGCCTCTATGCCTCATATTCTATATAGCTGTTTTTTATTGCTAAAAAAAAACAAACAAGTATAATATAACAAAAATGTATTGCAAGATAATTATTTTTTTCACAAAAACATATACTTTAGTAGCACCTCCGCTGTGATTTTTGACAAATACGTAGCTCTTCCGCCGCTTCCAGAATTGCCATATTTTTCAATATGTTGCTTTAAAAATGGATCGAATTCTGATATAAGCTCTAAAAATCCAAAGAAATGTCCATTTTTTGACGAACCAAATACTTCTTCAGAACCTCGGAGTGCTATAGTTTTCTAGTAGCAATATATTCGATTACACTTATCACTCGCTTAAGGACTTCCTTATAATATTGTTTTTCTGTGAGCTCCAACTCTTCTAGTTCCGTATCAATCCTTCCCGATATTTGAGAACGGGTATTAAATGTATTTATTGAGTGTACATGGTCTAGTTTTTTCATGTTTGTGTAAATATAATCACAATCATTAAACCTTTCCTTATATTCGCTGTTTTTTGTGGAATATAATTTACATGGAATGCAGTAGGTTCACTTTTTTTGTTGCTTCTGAATAATAAATCCACTTACTTCGTACACTTTTTCCATTTGGAACAGTTGAGTAAAAAATGCTTAAAAGGGTTAAATCAAGTTTGTCCCTTATTTATGCGACACTCACTCTTATACGAGAACATACTTAATACACTTACCTTACATATAAATGTTGATGCCTCTTCAAAGAAATATCACAGTTATAACGTGCACAGTGCACGTGCACTAGTCCAGTTGTATATCATACGAGCGGTACCTTTGACTTTGGCGGTATTCCGATATTGTTAAGTTGGGAATTCTGGAACCGTTGGCGATACTTGACACTGAACACTGTTTACACTACCACTACACCAACACTATCTTACGCGCGTTTCGATAACCAAGTTATCTTCTTCAGAGACTGAAGGAAATACCGAGTAATTATTACCTAGTAATACCTTCAGTCTCTGAAGAAGATAACTTGGTTATCGAAACGCGCGTAAGATAGTGTAAAGTGATAGTGTTGGTGTAGTGGTAGTGTAAACAGTGTTCAGTGCCGATATTGTTATAACAACTTTATTTTAATAATTTCTTGTAGCCTTCGGGAAATTACCCTTTTTGCCCTAAGGCAAATCCGGCCCTGAGCTTCGATTTTTTTTTGGCAATATTTAAAAAATAAATTAGGTATAAGAAGTCGGACAATTTTGTTGGTATCGGCAACACCGAACTAGTTTTTGTTTCCTTGTTTATGTCAGGTTTGGACTCCGCCTCTTTTGGGTTAGTTTTAGTTATTTCCGCGGTATTGCCGATAATTAACTAATTACCGTAATCGTCAGAAAATAAAAAACGTCATTTTATCAGAAATGCAAAAAAACCCACTACAGGAGAGTAAACAATTATGTAAATCGTATAGAAAATTCCGCTATCATTTAATGTGCGAAATATGCGTTTAATGTTCATTGAGGAAATAATTTGCAGATGCAGATATATATACGAGGGAACTTCTCGAATTAGGAACCTAAAGATACGAGCTATGATGTACACGAAGGTCACTAGGTGATGGAATAATAACCATTACGATGTCGCAACGGGGATACCACAGGGCTCGGTACTAGGACCACTACTCTGGTACCTATTCTATGAATAAAATTACCAGAAGGAGTAAAACTTGTAGGATTCGCTGATGACGTCGCGTTAATGGTCATGAGAACCGAAACTGTAGGTGTTAAGAACAACGCCGAAGAGCCCCCTCTGGACAATCCAGAGATAGCTGCAACAAAGGGGTATGAGCATGGCACCAGAGAAAACAGAGGCTGTAGTACTATCTGGACCAAGAGGGAAAAGGCTGGACATTTTAAATGTAGACACACGGGTAGGTTTCAAAAAACACTTAAAGTATTTGGGGGTGTGGCTGTTAGAACGCCTGAATTTAGGTAAGCATGTGGTAGAGGTGGTGCTCAAGGCTGGTGATAGGGCGAGTAAAATCAGTAGGATCCTACCGAATATTGGAGGTCCTTCATCGGGCAAAAAAAAACTGCTCTGGGAGGTAGTAAGGTCTATCATCCTGTACGGTGCTCCAGTATGCAAATAAAAGGACACAAAAAGAAGCCTCAGCGTACAGGACGACATCCGATATAGCCCTGCAAGTAATCACGGGAATACCACCGATAGACCTGCTATATAGTGGATGAAAGGAATAGGATTTATAAGGAAAAAAGGTACAAAGGGTAAAATCCAAAAAGAAGCACGGGACAAATGGAGACGGAGATGGGAAGAGCAGAGCAAGGGAGGACTTAAACAAATGGCTCGAAAGTAAACATAGAGTTATAGGGTACTACTTGAGACAGGTGCCAGTACCTACACGATGAGGACCAGGAAGAAGAGAATAGGGGGACCCCTGACTCTGACGATATACCTTATAGGTGGTACCGGAGTACAGGGAGTTAGCAGCGGAGATCGGGGTGCATCGTTGTTCTAATGCTTTGCGTGCAAAGTGTTGAGGGGGTTGTGCTCGTTCTCGGAGAGAAATCCCATACACTACTAGGGAAAGGAACAACAAGTACCCGGTACCCGAGAGCAGGTTTCCACCCATCAAAAAAAAAGGTGATGGAATAATAAATACAAAATATTCAACCAAATATTGTATTTAAATAATAAACATAGTATATATTGAGCAAATAAAATTTTTCTACTACCAAATTAACAAGGTTATTATTTTGGTAACGCAGTCTTACAAATAAAATTCAGATAAAATGTCAAAAAAACATTATACAATTATCACAATATAACATATAAATATTATTCTACCCTGCTGACGAATCACTTATAAATGTGTCAGTATATTTCTACTTAAAAATAATTAAAAATTTTACTATTGATCACTGTGAAAGTTTTCATACTTTTGTAGTTTTTTATATGAATGTTCACAATGAGAATAAAGTATACTAGATATGTTGTAGATATGTTAAACATTTTTATTTTTTAATACTGTTTATTTGCGAATTGATTTTTTTACTTCAGATTTTACAACTAAAATTAACACCTATAATAAATCACTCATATTTTTCTTCGACTAGAACACATAATCTATCAATCACGTGGATTAAAATTTGTACATTTATCTAATTTCAAAGTAAACAATGAAAATAAGCAACACCCAAAAAAATAAATGTAAATTGTTCAACGTGTGTTCAATTAACAAACACAAATGTCGACCAATATACCACAAACTGTCAAGTAATATGAAGAGGCTCTAAAGTTTAGAGCACTTTGAAATTCCTTTTTTGTGGAAAATGTTTCAGACAGGTCGTTTGTATACACCATTTAGTTTGTTTTTGGTAAGGAGCAGAAAGAGAATTGTTATTTATTAACCTTGTCAACAATTTTAACAAAAATGGTTTTAAAAAAAAGCCATTTTACGAGTATAACGTAACGCTATCTAGCGGTGAAAGTCGAAAGTAGAAAAATAGGTATCGTGAGAAAGTAACAAGTGTGCCGCCATCTACATTCCTATGTGTCAAGTATAATAAATATTGAAATAGGAATTTCGTGGTTCATGTGAAAATGGCGGATGCTAAATAATAAATATCACTAGTTTAATGAATATTTAAACTTGGCAACAATCACACATCATGTGGAAATTCACTAAAATTAAGTAAATGAAATGTAGATGGCGACATTTTAACTACTTTAGGCACTCACTACTAGATAGCGCCATAAGAAGCTCCCCGGAAAATGGCCGCTTTAAAAACAATCAGTTGCTAAAAATATTTAATGAGTGCACAGTAAAACCACCTTGATTATTTTTTTGAGCAAAATTAGATATAAAACAATTAACCTGATAGGAGATATCGGTATTTTACAGTAAATCTGCCAATAGATGTCAACCAAACAACAATGACAGTGTTGGGAATAGAAGATTTTGAAACCACAAAAAAGGGGTATTTGCATGCAAAATTTCCCTGATTCTATTCGCGAAAACGAGTAAAGGGCGCGACACCTACCGTCAAAATTTTATAACCTTGGAATGGGGAAAACAAACCAAATCGCCATTAGAGTATCTACGTGTATTGTGAGCAAAGTATTAATATAATTTTCTTGATTTCTAGAAGAGTTTGGTGAATTTTGTTGTTTCAGAATACTCATTTAGACTCTAATAATGACCAGCAAGAGCAAGAGAACTGACCGAAACAAGAAAGGAACTAGCCGAAAGTCGTCTTGAAGCGAAAAAAAACCATGAAGAGTTGATAAGGACGATCAAAATCATGACGGCCCAACAAGAGGAGCAGCAAGGAGGGACAGCCGATGCAGGAGTCCCATAGAGGCTTTCAGAGAAAGGAGAAACAGACAAAGAAAAACAAGAAGAAATCTGCCAACAAGAGATGCCCCAGAAGCCACTCCAGAGCAAGTCAACTGGACAATGGAAGTTCCTGAAGACGTCTTCGCCATTCCAATGAAGGAAATACAGAGGCAGCAGAAAAAAGAAAAGAGAGTAGAGCAGAAACGAAGATGTCAGAAGCCACTGACGACTAGCAACCGACCACCAGAGAAAGAAGGCCACCTCCAATCATAATCAAGACAACCAAGGATCACTCTGTGTCACAACGTAATCAGTATAAAGATGCAAATGTATCAAAACATAGCTTTCCAAAATTATGTGTGGCAAAACAATTTAAAAATTGGGAAACCTACTTCCAAATATGTGCCAGTGTGTAGTGGGCACTGCTTAGAAACAGATATTACATCCATTTCAATAAAATATTTTGATGTTCAGTGTTATTTAATGCTTTGAATACCTGTTCGCCTTCCATCATCAGCCGATTTCTGTCGCCAATGTATTTAAAAATGTCCACCAAACTGATTTTAACAAGCACCATCTCTCACAAAACACCTCTTTATCCCTCAAAATTCGAAATTGAATCAAATGGACAGAGACAAACAGAAATGGATGTGTTTATTGTTTTCCCCACTCCAGTCAAAACATCCTTTAAAATATCAAAGAAAGCAGATAAAACTCAATAAAAAAAATTAATAACATAAGAACAGATAATATTTACGAAACTATCATAAAAGTATACAGCTCTTCCAATTTGATGATGAAATTGTTTGATAGATTGCTCAAACCGTCCTGTTCGTGATTTCCTTCCGTTTTTTCCAAGGTACTAAATCTATTTTCACTGAAAAATAAAACGTACATAACAGACACCGAAATATAAAATAGATTTTTCAAAAATATTAATATATTTGTTATTTAGAACACTGCTGTTTATTTTATTTTGAAATTCTCCTATGTACATAATTCGTCGGATTACTGTTAAAAATACAGTGGGGTGCATATTTATATACATTTTGCCTTATAAAGATGTTAAGCTGATTAATTATAAACAAGACACGGTTCCCGAAAACTGCTAAGTCGGGCAAGTCGATACTTAAGTGGGGTCGACATGGAATTTGTTTAGATATAAGACAGAACGGAGTCGTCGTATATAGAAGTGACAAATAAATGTTTTTGTGAAACGAGTTTTGAGTATTTTTAATTAATAAAAATTAATTAAAGTTATCAAACATATCCACCAATATAAACTGTACAATTCCAGAACCAACTTTATATGAAAATTCAATCACCTGTCCCCAAAAAGCATGCCACAAAGAAATATTACATACCCGATACAAAAGCTTAGTACAGAAGAGTATTTGTTATATTATCGACTTTTAGAAACAAATTTGTTAAAGATTTGGAAAATGCGAGAGGTTATTAGTAAATAAATACATCTACATGTTACGGAAAACTCACCATTGGCTTGTTAATAGATAGAGTGTAATTTAGAAATATAACATTCTAAAAATACTTAACATTACATCATCTATAGTTTCATCATAGAAAATATTCATTATTATAAAAGTGCTGTTAAATATAATGATAAGTATCTCTAGTTAATTTATATTCGAACAGTGAACAACGGCAGTTATTAACAACAAAATACACCACCAAGCATGAAGCCATACATTCAATCTGAATAAATATATCTTTCTACCTTAATATCAGACGTCATAATATTTGATTACTAATCCTGTCAAGATTTTTCTTCTTCATCTAGATTGTATAACGCTGTTGATAAACGATAATTTAATATATAAGATGAATATTTTAATAATTAGATATTGCATTAAATAAAAATTGTACCTTGCTTTTTCTTTTTTGTGTGGTAACATGGTATATTTACTAACTTCGGGAGAAAACCTGCATGGTTCCATATTATTATGTATTAATCGTCTGAAAGCAATATATTTCAAATATGATTTATTCTAATATATGCTAATTTCTACCTGTAAAAATCATCATCCTCACCACCCCAGCCACAAAACAAATTTGACATACCATTAACCTTAATAAATTGGTCGGATAAGATAGAAACAGCTCCTCCAAACAAAGTTAAATATGGTAAATTATACCTGAAACATTAATTAGTTAGCAAAATTATGTACAACAGAACTTTATGCTTACCTGAAAGTGTCAAGACTACTAGACATATGCCGAGGTTTTTTTGAACAAGCATAAATATTTCCAGTATTTATAGGAATGAGATCAACATCATGCAAGATTAAACAGTGATATTTCAGTCTAACAGCTAATTTGGCACCATAATTCAACATTTTGGCTCTATTAAATGGCAACGTGTCATTTTGATTAACTATAATAATTCTATAGTGTAATTTCTGTTGTTGCAGGTACCAGTGCATAAAATTAACAAAATGTTTCAAGTGATATGGTCTATTTCGATATGGTACAATTATTGCTGATTTTTCTAGAGGTGTACAATTGTCTGGTTTAAATTCTCCTCCTACAAGCGGTTTTTTAAAGGTTTTTTCTTTCGTTATAGAGGCTATGTTGATTTCCTTGTTATTTAGAAGAACATCTTGATATGAACAATTTTTCAAGCGATAATCTACAGATTGAGGCCATTGTAAACTTAATTCACTTGGGATATTTTGTACTGAAATATAATTGTAACGCCTTGCGTGTCTAGACGGAAAGTATACTGCAATAAGTAAAATTATAAACCCAAAAATGATTAAAAGATTCTTGATCATTTTCTATGTGGAATGCATTATTAAACATACAATATTTAAACTATTTAAATGTTTTGTAGAAATATCCATTTAGTCTTCATAATGATTAATTTACTTTTGTTTATTGAGGTTATGACTTATGACAATTTTGACTATCCACCTAGTGGTTTACAATTGAACTAATTTTTAGGTTGTTTTTTTGAAGTCGAACTACTTCCATTTTTCCTTGTGCAAATATCGCTGTTCTTAGTGACAGTATAAAAAAATAAGTGGTCTACTGGTTGAACTTTGAATAATTTATCATCAGCATACATTTATTTGTAAATATTCCATCCATGATCAAGTAAAATTTTCTTTCAGTGACGTGGATGTGTAGTGGCAGCATTGTATTTCATTTGACATGGGGGAAAATGAAGTTATTTTAGTAAGATTGACGTGGAAGTAACCAGAACATGCGCCCTTTAGACTTACGTGGCAGAGTGAAGTGTAAAAGTAATGTCCTTTATTTATTTATCGTTTTCAGAAGATATTTAGTTAAATTTGCACTGTAAGTAATATACAAAGTACTACAGTTTGTACTCTTCTATGTTTTGAAGTATTAAATAAGTTGTGTTAAAAATTACGTGGTCGAATTATGATATTTGTGTCATCCTACTTTGATACAATTTTTTTGCCAATTATTTACCCTTATTTATTTAAACTTAACACACTTGCAATACTCTTTATCCTTTAAAATGACCTGTGCGCTTTACTTACGTAGAAGAACTTTTAATAATACAGCTCAAATTAATTTATATCTACAAAATTTCCATTTAAAAGATACCATACTGTTATGAGTAGTACAGCTTTTTTTGTTTGTTTTAACACAACCAGTTTTAATTAATCTAGATTATAAATAAATTTGCTTAGTCAACGATTTATATTTTTTATTTAACTGCAAATAAATCAATTAAATTAACATTTGTCAGTTAAACAGTTTCCTTATTGTTTGTGTAATGAATATCTTGTGATCTATTTATTATAGATAGAGAAAGTTGTTATCATCAGCATTCATTTAAAAGGATAATATGTAAACATTTTAATTTGTTTTATGAGTGATTATTGGTATTACACATAATTTGTTCTCTTTTTAGGATAATTTAAAAATGAATCCACAATATTTACCTCCACAGCAGTTTGGAGAGCCACCACAAGGTTTTGCTCCTGTTAATAGAGTATCACCAAATGCTGCCCCACAGTCATTTCAGAATATTCCTCTAGGACCACCAAAACCTGGTCAACTTCCTCCTTCAGGAGATCATATTCCTAATTTATCGGGTGCTCCACCAACTTCTTTGGGACAGCCTCCAAGCACACAATCTGGACAATTTCCTCCTAATGTAAGTATGTTTTCTGAAAAGAGTAACCTAATCTTAATTTGGCTAATTTTTGTAGTTAAGTGGACCCGTTTCAAGACCACAAATTCCATCAAATCAATTGCCACCGTCTGCATTCAAAGATTCCAACAGACCATTTGGCTTGTCAAAGAGTGAAAACCCTCCACCAAGCAACTTACAGAATGGACCTCCTCAGTTTCAAAATGGCCCACCACCACCACAATTTCAAAATGGGCAAATGCCAGGTAAGTAATACTAAACTAATTACCATTTAACAAATAATTATATCATCATTTATAAACATTTTTCAGGTACCATACCAACAAGTCAACCTAACAGACCACCATCAAATTTCGCCCCTTCTCCACATGGTCAGAATCAATTTGGACCTCTTCCATCATCAAATCAAAATTTACCTCCTCGACCACCTTCTACCCAATCAAATAATATAGGACAACCCTCACCGTCAAGTGGTCCATCTTCTCTATTAGGAGGCCCACAAGTTCCACTAGCACAATCTCCCAATCCAATGGGACAATCCACTATGCCAGGTGGTCCACCATCCCAATTAGGACAACCTCCATTACCTGGTGGTCCACCATCTCATTTGGGACAACCTCCATTACCTGGTGGTCCACCATCTCATATAGGACAACCTCCATTACCTGGTGGTCCTCCATCTCATATAGGGCAATCACAAAGTGGTCCACCATATTCACAAAAAGGACTGCCAGGTGGTCCAACACCTCAGATAAACCAATCTTCCTTGATGGGAGGCCCACCTTCTCAAATTGGACAACCACCTTTTCCTAGTGGTCCTTCACAGCCATTAGGACAAGGTCCAGGGGGTCCTATGCAACAAGTTGGGCATCCACCTTTATCTGGAATTCCTCAGCCACAAATTGGACATTCACAACAAATTGGACATCCACCACTACCTGGAGGTCCACCATCATTTGGTTCAATGGGGCCACAAAACGGCCAGTTTGGACCACCTAATCAATTTAATAATCAGATAGGTCCTCCAAAGCCTGGACAAATTCCTTTACAATCGCATCCAGGACAACCTCCTTTACCTGGTCAGCAAAATCACTTAGGTCAAAGTCCTTATTCAAATATATCTGGCCCTTACCCTCCTTCAGGACAGGTACCTCAAATGCCTCCGCTTCCTGGACAACAATATGGTAGTGGACAAATAAGTAACCAACTACAACAGATGAATTTGTCAGGTCCAAAACCTACATATCCAGTAGGCGGTCCGATGAGACCTATGAATGGGGAAAGTGGACCCCATATGCCACCACCATTAAACCAACCTGGTTTCCAAAATGGCCCTCAGGCAAGGCGTCCTCCAGGTCCTGGGTACCCACCTGCACCTGGACAAGGTCCTGCAGCTGGTCAAGGTCAATATCTTGGCCACGCCCCTTATCCTGAACAACCGAAGCAGAAACAACTAGATCCAGATGATGTACCTAGTCCAGTAAGAAAATTTAAATAATTTAAAAATGTTGTCTATCGATTTGTTTTTTTTTTGTAGATTCAAGTGTTTCAAGAGGATCAAATAAATAGAGGGGGTGTATTTGTAACGAACGATAAAGGACTGATGCCTCCTCTAGTAACTACTAATTTCGTTGTTCAAGATCAGGGTAATTGTAGTCCTAGATTCATCAGATCCACCATGTATAACATTCCTTTTTCACAAGTAAGATTAGTTTATTTTGTCGACTGAAATTTTACGAATACTTTTTTTAGGACATCTGCAAACAAACTGCTATTCCCTTTAGTTTGATAATAAGTCCGATGGCGAGACAAGTAGATCAGGAATATCCACCGCCGATAGTAGATTTTGGAACTTTGGGACCGGTTAGGTGCATACGCTGCAAGACGTATATGTGTCCTTTTATGCAATTTGTCGATTCTGGTAGAAGATTTCAATGTTTGTTCTGTATGGCAACGACAGATGGTAAGTAGAAACAATCTTACAATGCTTATTTAGAGATTTTAAATGGTAAAAAAATTACTCGTAGAATAGAAAATTTTAAAATGTATTGCTAATAATGGACTTATTTTACTGTTTTAAGTTTAAATTTATACAAATTCAAATAGAACACCCTGTATTTAAGTGGAAATATCAACTTTTCAAAATTATAGGGTTCTAATAGGTTATACAGGGTGTTTCTTGTAGTTCTTAAAATGGGTTGCTAATAATTGACTTATTTTACTTTTTTTAGTTTAAATTTATACTTTTTTAAAAAGAACACTCTGTATTTAGGTAGATAAATCAACTTTCTAAAATTATAGGGTCCTAATAGGTTATACAGGGTGTTTCTTGTAGTTCTTAAAATGGGTTGCTAATAATTGACTTATTTTACTGTTTTAAGTTTAAATTTATACAAATTCAAAGAGAACACCCTGTATTTAGGTGGAAATATCATCTTTCCAAAATTATAGAGTTCTAATAGGTTATACAGGGTGTTTCTTGTAATTCATAAAATGGGTTGCTAATTATTGACTAATTTTATTGTTTTTAGTTTAAATTTATACTTTTTTAAAAAGAACACTCTGTATTTAGGTAGATATATCAACTTTCTAAAATTATAGGGTCCTAATAGGTTATACAGGGTGTTTCTTGTAGTTCTTAAAATGGGTTGCTAATAATTGACTTATTTTACTTTTTTTAGTTTAAATTTATACTTTTTTAAAAAGAACACTCTGTATTTAGGTAGATAAATCAACTTTCTAAAATTATAGGGTCCTAATAGGTTATACAGGGTGTTTCTTGTAGTTCTTAAAATGGGTTGCTAATAATTGACTTATTTTACTGTTTTAAGTTTAAATTTATACAAATTCAAAGAGAACACCCTGTATTTAGGTGGAAATATCATCTTTCCAAAATTATAGAGTTCTAATAGGTTATACAGGGTGTTTCTTGTAATTCATAAAATGGGTTGCTAATTATTGACTAATTTTATTGTTTTTAGTTTAAATTTATACTTTTTTAAAAAGAACACTCTGTATTTAGGTAGATATATCAACTTTCTAAAATTATAGGGTCCTAATAGGTTATACAGGGTGTTTATTGTAGTTCTTAAAATGGGTTGCTAATAATTGACTTATTTTACTTTTTTTAGTTTAAATTTATACTTTTTTAAAAAATACACTCTGTATTTAGGTAGATATATCAACTTTCTAAAATTATAGGGTCCTAATAGGTTATACAGGGTGTTTCTTGTAATTCATAAAATGGGTTGCTAATTATTGACTTATTTTATTGTTTTTAGTTTAAATTTATACTTTTTTAAAAAGAACACTCTGTATTTAGGTAGATATATCAACTTTCTAAAATTATAGGGTCCTAATAGGTTATACAGGGTGTTTCTTGTAGTTCTTAAAATGGGTTGCTAATAATTGACTTATTTTATTGTTTTTAGTTTAAATTTATACTTTTTTAAAAAGAACACTCTGTATTTAGGTAGATATATCAACTTTCTAAAATTATAGGGTCCTAATAGGTTATACAGGGTGTTTCTTGTAGTTCTTAAAATGGGTTGCTAATAATTGACTTATTTTACTTGTTTTAGTTTAAATTTATACTTTTTTAAAAAGAACACTCTGTATTTAGGTAGATAAATCAACTTTCTAAAATTATAGGGTCCTAATAGGTTATACAGGGTGTTTCTTGTAGTTCTTAAAATGGGTTGCTAATAATTGACTTATTTTACTTTTTTTAGTTTAAATTTATACTTTTTTAAAAAGAACACTCTGTATTTAGGTAGATAAATCAACTTTCTAAAATTATAGGGTCCTAATAGGTTATACAGGGTGTTTCTTGTAGTTCATAAAATGTGTTGCTAATTATTGACTTATTTTATTGTTTTTAGTTTAAATTTATACTTTTTTAAAAAGAACACTCTGTATTTAGGTAGATATATCAACTTTCTAAAATTATAGGGTCCTAATAGGTTATACAGGGTGTTTCTTGTAGTTCTTAAAATGGGTTGCTAATAATTGACTTATTTTACTTTTTTTAGTTTAAATTTATACTTTTTTAAAAAGAACACTCTGTATTTAGGTAGATATATCAACTTTCTAAAATTATAGGGTCCTAATAGGTTATACAGGGTGTTTCTTGTAATTCATAAAATGGGTTGCTAATTATTGACTTATTTTATTGTTTTTAGTTTAAATTTATACTTTTTTAAAAAGAACACTCTGTATTTAGGTAGATAAATCAACTTTCTAAAATTATAGGGTTCTAATAGGTTATACAGGGTGTTTATTGTAGTTTGTAAAATGTGTTGCTAATAATTGACTTATTTTACTTTTTTTAGTTTAAATTTTTACTTTTTTAAATAGAACACCATGTATTTAGTTAGATATATCAACTTTCTAATATTTTAGGGTCCAAATAGGTTATACAGGGTGTTTCTTGTAGTTCATAAAATGTGTTGCTAATAATTGACTTATTTTACTGTTTTTATTTTAAATTTACACTTTTTTAAATAGAACACCCTGTATTTAGTTAGATATATCAACTTTCCAAAATTATAGGGTCCTAATACAGGGTGTTTATTGTAGTTCATAAAATATGCTGCTAATAATGGACTTATATTACTGTTTCTAGTTAAAATTTTCACTTTTTTCAATAGAACACCTTGTATTTAGTTAGATAATAGGTTATACAGGTTTTTTTTTGAAAAATCGAATCTCAAAAGAATAATATATCTATAATTATGAATGCAAATGTATTTTTTTTAGTTCCCACTGAATACTTCCAACATCTCGATCAATCCGGTCTGAGAATGGATCGTTTCGAACGACCAGAATTAATTCTAGGCACTTACGAATTCGTTGCAACTTCTGATTATTGTCGAAACAATACTTTACCAAAACCTCCAGCATTTATATTCGTTATTGACGTATCTTATAACAACGTCAAGTCCGGATTGTTAGCACTGTTGTGTTCACAAATGAAAGAAATCCTTCAGAATCTTCCAGTCGATCAAGGACAAGAAAAAAGTAACATGAAAGTCGGATTTATCACTTACAGTAGCTCAGTTCATTTCTATAACATAAAGGGAACTTTGGCAGCTCCTCAGATGTTGGTAGTAGGAGACGTACAAGACATGTTTATGCCTCTACTCGACGGATTTTTGTGTACTCCTGAAGAATCAGAAGCAGTAATAGATTTATTAATGCAACAAATACCTACAATGTTCGAAGGTACCAGGGAAACTGAAACAATTCTACTCCCCGCCATTCAAGCCGGCTTAGAAGCTTTAAAGGTACGTCTGATCAAATGTTTGAAATAAAATATATAAAATATCTTTTTAGGCTTCTGATTGTACTGGTAAACTTCTTGTTTTCCATTCGTCTTTGCCTTCAGCTGAAGCACCAGGTAAACTGAAGAATAGAGATGATAGAAAATTGTTGGGGACGGATAAAGAAAAGACTGTTTTAACCCCACAAACGCAAGCTTATAATCAGCTAGGACAGGATTGTGTAGCGAATGGATGCTCTGTGGATTTGTTCGTTTTTAATAATGCTTATGTTGATTTAGCTACAATCGGACAAGTTTCTAGGCTTACCGGAGGAGAATTGTTCAAATATACATATTTCCAGGTAAGTTTTTACTCAATAAACAGTTTTTGTATTAATTTGTCTCTGTTGATTTTTTTAGGCTGATATTGATGGTGAAAGATTAATAAACGATGTCATCTTGGATATAAGTAGACCTATAGCATTCGATGCTGTTATGAGAGTGAGAACGTCGACTGGAATTAGACCTACAGATTTTTACGGGCATTTTTATATGTCAAATACGACAGATATTGAACTTGCAGCGATAGGTGAGTTTGTAAAATTTAAACAACAATTGTAATGTTTTTGAAAGGTTATAAGTACGTAGAACTGAAGATCTGTTGGTGATTTACTTATAAATAATTTTGCGGTAAATACGATTTACTTACCAGAGTTCATCCAAAAGTTCGATAAATACTTTTCTTTTGCAATGTATTTGCAGTGTCTCATCTAAAAACCAAAATTTTCACTTTATAGATTGCGATAAGGCTATTGGGGTTGAAATAAAACACGACGACAAACTAACAGCCGGCTCAGGCACGTATATACAAGCAGCTCTCTTATACACTTCATGTTCCGGCCAAAGACGTTTGAGGATAATGAACCTTTCCCTCAAAACTTGCTCAGACATGGCGGACATTTACAGAAGTTGTGATCTAGATACCCTATTGAACTACATCAGCAAACAAGCCACTTATAAATTGTTAGATAATAACCCCAAAGTAATAAAGGTACGTTATTTTTATCCTTTTTGATACTTTTAAACACTGACTGGTAATTTAATTTTACAGGATTCTCTAATTAACAGAGCCGCTCAGATTTTGGCGACGTACCGCAAACACTGCGCTAGTCCGAGTAGCGCCGGACAACTTATCCTTCCGGAATGCATGAAGCTTCTTCCGGTGTACATAAATTGCCTTCTTAAAAACGACATCATTTCCGGCGGTGCCGATATGACTATCGATGATAAATATTTCGTTATGCAGGCCGTTATGACCATGGACGTTACCAATTCGGTGTATTACTTCTATCCTAGGCTCATTCCTTTGCATACTATCGATCCTTCCTCGGAGACTGTCACTATTCCTTCTACGATTAGGTGCTCGTTGAATAAAATGAGCGAGCAAGGCGTGTATATTTTAGGTAAGTTTTTTTTTCAAAATAAAAGTTACATATTTTGCATGAATCGTTTAAATATATTTAGGACGGTCCTGGACTTTTGGATAATTAATAAAATCATTTAAATTTCTTATTTAAAAACCCATTTTTATTATCTCTTCTCTCATTTAAAAGTGTTAAAGTTAAAAGTAGTTCATTTTGTATTGAGGACATGTTTGAAAGTGGATGAACAGGGTCAAGATTATTAATTTTATTATTGGTCGATTGTATAGTAAAATTAATACCTATTTAGAGGTACCAGCCGTTTTAGTAACTTAACGTATGCGGCTTCTTGAACCATCTGAACCCGCATGAAAAAAATTAGGTTATGACCTTTGTCATGTCAAATGCTTGACATATTTCTTATTGCATTGGCGTAGTGACTTGAAATTTCATATTATCAGTGGCGGTTTGTAATAATTCAAATTAATTTTATGAAATTCATAAAATTCTAAAGATGTTGACATAATAAAAGAATATAAAAGAAGCGCACTAATTTTAAAAACATTGTTCTATTAACTAGATACATAGTTTTCTTAAAAAAATATGGCAATTCAGAGTTCGATTAAGTACAAATTCTAGATTTAAAAAAAATGACAACGTGATCTTCAAGGCAAAGTTTAATTAGTTTCTAAATCAGAATAACTTTCGGAAAGTGATAGTTCATCATCGGATTCATTGGATACAGAGATCACCATAGGTTCGATGTTTAGTAGGTCCAGTTTGTTTTCTACTTCCCATGCTTCAGAAATAATTTTCTCTGTATGATTTATGTAATTCTGCCAGTGTTGCTCCGGTACATTTTTTACAACGTCATTCCATACTTTTAAGACTTCAGTAGGTGACCTTGCAGTTTTCGTAATAGCTTGGTCATAATGCCTTTTAGTTTCTGACCATACCATTTCGATGGCATTAAAATGGCAATGATAGGGTGGTAGCCTGAGAACACAATGACCATGCTCGGCAGCGTATTTGTCTAAATGATAATTTTTTTCTGGCAAAACTTGCTTTTCAATTATATTCCAAACAGCATCCTTTAAAATGTGATCTGGAAAAGGAATATTCTTTTTTTTGAGCCATTCTAACATGCGTGTTTTACTCCAACTTTTTCTTGGGATTTCTTCATCCAGGCGACTGTGATACGTTGCGTTATCCATTATAATTAACGATGGTTCTTCCAAGTTTACAATTAGTTGCTGTTTAAACCAATTTTCAAAAAATTTCGGTGTTCATGTTATCATGGTAATCGCCTGTTTTCTTATTGCATTTAAAAATAAGCGATGCATTTGCCACAAAACCTTTTTTATTACCGGCATGAACAATTACATATCGTGTCCCACTTCCAGTTATTTTTAAATCACTGTGTTTAGTACCATCTTGCCACATTCTTCCGTCCCCGCTTTTACTAAAAACCCATGTCTCATCCAGAAAAACAGGTGTAAAGAGCTTTTCGCTTTTAGCAGCATGGTATTTGTTCAAAAATAATATTCTTTTTAATCTGACTGCAGGCATTTCCAATAAATGTTTTCTTCCATCCTGTTTTTTGAAATGAAAACCCATTTTTTTAATTCCCAAATATAACGAACCTTTGGAAATCTTAGTTTCTGGAGACTCTTCGATAAATTGCCGTAAAATAGTTTCTACTGTGATTTTATCCTTTCGCGCATACATTTTATAAATTACTTCCCTCAAACAATGCAGGGTATTTTTTGTAATTCGGGTTTTGCTCCGGGAAACGCTTGCAGACATATTTCTTCTAAATTCGAAATCTGTAGCTCTGTTTGGTTTTTCAAGATTATATAATGTGCTTTCTGGAACTTTTAGTGAATCGGACGCTTTTTGAATTGCCTTAAATCCAGATCCTAAATCGTTTTGAAAATAGTTTACTACATTAAGCATAAGTTTTTTGGATTCATCAGAATATCGCATTTTTATATCTTATTTTGCGTTATGACATTAACATGGGAAAAAATCTAGTTTAGTGAACCAACGCGGATTTTGATGAAATATTTTTTTTTTAATTAATTCGAGGTCGCTGAACACGAAAATGAAAAAAGAAATCGGCGCTCTCTTACCAAAAACGAGTTATGAATTTTTGAAGATGAGTTCAGATCAGCACTGCACTGGTTTTATTGTCATATAACAACTGATTTAAATGATGCATTATAAAGTCTACACAATGTTAATTACACTATAATTACTTTTTACGATATTCCTCTCACACACACATTTAAAAAACACTGATATTGATATTCATTTCTTGTAAATTCTTTTTTTAATTCCTCAATTATTATATATTTTGACATTTTCATGTAACATGACTGACATATAAGTTTTGGTCTGTTTCTTCTTAGTCGTACAACTTGTACCTAATAGCATATTCAGCCATAAAAGATATTTAGCCACTTGAATTAGTTGCTGAGTATATTCGTTTTCATGATCGTGACCATATCGTGACATAGAAGATATAAACAAGATGAACATCATGAACATACACCTATTTTTCCGATAGCTAGCGCCGTATTACAGCTGAAACATTTTTTTCAAATTTTGAGAGATGTTGATTTTAGGAAGATGGTTAGTTTTGAGATAAGTTTGGTTGATATTTATCATTTATTTGAAGGATAATGAACCATTCAATTTGATCATTGAGGATGCTGAACAATTTTTTTTCTCTGAATTGCACTCATCAATTAATTCTTTAAAAAAATCACCTCCTCAGTTGTTCGGCCTCTATAAACACTGCTGGCAACGAAAATAGTTGCTGCAGGTGTAATTCCAAATCAAATTTTTAACATACTGCTAATATTATAAGACTTTGGTTATCAGAAGCTGTTTCCCCTTTTTAGAAAATTTGAAAATTCTACTAATATCGCTTCCCGACCAACTAACACCGATCAAAGTGAAATCGCAATCGCTTCTTATCATCTTGATACATTTATTAGATTGGATTTCCGTTTGAAATAATGAAGTAGATTGATTATCGCGAGCGCGCCGGATCGACGTTTCGCAATTCGCGCGCGCGAATTGCGAAACGTCGATCCGGCGCGCCTTTCTCACAGTATGTAGATGGCTGTTCATATAATTTTTCCATAACCGATTTCAGTTAAACGAAAGTTGAGCCAAATACAGCGCCAGCTATCGGAAAAATAGGTGTATGTTCATGATGTTCATCTTGTTTATATCTTCTATGTCACGATCATGAAATCGAAAATATTCAGCAACTAATTCAAGTGGCTAAATATCTAATGGCTGGATTTGCTATTAGGTACAAGTTGTGCGACTGAGCGGAAACAGACCAAAACTTATATGTCAGTCATGTTACATGAAAATGTCAAAAGATATAATAATTGTGGAATTAAAAAACGAATTTGCAAGAAATGAATATCAATATCAGTGTTTTTTAAATGTGTGTGAGAGGAATATCGTAAAAAGTAATTATAGTGTAATTAACATTGTGTAGACTTTATAATGCATCATTTAAATCAGTTGTTATATGACAATAAAACCAGTGCAGTGCTGATCTGAACTCATCTTCAAAAATTCATAACTCGTTTTTGGTAAGAGAGCGCCGATTTCTTTTTTCATTTTCGTGTTCAGCGACCTCGAATTAATTTAAAAAAAAATATTTCGTCAAAATCCGCGTTGGTTCACTAAACTAGACTTTTACCTTAACATGAAATCAAAATTTGACGTAACTTCAAAAACGTGACATCTAATAAATTAGTTACGACGTTCATTTTTGTTGGTAATTTTTTGTTTCAACCGATTTATTAATAATAAATAAGGATGGTCTTATTCTAAATGGGTATAAAATTTACTATATATAACCTGCACTTTATCTGATAAAGTAGCATCAAAAATAAGTAAATTTGAAGCCATTTTAACGATAAACATTCCTGTCCCTGATGCATTTATTTATTTGGATATAATTTCTATCCTTTATTTTTAGAAAATGGTATCCACATGTTTTTATGGTTCGGTCTCGGTGTGAATCCCGATTTTATACAAAAATTATTCGGCGCACCTTCAGCAATACAAGTTGACGTCGACAGAGTCAGCTTGCCGGAATTAGATAATCCACTATCGTTAGCCGTTAGATCAATAATAGACGAAATAAGAATACAGAGACATAGATGTATGAGAGTAAGTATATTTTTTGTGAATAACAACATAAATTCGTGGTTTATATAATAATAAAATAGATGTTTTTTGAACCTACGATGAATTTAACCGAAACTACAGGCTATGAAGCAAGAAGATCTATTTTAGCGAGAAAATATCGAGCCAGTTGCTTTGTGCTACGTCTCAAGGTTGAAAAGTTGAACAAACAGGTTTTTGTGATACATCCTGATAATTTGTAGGGTGTAGCGGTGTATTTATAACTTTGGAATAATTTTTCAGTGTGTCAGTTGCAATTAATGTCGTAACAATAGTTTTTATTTTATTTTTCAGTTAACTCTGGTTAGACAAAGGGAAAAATTAGAGCCTGTATTTAAGCATTTCTTGGTGGAAGATCGTGGAGTTGACGGTTCCGCTAGTTACGTCGATTTCTTATGTCACATGCACAAAGAAATCCGACAGATACTTAGCTAGCACAAAGGCTGATGAACAACAAAAACGTCTCAATTAATTTTTATTCACCTGTATAAAGTATTTGTTAAGGACTATTTTTGTATAGCGGACGTATGTTATAAAATTATATATATAGATGTATGGCTTCATACCGTGTGTCAATGAAAATGATCATTTTTTTACTAAAAATATCGTGTGACGTGTAAAATGTGAGGTTAAGTGTCTAAAGACGAACATATGTCAAGTAGAGGAGTTGATATTAGTTTTGATCGCGAAGCTTGTCCATAAAAAGTCACTGACTTACAATTTTCAAACTATCTCCGGGTCTCTGTCATCTGCCGTTCCCATTTTTGTTTTTGATAGGTTAGCGCGCCAATTTACTGGTTATTCTGTGAAACACGAAATCGTCCGTTTGGTCCCAAGTCGCAAATCTAAAATCAACGCGTTCCTGATCTAACTCGAGTAGAACATTTGCCGACAAGTCGCCCTATCTGGCTTATCAAACTCATCTCCACTTCCGAAACGACGCACTTTTTTCTCTTCGCTAGATTACTTGGAAGCGACTGAATCCTCCTAACCTTCCTCATTTGCGGTTGCTTTCAATATCACATCCTTAGAAATCACAATAATGCGCTGAACTTGTTTTCCGCCAATAAAAATCATTTAAATATGGGATTTTCAATGACACGCGGTGTATATATATGGGGTGTTGTCAAATATAAACGAATATAGTTACAATAACCTATCGAATTTTATTCTTCTGTCCGTATTTTTATTTTTTGATACACCCTATATACATTTTTGTTGCATTCTTTTACACTGCAGGGCGGTTATATACACTTTATATAGGCATCATCTTATTATGTTTCATGGACGAAAAAATTTTTAATCGAGCGGGGTTAGTGCCGAGTGCAAAAATTTCATTTTTAAAGTGGAGTTTCTTCGGACTAGAGAGATTAGTTAATTATTATATTTGAATGATTTTGTATCTATATTTTATCGTTTCTTTATTAATGTTTATGTAATATAAATAGATTAATAAAAGTGTGTTTTTTTTATGGTACCTGGTTCATTTTCGTTCCCTGTGACCTTCTTATTTGTCATTCCCTTGTCACTTGTCTCTTGACATTTGATATACTGCAAAATAAAAAGATTCAACTAATTGAGATTCAATTATCCAATAATCAGTAAGTGAAACTGATTCAATACCAGAAAAGAGGTCACTATTGAAGCCTTGTCCGTGTTTTCCATTGATATCGATATATCTCAAATATGTGTTATTTTGAAGAATTCAAACTTTTATAACGTTGGAATTCATTTAATAGTTCGAGAGAGTGCCGTCTGAAGTATTATTGTGTAATTGTCTTGTCACTTGTCAGCAAATGAAGTGAGAATTTTCTACCTTACTTCATATAGAAATTACCATTTATTGGTGGGATGGAATTACTACCATTAATATCCTTAAATGGACTTTTTTTAAAATGAAATTTTAGGATTTTCTGCTCTTCCGTTATAAAATTATACTTAATTTAAGTAGTTTCATGTTTACCTACGTTTTTATCGGATATACAATCCAAATTTGATTTTATAATAATCGACGGCAACCGATACTTGACACCTTAGTAATTTAAAATTAATTTTCCATCGAAATTCGAAACTATAGTCGAATTTAAAAGCTTTTCAATGTCGTGTAAAGACCCTTCGGTAATTAAATTCTGATATTCTCGAATATTACCTACTTCCCGTAAGTATTTAAGGAGGAGAGGTAACCTCAACTATTAATTTTCCCTGTTCCAATATTTCGTTATATAAGGAAAGTTTTATTTCGTGGTTACCTACCTTGAGATACTTTATAGTGATTGGATGGTGAAATAATACCGTAATGTTGAGGTTTTTTAGCAAATTTAATTAGATATAAAGAACGTTTTCGTAAAAAGGTAAGTTATACAATAATTTCCTATCAATAATATTCCCATAATGGTTTTAAAGACTATAAATATAATTCTAAACGTTCCTACAGTTTTGGTTTACCCTGTAAAACAATATTTATAGAGCTACATATATATATTTATTATTACTGCCTTTTTTTGCGACTCTACTATTTAAAAATGTAATTTTTCAATACAACAGGATATATAAAGTGTATTTTTTCAAAAAAGGGTAAGTTATATATAAAATTGATGTTTTAAAACAAAAATTACAATAATTTCCCATCAATAATATCATTCCTGTATGATTTTAAAGATATATAATTCTAAACGTCCCTACAGTTTAGGTAGTATAACAGTATTGATAGAGCTACATGTTGGTCCGGCGAATCTTTTCCCATGTATGAAATTATTCACATACTACTTTTTGTAGTACGTCTCTTTTCTACTCACAGAATCTAAACCCCCGAAATGAAACCGTTTGTTCCATTACAACATAATATAACAGACAGAGATAGCCATATGATGAATGTGGGTGATTAGGTGTAACCCACACAACAGAAGTTCTGTGGTTTAACCGCGAATTTGTATATTGACAGACCAAAGACTTTGTTTACATTTTTATTTTACATTTTTATCCATTTTTTTGCCCCTTGCATATAAATTTATTTCAAACACAGTTGTTATAACGACGAACTTATACCTGAGTGTTCGAATTATTGTGGTAAGTAAATATTATTTATCTACTTCTTATTTATTTACTTCGCAATGAAAACTAACCTTAAATTGACATTTCATTATGATTCTGGATAGAACTCCATCAAATTGAATTATTTGAAACATATTTTGCTTCCACCAATGTAGAAAATATTGACCTAATTTTCTGAAAGACCAGAACTTTTTATGAATGGTTTTTATTTTTAGAATATGCCTGCAAAAACGTTGAATTCGCAAGCACAGGAGCTGGTCCTAAATGTGTTGGAGTATTTTGAGTTAGAAAAAAGAAATGGAGGACCTTTGGAACCACTTTCATGTGTTCAGGAGGTAACATAAATATTTAAGTGCCTGTTTGGCAATATACTTATTATTAATCAATTTTTTTATGTTAGAGGGTAGCTGCTGCTTTGAAAATATCTTGGCGGACAGTATATGCTATAAAAAAAAGGAAAGAAAATAATCCAATTCTTTCAAGCCCAGGCAAAAGCAGAACTCGTTCTAAAACTAAAACAACTGATCTACCTGAGGGAGCTAAGATGGCAGTACGGAACACATTTTATGATATGTACCAACAGAGTAAATATCAATTTATTTAATTAGAATTTTTTGGTAAAATGTAGGTGTAGGTATTTTGTAACGAGTATTCAAATCATGGTATATTCAAGAAAAATTTAGGAAGATATTTATATAGATTTTAGTAATTTTGTGACTACATTACAATTTAATTGAATTATTAAATTTACCTTATTTTTGAACAGTCCAAGGTTAAAACATTAATGAAATGAACAAACATGATATCATTAAAAAATATAGTATTTGTTCAAATTGAATCTGTACTAAAATTTTTGTTTTTGTTTTAGAGAAGCATGTTACTTTGACTACCTTAAATTGTAAATTGAGGGAAAGAGAAATTGTATCAATTGGCAAAACATCTCTGAGCACTTTGTTAAAAACATTGGGATTCAAATATAACAAAGATGACAATCGCAGAGCTTTAATGGAGCGGACCAGTATTGCAGCCTTGAGAGCCAATTTTCTGCGTAAATATATGGAAAACCTATCAAGTACTCACCCAAGAGAACTTGTATTTTTGGATGAAACATGGATCTATTCGAAGGGAAATAAAACAAAATCTTGGCAAGACAACAGCACTAAAAGTGTACGTAAACCAGATGGTTATGATGGTAAACGTTTTATAATTGTCCATGCTGGTTCTACCAAAGGATTTGTCTCTGAAGCAAGTTTATTATTCTGTTCAAAATCTAAAGTAGCTGATTACCATGGAGAAATGAACAATGAAATATTTATGAAATGGATAAGTACTCAATTAATTCCCAACTTAGAAGAGCCATCTCTTATTGTTATGGATAATGCTCCATATCATAGTGTTCTTTTAGAAAAGCAACCTTCTACTAATTCGACAAAAAATGAGATTGTTACATGGTTGATAACAAACAACATTAAGTTTGATACAAAACTTACGAAACCTGAATTGCTACAAATTGCAAAAATGAATAGAAAAGAAAACGTGTATATAATTGATGAGTTACTACGAGAACATGGTCATGAAGTGCTGAGACTACCGCCATATCATTGTGAATTCAACGCTATTGAATTAATTTGGGCAAATTGCAAGTCATATTATAATAAATATATTGGTAAAGATGGGTATTCAGGTTGTTCTGTTATAAATATGTGGGAAGAGGCACTGGGACAATGTAATCAAAAAATTTGGGAAAAATGTGTTAGGCATACCCATGAAATTATACAAAAGTGGTATGCCCGAGAGCAGAATATAGTTGATATTAGCATTCAACCAATTACAATAGATATAAATACTGGTGATAGCTCTGATTCTGAATATGAGGAAAATTAAATATTTCCCATCAATAATATCATTCCCATATACGGGTTTAAAGACTATAAATATATTTCTAAACGTCCCTACAGTTTTGGTTTACTCTGTTTAACAGTATTTATAGAGCTACATATATTTATCAGTAGGTATCGCCTTTTTTTGGCGTTTCTACTATTTCAAAATGTAATTTTTCAATACCTTCTTAAATAAAAAAAATATATTGCTCATCCGGCGAATTTGCCGGAAAGCCGTATCCTAAAATTACATCAAATTATGCTTATAATGTGAAACCGCTTTGAACGTAAGCGAAATATTTAAACGAAAAATGTTATTACAAAAAATTGTATTAGGCGGCTTTGACTTTGACATTATTCGTTTATCTAAAATTTGTGCGCTGTTTTCATGTTTTTTGTTGGTAACTTTTTTTGGTTGAAAACAACTTTTTTTGTTATTCCCGATGAGCTAATAATGAAAATTGCGAGTGCGCATTTGTCCGAGGTAGTGTATCGTTTTGTAGAAATATACATTTTATTTAAACAAAGTGACTATTTTATAATATTGTATCTACAAATTTACAAATATATTCGCGTCGGTTCGGGATAAATGTGTTGTGTAATATGGTGAAATGGAAAGAAAGTGGTAAGTAATTTTGAATTACATTTAAGTAGGTATGTACCGATTATGTAACGTTTCTTCTCGATCACCAAAGTAGTTCGCACACGAGATGCAAACAAATTTTTTTCTACAAACGTCAAAATCTATATTTTAAAAATATTATAAATAAGTAAAATGCCTAATTTATTATAGAAAATAGTGTTGAGCTGGCTTAAAATGTTTTTCCTAATCAAATTTTCACGGTTACTATGGATTAATGTTAATATTGTAAATAATACTTAAGTTATTGTAACATTCTATCATTATTTTAAAAGTATCTGATTCTTATTAATTTAAAAATAAATAATAGTTTGGAGTTTTGCTTCATTTTTTCAAAGATTGAAATACAATAGCTATTTGTGTATCAACAGCAGAAAGTAGTACTTTGGCAGTCGAGACAGAAAGTCGGCAATCTGTCGAGACTACCAAAGGACTTTCTGCTCGAAATACATATAAGATTTTTTCTACGATCACACCAAAATAAAATTGATGACTCTAATGTTGCTGCTTTTTCCCCAAAATATGTTAATAACACATTTTCTTAATATCTTATTTTTTTTTTGATCTGCACCAACTTATAAATAAACTATATTCATTTTCGTACTTTAATTTGGATTTCTCCGGAAGTAGATTTATAGTGACTTTTTTGGCCGCCTCGACAATATCTGGCGGTGTATTTGAAAAATCAGTATCACTTGTATCCATTTTTCTTGTTTTTTTTAAATACTTACTGACTTAGTGGTAAAATATTAATACAATTACACAGAACTATCTCAAAAAATATTTCGGAGACAATGCACTAGGTTCTTTCTTTGACATAGACATACTTGATTCTTATAATCCGTAAGTTATTTGCAAGTATGTTGTGTTGCCTACCTATTGCCATTGTTTGTACTTAGCAGTTTCCAGATTGCAATTTCGTGTACCTATGTACGTAAGCAACACTTATTACATTAATGTCAGATATTTTTTAGATTTCCCTATTTCTCATTAAATTATTACGGAAAATACTGTTGGATGCTTTAACATATTAGAAAATCAACTAAAATATTCATTTATTCTACAGATTATATTAAAATAACTACTAGCTGTCTTTTATCTATAAATAAAATTAGGCGTGCGCCAAAGTTACTTTCTGCTTAAGAGCGCCAATAATGTCAAATTATGACAGCTCGCGGAAAACATCAACTTTGCGGTTAGATTTGAGTGTGCAAAAGCCTACTTTGGGTAGTGATCGTAGGAAATAGTAGTTTACCTAACAAGTGCGAAAAGTCACTTTACGCACGTGTTAGGTACACTATTTTTTCTACTGGCGTACGGAAAAAAAACCCAAAAGTTAACATAAAGAAACATTTATAAAAAATGTCAGATGTTTATTATTATTTCACATTCATTTGATGAGGCTTTTACCAGGGCTATTAAAAAATTATTGAAACATAAGTTTCTTTTTATTGAAAATTATAGCAGAATTCTAATAAACTTTCAGTCATTTTGTAAACTACAACCATACAAATATATATTTTAAATATTCAAACTCCCCAAAAACTTAACAAATTTACTTTTCCGCACTAAGTGACTAGTGCGGAAAAGTGACTCTTTCAACACTAAAATGAGTGCGGAAAAGTGGACTTTTCCGCACGCTAGTAGAAAAAAGTCTTATTAATTAATACTTCGCACACTAGTGCGCGAAGTATTTCGCGCACGGTGTGATGGTAACGAAAAAAGTGTCACTTCGCATATTGTTGTCAATGCGCAAACCTTGTCATTTTTTGACGTTTGTAGAAAAAAATATTTATTGTACCCTTTTAGTAATACTTAGTAATAATAAAAATTGGAAATCCTCAATATCATCATATAATATATTGGAATTTTTGTTTTTTTTGCAATCAGACATAAAATAGGTTCGAACGGAAAATCTTTTTATAAGAAAACTAAATAAAGGCAAATATTTCAGATTTTTTATTGAAAGAGGTTATTTAGAGAGGTAGTCAAGGTGCCGTTACACTGTAAAATTGCAAAATTATTAGAAAATTAAACTAGAATTTCTGAGATTTCTGTTACCTAAACTAATCTTACATTACACCCTTTTTGCGGCAACTTTATTGCTAGCAATATAAATTGCATGCAAAATTAAACACCAGTCTTCTTATTATTGCAAATTTCCAAGATTTTTTTTGACAATTGACATTTGACATTATTATTATCACATTAATTTTAAGGTCGGCTGATACATTTTAAAAGTTAGGGAATTCATAACCAAAACAAAATATAATATAAAGTATGGTTATGATTCTTCTTCTACTTTTTATAGTCGGACATTATACAGAACGACCAACACAATAATTATGTTGTCAAAATCTAAAATCACTAAAAATATGTAAAGTAGCGGGTGAATATATAACCTTGAAAATTAAACTAATCTTACATTACGGCCTTTGGAGTAGACCAATACTTTACGAAACCTAAAACAAAGAATAAAATAATTTATTAAAGAACGATTCCAAATAATTTAACTAAACTAATAATTTCAAAAAATCACGTTTTCTAAAAAACAAAAACATTAACGATTAAAAGAACAAAGGCATCTAGGGTCATTTTATAAAGAATCATCCTGTATAATAATTTTTTTGCTTGTTATTTCAGCTAAAGGAATCTTGGGCATTAAATTAAAATACGCAGTTTGTAAAAGTTCGTATGTTTAAAATCAACATTAAAAAATTATTTATGTATACAGTGTGTTCCTAAATTTAGGCGTAAAAATTCAGAAGGTGATTTCCCGTATAAAATTATGATAAGTCTTTCCTATGACAAAATCTCCTAATCCCACCCCATAACACCCTGAATAAAATTAAAATTTATTTTTTTTTCTAAAATTTAAGTAAAGATGGAAACTTTACATTTTGTAAATTTCGTGCACTCGCAATTACTAAACATCCGTATTTTCTCAACATTCCTGTTAAATTATAAGGGAGTGAAATTATCAACCCTTACTTTATTTAATATCAATTTTTTTTTCGAGATTGAGTTTTGTGAAATAAAAATATTATTTAAAATCTCCATTGCCTTGAAAAACTTTTTTTACTCTTGAAGTTTTTTCCTAGATTCAATAGATTCGGAGAAAAAAAAGAAATTTCTAAATCTATTGTATCTAGGAAAAAACTTCAAGAGTAAAAAAAGTTTTTCAAGACAATAGAGATTTTAAATAATAATTTTATTTCACAAAACTAAATCTCGAAAAAAAATTTGATAGTAAATAAAGTAAGGGTTGATAATTTCACTCCATTATAATGTAACAGGAATGTTGAGAAAATACCGGTGGTTAGTAATTGCGAGTACAAAATTTTAAGTTTCCATCTTTACTTAAATTTATACCGGCCGACTTTTTAGAATTTTGAGTTTTTTGGTATAAAAAAACATTAAAAAGATGCAAAAATGGATTATAGCAAATTTAAAATCTAACAAACAATTGTAAAATATTTCGTTTATATATTAAAAATCAATTGTTTATAGTAATAAAATTGTTCGTATGTGATTTAAAATATTTAAAAAAACAGTATTACCAATAACTACCAGTAAATAAAATGAAAACTTACCGTAAATGTATCATATTGTAATCCAAGTAATCCATATAGGCACTATTCACTACACTCGACGATACACAAGTCAACACGCTACTGAATATAAATCGACAAAATTTAATCGTCCCCATTAGTCACCCCGTTAAACAAGTAAAGTTGTTTATCATATCTACGATTAATATTTATTTATTTATACCGGCCGTCCTAGAAGTGAATATAAAAGTATATTATTTTGAAAACCTTATTTATTAGTCTTTTTGAGTATTTTAATGAAAAAGTAAAAGTAAAAAGGTATACAAGGATGTAAATAAAACTGTATTTCTGTTTTTAAAGATGTTCGGAGAATTTTCAAGAAACTTTTTATTGTTAAATCATTTTTCAGGATACTTTTTGCATTGTCTAAAAAAATAAATAGCCTGTCATCCTAATGAGAAGAACAGAGACCCCAAAAGGAGAGACACTGCGCTGGACAAAATAGCGCTAGGTTAAAATAGCGTCAGTCAAAATAGCGCAGCACAAAACCAGCGGCAGACAAAATAGCTTATTTCCTTCCTCTTTTGGGAAAACTTCATGTGGAATACAAATTCTTTGATATATTTTCGAGAAGGGGAAAGAAATAAGCTATTTTGTTTGTCGCTGTTTTTGTTCTGCGTTATTTTTGTGCGGCGCTATTTTGACGGACGCTATTTTAACCTAGCGCTACTTTGTCCAGCGCTAAAAATCGGTTAATTCATTCAAAAGTTATAGCAGTTTGAAAATTAAAAAAATCGTGTTTCATCGAAGTTTGATAAGACTTTTGAGATCGAAGAGCTCAAAAGCATCGAATAGCTTTATCTTTGAGCTCGGAGAGCTCAAAATAACACAAAAATTGAATTTTTGAACTCGAAGAGCTCAAAAACATCGCAACTAGCGACAAAATCGCATGCGTTTGAAAATTGAATTTAGTGGGAAGTTCCAGATTTTTGATTTAAGCTTTGGGGAGAAAAATTTTTGAGAGTTGGCAGCACTGAAGTCTACTCGACCTCATATGACAGTCGCCCTGATGAGAAACACAAACAAACGTTCTTTGCAAAACACGTTGTTATAATAGTTATTTTGATCCTGTTTGATTTCATTTAATTTTGATTTAAAGAAGGGAGGAGTCAATGGAGTAACATTGCCGAACGGCCCTCTAAATGAATATCTTTGACGTATAAGACCATAAAGATTCAACGTTTTCCAGTGTAGGCGAGTTCGAGTTTTTTTTTATTACAGTGTACCTACCAGTTGCATATCTAATCCCAAAGGAGATTATAAAATAAAAAAAGGTTTTTCTTATTTCGATGTATATGGGAATTTATGAGAGCGTTCAAAAAATAATAGAGGTCAAAAAAAAACGGTAGAATACGGATATGACATTTGAATATTTATAGATTTCGAGAGTTTATGTGATATTTGTTCTTTTTTCGAGAATACAGACTAGAGTTTAATACATGAATCAGACACTTGCCTAAGGATACGTTTGATTGTATTTTTTTTAGTGTTAGGATATTTATGCGCTCGAAATAAAATTTTCAAATATCAGAGAATAACAGACCTCGTTTCATGTAAATATATTTCTATGGATCTTCCATGAATCTTTACATGGTACGGAGTGTCGCAGATTGATATGTTTGACAAGGAATAATCCAATCCAATTTTCAAGATCAGAGTTTTTATTATTAACAAATTGTGAATAATTTTTTTTGAAAAACTGACGTTTTGAAGAATCCTAAAAAAGTACGCTACTGATGTATATCAAATGTTAATAAGTAAAAATAGTCTCTTTGCCGACCTTTTTAAGCCACCAAAATTTGAAGTTCATCGAATGTCAATTAAAAGCTATAACTGGGTGTTGCGATTTTAAGTGGGCCACACTGTATAAGGGAGAGCTGAATATTAAAAAAATATTCCTTTAAATTTAGCTATTTTCAATATTTTGATAAGGAAAATATTTATTAAGTAATTTTTATACAGGGTGAGAAAACAAAAGACACAATATAATAGAAAATTGCCAAAATATTATAAAAACTATTTAAAAAAAATTCGAAAAAAACCCGTTAAATTTGGAATCACCTGCGTCTCAAAACAAAAAATTGAGGAAGTGAAACCGAAAAGTAGTATACAGGGTGTTCAAACTGCCAATTTTAGCTTCAGTTTTATGCAACCAGTTATACATCTCTGGTTTTTCTATTGGAAATATTTATTAAAAACGCACAGCAAATAATCTAATTAGATTGTTATGGAAAATATAATTTAGTTGCGGAAAAAATACACATTTTCCTGAATAGTATCGCGTAGAGGGAGCAGCCTTCGCCGGGCACCTGTTAATTTTTAGGCGCATGTGTAAATTGTGCAGGTTAGTTTCCGACTCCTTTTATGCGGGAGAGTTCAAACGAACGTTCTGGTCCGTTCAGTCCACAAAACGACGTCGTCGTCTCGACGCTCCTCTCCTCCAAACGACGTATCCGCGCGATTATTCGAAACGAATTTATATACGAAAACTCTTTTGCAACAAAAAATTTAAATAAAACGCGTGTAGATTTAAAAAAAAATTGTGTTGGAAAATATTTGAATAAATAAGCAACCGACGTTCGCAAATTTCTAATAATAACGAAACTTTTTGGTACACTTAGTGATTTTAAAATAGATTTCTCTACCGGTTATAATAAAAAAAAACTGTAGCCTAGTTTAATTTTTTTTTGAAAATACAGGAACTCATAATGTGAACTGAAATTGTGTTTAAAAACAAATAAATAAAAAATTAACAGTTAGTATATTTGGGACTCGAGATGGTTCAGTACTTTTTGAAGATGATTCTGCTTCTTCCTTTGATTTTTGTAGCATCTACTTCCGCTCTTATTAAAGGTAATTAAAAAGTAATTTTACCCACTGGTAGAAAAATTATTATAGAGCTTTTATTACCCGATGACAATACAATATTTTAGGTTTGTTCCAATATCCTGACCAAGATAATACGGATAATCATCAACTTCAAGCCGTTCAAATAAATATTCAATAGAGATGGAAATATTTTTATAAATCTAAATTTAACGTAAAAATTTTGAAAGCAATTAAAAAATTATTTTTGAAGTGGTGATAAATAATTATCGCTATTCAAATTGCCCTTAGTGGAAAAGGTACTAATGTCAGTCGTGCAATTCGTCGGCACTCGGAAATTTAAAAATTGGTTATTTTAAGTTTGATATTATATTATTTACGCTGAAAAGTTTTTGCTATTTCACGATCTAATTGGAGAATTTAGAAAAACTATAACTTTTTAATTATTTTTCAGATTTTTACGTTTAAACGGTCTTAATCTCTAAATTTGTACCGGGTGATTCAATAAGGGTAACGAGTTACCATTTCTTGGAAAACGTATGTGCTAGAATTTGGGGAAAATTCTTATGAGAAAATCGGCCTAAAAAATGATTAAAAATGATTTCAAGTCCATAGTTTTTCGCTAGGTGGCGCAATCTATCAATTACAAATTATAATTGGATTTTTTACAAAATATTCTCCAATTTAGGTTGGAAAAAAATATCAACTTTAGAAACTACAACTTTTGTTATAGTCATTTTTCTGTATCACCTATTCTGAAGTGGTGGGGGAAGTGTTCTTTCGTTGACATGAAAAAGACTGTAACTTTTAAAAACAAACAAGCCACAAATTTTAGTGCAATTTTTGTATTTGAAAATGAAAATTTTGTAAACAAAATTTGATTGTTTTTCAAATGATAGTTTAATGAGATTTTTTATAATATGAAAAAAAAATTCTTCAACAAAAACGAATATATCACATATCTTTGCAACATGTTTGATCCGATATATAATTAGATTCCGATATATTTAGACTGGGACTCCATGTAGCGAGGTCTTATATTTTCAAAAATAAACGTGTGTCAGAATCGAGGCAACTGACCATGATATTCGCTGAAGGGTTTAAGGGAATGAGAAAGGTTGTGACATGCGAAATGTGTAGAAGGCTCGACGTTAAAAAAGATAAGGGACTTTTGGAAGATTATGATGAAATTAACGATCTTACTTATTTGTAGGGTGGGGTTTATTATTGTAAATCCGTAACGATTTTTAACCAGAAACATATCCTACTCATGTTTTTTAACTCAGAAATAGGTCCTAAAAGTATAATTTACTCAGAAATAGGCCCTAAAAGTATAATTTACTCAGAAATATATCCTGCAAGTATGGTTTAGAGTAAAGTTAATTGTTTTATCAAAAACACATCCTGCTAATTTCTTTTGATTCAGGAATACATCCTAAAAGTATAATTTAATCAGAAATTCATCCTTTTACTCAGGAATACATCCGGCAGGTATGGTTTAGAGCAAAAATTTATCGCAACGTTCATTTTCTTATCAAAAACACATCCTGCTAACTTTGTTTAACTCAGAAATACATCCTAAAAGTATAATTTCATCAGAAGTTTATCCTAACAGTATAATTTAGTCAGAAATACATCCTGCATGAATGGTTTAGAGAAAAAATATATCCTGAAGTTCATTTTTTATCAAAGACACATCCTGCTAACTTTTTTTAACTCAGAAATACATCCTAGAAGGATACTATGATCAGAAATTTGTCCTGAAAGCATAATTTACTAAGAAATACTTCCTGCATAAATGGTTTACAGAAAAAATATATCCTGATATTCATTTTTTATCAAAGACACATCTTGCTAATTTTTTTAAACTCAGAAATACATCCTAGAAGCATAGTTTGACCAGAAATTTGTCGTAAAAGCATAATTTAATCAGAAATACATCCTGCATGAATGGTTTACAGAAATAAAAAATATTCTGAAGTTCATTTTTTATCAAAGACACAACCTGCTAACTTTTTTAAATCAGCAATACATCCTAAAATTATAATTTGTCCTAAAAGCATAATTTACTAAGAAATGCTTCCTGCATAAATGGTTTACAGAAAAAATATATCCTGAAGTTTATTTTTCATCAAAGACAGATCCTGCTAAATTTTTTCAACTCGGAAATACATCCTAAAAGTATAATTTGATCAGATATTTATCCTAAAAGTATAATTTAGTCAGAAATACATCCTGCATGTATGGTTTACAGAAAAAATATATCCTGAAGTTCACTTTTTATCAAAAACACATCCTGCGAATATTTCAAATCAGAACTACATCTTAGAAGCATACTTTGATCAGAAAGTTGTCCTAAAAGCATAATTTAATCAGAAATTCATCCTGCATGAATGGTTTACAGAAAAAATATATTCTGAAGTTCATTTTTTATCAAAAAGGCATCCTGCTAACTTTTTTTACTCAGAAATCTATCCTAAAAGTATAATTTGATCAGAAATTTATCCTAAAAGTATAATTTAGTCAGAAATACATCCTGCATGAATGGTTTACAGAAAAAATATATTCTGAAGTTCATTTTTTATCAAAAACACATCCTGCTAACTTTTTTTTACTCAGAAATCTATCCTAAAAGTATAATTTGAACAGAAATTTATCCTAAAAGTATAATTTAGTCAGTAATACATCCTGCATGTATGGTTTACAGAAAAAATATATCCTGAAGTTCATTTTTCATCAAAGACACATCCTGCTACCTTTTTTTACTCAGAAATACATCCTTAAATTATAATACGATCAGAAATTTGTCCTAAAAGCATAATTTACTCAGAAATACATCCTGCATGAATGTTTTAGAAAAATAATATATTCTGAAGTTCATTTTTCACCGAAGACACATCCTGTTAGTTTTTTTAACTCAGAAATACATCCTAGAAGCATACTTTGATCAGAAATTCATTTTGCATGAATAGTTTCCAGTGGAATTATATCCAGAAAGTGTATTTTTGGCCGAAAATACTCCCTGCTGATGTATATTTACTCAGAAATACATAGCAAGAGTTTCATTTTCTGAGAAATTCATCCTAAAAGTATAATTTACTCAGAAATGCATCCTGCATGTATAGATTTGAGCAAAAATATATCCTGAAGTTCATTTTTCACCAAAGACACATCCTGTTAGTTTTTTTAACTCAGAAATACATCCTAGAAGTATACTTTGATCAGGAATTCATCCTGCATAAAAAGTTTTGAGTGGAATTATATCCAGAAAGTGGAATTTTGGCCAAAAATACTCCCTGTTGATGTATTTTTACTCAGATATACATAGCAAGAGTTTCATTCTCTCAGAAATACATCCTAAAAGTATAATTTACTCAGAAATTAATCCTGTTTGTGAAGTTTTGAGTGGAATTATATCCTGAAAGTGTATTTGTTACCAGAAATACTTCCTGCTGATATATTTTTACTCATAAATACATCATAAAAGTTTCATTCTCTCAGAAATACATCCTAAAAGTATAATTTACTGAGAAATACATCCTGCATGTATAGATTTGAGCAAAAATTTCAGTTCATTTTTCACCAAAGACACATCCTGTTAGTTTTTTTAACTCAGAAATACATCCTAGATGTATACTTTGATCAGAAATTCATCCTGCATAAAAAGTTTTGAGTGGAATTATATCCAGAAAGTGGAATTTTGGCCAAAAATACTCCCTGCTGATGTATTTTTACTCAGATATACATAGCAAGAGTTTCATTCTCAGAAATACATCCTAAAAGTATAATTTACTCAGAAATTAATCCTGTTTGTGAAGTTTTGAGTGGAATTATATCCTGAAAGTGTATTTGTGACCAGAAATACTTCCTGCTGATATATTTTTACTCATAAATACATCATAAAAGTTTCATTCTCTCAGAAATACATCCTAAAAGTATAATTTACTGAGAAATACATCCTGCATATATAGATTTGAGCAAAAATTTCAGTTCATTTTTCACCAAAGACACATCCTGTTAGTTTTTTTAACTCAGAAATACATCCTAGAGGTATACTTTGATCAGAAATTCATCCTGCATAAAAAGTTTTGAGTGGAAGTATATCCAGAAAGTGGAATTTTGGCCAAAAATACTCCCTGCTGATGTATTTTTACTCAGATATACATAGCAAGAGTTTCATTCTCAGAAATACATCCTAAAAGTATAATTTACTCAGAAATTAATCCTGTTTGTGAAGTTTTGAGTGGAATTATATCCTGAAAGTGTATTTGTGACCAGAAATACTTCCTGCTGATATATTTTTACTCATAAATACATCATAAAAGTTTCATTCTCTCAGAAATACATCCTAAAAGTATAATTTACTGAGAAATACATCCTGCATGTATAGATTTGAGCAAAAATTTCAGTTCATTTTTCACCAAAGACACATCCTGTTAGTTTTTTTAACTCAGAAATACATCCTAGATGTATACTTTGATCAGAAATTCATCCTGCATAAAAAGTTTTGAGTGGAATTATATCCAGAAAGTGGAATTTTGGCCAAAAATACTCCCTGCTGATGTATTTTTACTCAGATATACATAGCAAGAGTTTCATTCTCAGAAATACATCCTAAAAGTATAATTTACTCAGAAATTAATCCTGTTTGTGAAGTTTTGAGTGGAATTATATCCTGAAAGTGTATTTGTGACCAGAAATACTTCCTGCTGATATATTTTTACTCATAAATACATCATAAAAGTTTCATTCTCTCAGAAATACATCCTAAAAGTATAATTTACTGAGAAATACATCCTGCATATATAGATTTGAGCAAAAATTTCAGTTCATTTTTCACCAAAGACACATCCTGTTAGTTTTTTTAACTCAGAAATACATCCTAGAGGTATACTTTGATCAGAAATTCATCCTGCATAAAAAGTTTTGAGTGGAAGTATATCCAGAAAGTGGAATTTTGGCCAAAAATACTCCCTGCTGATGTATTTTTACTCAGATATACATAGCAAGAGTTTCATTCTCAGAAATACATCCTAAAAGTATAATTTACTCAGAAATTAATCCTGTTTGTGAAGTTTTGAGTGGAATTATATCCTGAAAGTGTATTTGTGACCAGAAATACTTCCTGCTGATATATTTTTACTCATAAATACATCATAAAAGTTTCATTCTCTCAGAAATACATCCTAAAAGTATAATTTACTGAGAAATACATCCTGCATGTATAGATTTGAGCAAAAATTTCAGTTCATTTTTCACCAAAGACACATCCTGTTAGTTTTTTTAACTTAGAAATACATCCTAGAGGTATACTTTGATCAGAAATTCATCCTGCATAAAAAGTTTTGAGTGGAATTATATCCAGAAAGTGGAATTTTGGCCAAAAATACTCCCTGCTGATGTATTTTTACTCAGATATACATAGCAAGAGTTTCATTCTCAGAAATACATCCTAAAAGTATAATTTACTCAGAAATTAATCCTGTTTGTGAAGTTTTGAGTGGAATTATATCCTGAAAGTGTATTTGTGACCAGAAATACTTCCTGCTGATATATTTTTACTCATAAATACATCATAAAAGTTTCATTCTCTCAGAAATACATCCTAAAAGTATAATTTACTGAGAAATACATCCTGCATATATAGATTTGAGCAAAAATTTCAGTTCATTTTTCACCAAAGACACATCCTGTTAGTTTTTTTAACTCAGAAATACATCCTAGAGGTATACTTTGATCAGAAATTCATCCTGCATAAAAAGTTTTGAGTGGAAGTATATCCAGAAAGTGGAATTTTGGCCAAAAATACTCCCTGCTGATGTATTTTTACTCAGATATACATAGCAAGAGTTTCATTCTCAGAAATACATCCTAAAAGTATAATTTACTCAGAAATTAATCCTGTTTGTGAAGTTTTGAGTGGAATTATATCCTGAAAGTGTATTTGTGACCAGAAATACTTCCTGCTGATATATTTTTACTCATAAATACATCATAAAAGTTTCATTCTCTCAGAAATACATCCTAAAAGTATAATTTACTGAGAAATACATCCTGCATGTATAGATTTGAGCAAAAATTTCAGTTCATTTTTCACCAAAGACACATCCTGTTAGTTTTTTTAACTCAGAAATACATCCTAGATGTATACTTTGATCAGAAATTCATCCTGCATAAAAAGTTTTGAGTGGAATTATATCCAGAAAGTGGAATTTTGGCCAAAAATACTCCCTGCTGATGTATTTTTACTCAGATATACATAGCAAGAGTTTCATTCTCAGAAATACATCCTAAAAGTATAATTTACTCAGAAATTAATCCTGTTTGTGAAGTTTTGAGTGGAATTATATCCTGAAAGTGTATTTGTGACCAGAAATACTTCCTGCTGATATATTTTTACTCATAAATACATCATAAAAGTTTCATTCTCTCAGAAATACATCCTAAAAGTATAATTTACTGAGAAATACATCCTGCATATATAGATTTGAGCAAAAATTTCAGTTCATTTTTCACCAAAGACACATCCTGTTAGTTTTTTTAACTCAGAAATACATCCTAGAGGTATACTTTGATCAGAAATTCATCCTGCATAAAAAGTTTTGAGTGGAAGTATATCCAGAAAGTGGAATTTTGGCCAAAAATACTCCCTGCTGATGTATTTTTACTCAGATATACATAGCAAGAGTTTCATTCTCAGAAATACATCCTAAAAGTATAATTTACTCAGAAATTAATCCTGTTTGTGAAGTTTTGAGTGGAATTATATCCTGAAAGTGTATTTGTGACCAGAAATACTTCCTGCTGATATATTTTTACTCATAAATACATCATAAAAGTTTCATTCTCTCAGAAATACATCCTAAAAGTATAATTTACTGAGAAATACATCCTGCATATATAGATTTGAGCAAAAATTTCAGTTCATTTTTCACCAAAGACACATCCTGTTAGTTTTTTTAACTCAGAAATACATCCTAGAGGTATACTTTGATCAGAAATTCATCCTGCATAAAAAGTTTTGAGTGGAAGTATATCCAGAAAGTGGAATTTTGGCCAAAAATACTCCCTGCTGATGTATTTTTACTCAGATATACATAGCAAGAGTTTCATTCTCAGAAATACATCCTAAAAGTATAATTTACTCAGAAATTAATCCTGTTTGTGAAGTTTTGAGTGGAATTATATCCTGAAAGTGTATTTGTGACCAGAAATACTTCCTGCTGATATATTTTTACTCATAAATACATCATAAAAGTTTCATTCTCTCAGAAATACATCCTAAAAGTATAATTTACTGAGAAATACATCCTGCATGTATAGATTTGAGCAAAAATTTCAGTTCATTTTTCACCAAAGACACATCCTGTTAGTTTTTTTAACTTAGAAATACATCCTAGAGGTATACTTTGATCAGAAATTCATCCTGCATAAAAAGTTTTGAGTGGAATTATATCCAGAAAGTGGAATTTTGGCCAAAAATACTCCCTGCTGATGTATTTTTACTCAGATATACATAGCAAGAGTTTCATTCTCAGAAATACATCCTAAAAGTATAATTTACTGAGAAATAGATCCTGCATTTATAGATTTGAGCAAAAATATATCCTGAAGTTCATTTTTCACCAAAGACACATCCTGTTAGTTTTTTTAACTCAGAAATACATCCTAGAAGTATACTTTGATCAGGAATTCATCCTGCATAAAAAGTTTTGAGTGGAATTATATCCAGAAAGTGGAATTTTGGCCAAAAATACTCCCTGCTGATGTATTTTTACTCAGATATACATAGCAAGAGTTTCATTCTCAGAAATACATCCTAAAAGTATAATTTACTCAGAAATTAATCCTGTATTGGAAGTTTTCAGTGGAATTATATCCTGAAAGTGTATTTGTGACCAGAAATACTTCCTGCTGATATATTTTTACTCATAAATACATCATAAAAGTTTAATTCTCTCAGAAATATATCCTAAAAGAATAATTTACTCAGAAATACATCCTGCATGTATAGATTTGAGCAAAAATATATCCTGAAGTTCATTTTTCACCAAAGACACATCATGTTAGTTTTTTTAACTCAGAAATTTATTCATACATCCTAGAAGTATACTTTGATCAGTAATTTATCCTGCATGAATAGTTTTGAGTGGAATTATATCCTGAAAGTGTATTTGTGACCAGAAATACTTCCTGCTGATATATTTTTACTCATAAATACATTAAAAAAGTTTCATTCCATCAGAAATACATCCTAAAAGTATAATTTACTCAGAAATACATCCTGCATGTATAGATTTGAGCAAAAATATATCCTGATGTTCATTTTTCACCAAAGTCACATCATGTTAGTTTTTTTAACTCAGAAATGTATTCATACATCATAGAAGTATACTTTGATCAGAAATTTATCCTGCATAAATAGTTTTGAGTGGAATTATATCCCGAAAGTGTATTTTTGCCTTCTGATGTATTTTTACTCAGAAATACATCCTAGAAGTATATTTTTAAGTAGAAACTCTTTCTGTTAATGTATTTTTACTCAGAAATACATCCTTATAATTTATTTCTATCAGAAATAAATTCTAATTTCAATAGAAATTTTTCGTGAATGTGAAGATTTAATCAGAAAGATGTCCTGCAAACATGTTTTAAGAAATATCTTATAAAAGTGAAATGTATCCTGCATCTGAAGGTATGAGCAGAAATATATTTACTGCAAGCTATTTTACCAGAAAAAAAAGTATAATTTGATCCATTGATTGATAAGACATTCAACAGTCCCGCAGGAATGTAATATGTCCCTTCTTTCACTGAATAATTTATTGGTGTCTCTTGTATATTATTCATCCAAGCTAAACGATACTGACTCAATAACATATTGACACTTTTATTTTGAAAACTTTTCAATGTAAAGGAAATACATATTTTGTGTTGACGTTGTAGCGAGGGAATATCAGTAAAACTTTTTACATCCTTCGTTAAAGTACAAACTAACTGAACCAAAAAAAAATACATCAAAGTTTGTAATTGATAATGATATTTTTCCGATGGGGGTGCTTTTTTCGGGAAATTTAAAATGTGTAATGCTTCGGAATGAGAAAAATTTTTAATAAACAGCAGGGACGTAACAACGCATTTTTGTAGTTGTTTTTATTTAAAAAAAAATTCATCCCTTTTCATTCTCCAAACAAGCAGGGCTACGATGGGAACGAGAGCACTTGTGAAATTTTTTACCGACAATTTTTAATTTGGCACGATGTAATTTTGAGACGATGCTTTTTTCTTTGAGACAGATATATGCGAAAAGTCTATTCTGATAAAGATTTTTTTTATCTTGAAGGAGATTTGTTGATAATTAATTTTTATATAAGACAGGGTGAAAATGTGTCTACTTTCTGAAATATGCTATTTTAGTATTTTAGTCCGTTGCTAAGCAGCTTCGCACACGCCCCTGAAGATGACTATCGCAGTTTTATCCGAAACGTTTGAAGGAGAAACATTCACTTTGTAAAAATTTTAATAAAAGAAGGTAAAAAGGCTCATGAATATGTCACAAATTTTAAAAAAATATTAACTTTTGTTCATTTTAGTCATTTTTCAAAATTATAACCCCACTTGAGGCTACTTTTAGAGCGTTAATTTTAATTTAAGATAAAACCCATTTTGAGGTATAAAAATAGTTTGTAACATTCCTTCTGAGAGACATTGCAAGATCTCCTTTAGATTGGAGCTTCGACCAATAAATTAATTAAATTCTAGGTAGGATTATATGAAATTCCTTCTCGAAAGCCCCTGAATGCATTAGGCATTCGAATTCTACTGAAGACGGATTCTATGTATAACTAACTAATCTATGGTAGACTCGTGATTTGATTTTTAATTTTATTGCAATATTTTTAAGATAAAATATTTCATTATTCTGGTGGAGATTTATTCAGTTATAAACCTCTATAGTATGTATACATAATACAGTACAGTATCCAAGAAAAAGTATGGACCGACTGTAAAGTTCACTCTTTATATCTAACATAATATTTTCTTTATAAACGACTTTTCGTCTTAATAAAAAATATGGAATTTTCAATCTACCTTTACACTTTTCGAAGTTCTGTGAATACAAGAAAAAAAACGTTGATACCTTAAAATTAACTCTTGAAACTTTCTCGGTTATATTTTTACGGAATTTATGACCAAATCGAAAGTAATCTTATCGAACATCTGGAACTCTTTTGTGTTATATTGAAATTACCGCCTAAAACTTTGTCCCGAGTAGAAAAAAAAAAACAGATTTTTCTCTTCATTTTTAAGACCCTCCATGGCAGGTTTTATAATTTTAAAATTTATCGGAAACTTCTGTACCAGCAGCTTTATATCAGAAAGTTATCAAATTAGTTTAAAAGTATCTGTAACATTGGAAGCAAGAAGCAGCAAAAATTTTCTACAGAGGGATCTACTTCTCTGACGGCTTCAGTATCCCAAGGCTCAGTTTTAGCTGCACAGACTTACCATAAATGGTGAATTCACTTCATTTGCCGATGACATTAGTTCAATTATGACTTCACACTCTATCATAACCAGAGATGTCGTTACTATTAAGTTCTGGTGTGACTTGAATAGGCTTTGCTACAACACTACAGATTTCTTTCGCCCTCAAATAGAGTCATGAAATTTTCGAAAATCCACTTTTCAAAACTAAAGATACTCATAACTCGACTAATTGAGGAGATAGAACGTTCTAGTGAGAACCAATCGATTCAGGGGAAAATTTTACATATACTGGTAAATTTTGAGTCGATATTTCCAAGCAATAAGAGAGTTCGGAAAAATCAATTTATATCGCGAAATATTTCCATACCTACCTCCTTTGGTCAAAATTTACAAAACAAAAAAAAATGAAAAACGCTAAAAATTCGTGAAATGGGATTTTTTGGGACAAGAAATCGACTGGCACAATCAGTTTTTTGATAAAATTATTCTTTCGCCTTCAAATAGAGTAATGAAATTTTCGAAAATCCACTTTTCAAAACTAAAGATACTCATAACTCGACAAATAGGAAAGATAGAACGTTCTAGTCTTCCCCAATCGATAGAGGGGACAATTTTACATATTTTAGTGAATTTTGAGTCTATATTTCCAAGGATTATGGGAGTTAGAAAAAATCAATTTGTATCGCAAAATATTTCCATAGCTACCCCCTTTGTTCTAAATTTTCCACAAAAAAATTATAAAAAATGCTAAAAATTCGTAAAGAGGGGTTTTTTTGGCCGCAAAATCGACTGGCATAATCAGTTTTGTGATAAAATCATTATTTCGCCTTCAAATGGAGTCATGAAATTTTCGAAAATCCACTTTTCAAAACAAAAAATACTCATAATTCGACTAATAGGAAAGATAGAACGTTCTAGTCTTCACCAATCGATAGAGGGGACAATTTTACATATTTTAGTGAATTTTGAGTCCATATTTCCAAGGATTATGGGAGTTAGAAAAAATCAATTTGTATCGCAAAATATTTCCATAGCTACCCCCTTTGTTCTAAATTTTCCACAAAAAAATTATAAAAAATGCTAAAAATTCGTATAGAGGGGTTTTTTTGGCCAAAAAATCGACTGGCATAATCAGTTTTGTGATAAAATCATTATTTCGCCTTCAAATGGAGTCATGAAATTTTCGAAAATCCACTTTTCAAAACAAAAAATACTCATAACTCGACTAATAGGAAAGATAGAACGTTCTAGTCTTCACCAACCGATAGAGGGGACAATTTTACATATTTTAGTGAATTTTGAGTCTATATTTCCAAGGATTATGGGAGTTAGAAAAAATCAATTTGTATCGCAAAATATTTCCATAGCTACCCCCTTTGTTCTAAATTTTCCACAAAAAAATTATAAAAAATGCTAAAAATTCGTAAAGAGGGGTTTTTTTGGCCGCAAAATCGACTGGCATAATCAGTTTTGTGATAAAATCATTATTTCGCCTTCAAATGGAGTCATGAAATTTTCGAAAATCCACTTTTCAAAACAAAAAATACTCATAATTCGACTAATAGGAAAGATAGAACGTTCTAGTCTTCACCAATCGATAGAGGGGACAATTTTACATATTTTAGTGAATTTTGAGTCTCTATTTCCAAGGATTAAGGGAGTTAGAAAAAAGCAATTTGATTCGCAAAATATTTCCATACCTACCCCTTTGTTCTAAATTTTCGACAAAAAATTTTAAAAAATGCTAAAAATTCGTAAAGAGGGTTTTTTTTGGCCAAAAAATCGACTGGCACAATCAGTTTTGTGATAAAATCATTATTTCGCCTTCAAATAGAATCATGAAATTTTCGAAAATCCACTTTTCAAAACAAAAAATACTCATAACTCGACAAATAGGAAAGATAGAACGTTCTAGTCTTCCCCAATCGATAGAGGGGACAATTTTACATATTTTAGTGAATTTTAAGTCCATATTTCCAAGGATTATGGGAGTTAGAAAAAATCAATTTGTTTCGCAAAATATTTCCATAGCTACCCCCTTTGTTCTAAATTTTCGACAAAAAAATTATAAAAAATGCTAAAAATTCGTAAAGAGGGGTTTTTTGGCCAAAAAATCGAATGGCACAATCAGTTTTGTGATAAAATCATTATTTCGCCTTCAAATAGAGTCATGAAATTTTCGAAAATCCACTTTTCAAAACAAAAAATACTCATAACTCGACTAATAGGAAAGATAGAACGTTCTAGTCTTCACCAATCGATAGAGGGGACAATTTTACATATTTTAGTGAATTTTGAGTCCATATTTCCAAGGATTATGGGAGTTAGAAAAAATCAATTTGTATCGCAAAATATTTCCATAGCTACCCCCTTTGTTCTAAATTTTCGACAAAAAAATTATAAAAAATGCTAAAAATTCGTAAAGAGGGGTTTTTTGGCCAAAAAATCGAATGGCACAATCAGTTTTGTGATAAAATCATTATTTCGCCTTCAAATAGAGTCATGAAATTTTCGAAAATCCACTTTTCAAAACAAAAAATACTCATAACTCGACTAATAGGAAAGATAGAACGTTCTAGTCTTCACCAATCGATAGAGGGGACAATTTTACATATTTTAGTGAATTTTGAGTCCATATTTCCAAGGATTATGGGAGTTAGAAAAAATCAATTTGTATCGCAAAATATTTCCATAGCTACCCCCTTTGTTCTAAATTTTCCACAAAAAAATTATAAAAAATGCTAAAAATTCGTAAAGAGGGGTTTTTTTGGCCGCAAAATCGACTGGCACAATCAGTTTTGTGATAAAATCATTATTTCGCCTTCAAATGGAGTCATGAAATTTTCGAAAATCCACTTTTCAAAACAAAAAATACTCATAATTCGACTAATAGGAAAGATAGAACGTTCTAGTCTTCACCAATCGATAGAGGGGACAATTCTACATATTTTAGTGAATTTTGAGTCTCTATTTCCAAGGATTAAGGGAGTTAGAAAAAAGCAATTTGATTCGCAAAATATTTCCATACCTACCCCTTTGTTCTAAATTTTCGACAAAAAATTTTAAAAAATGCTAAAAATTCGTAAAGAGGGTTTTTTTTGGCCAAAAAATCGACTGGCACAATCAGTTTTGTGATAAAATCATTATTTCGCCTTCAAATGGAATCATGAAATTTTCGAAAATCCACTTTTCAAAACAAAAAATACTCATAACTCGACAAATAGGAAAGATAGAACGTTCTAGTCTTCCCCAATCGATAGAGGGGACAATTTTACATATTTTAGTGAATTTTAAGTCCATATTTCCAAGGATTATGGGAGTTAGAAAAAATCAATTTGTTTCGCAAAATATTTCCATAGCTACCCCCTTTGTTCTAAATTTTCGACAAAAAAATTATAAAAAATGCTAAAAATTCGTAAAGAGGGGTTTTTTGGCCAAAAAATCGACTGGCACAATCAGTTTTGTGATAAAATCATTATTTCGCCTTCAAATAGAGTCATGAAATTTTCGAAAATCCACTTTTCAAAACAAAAAATACTCATAACTCGACAAATAGGAAAGATAGAACGTTCTAGTCTTCACCAATCGATAGAGGGGACAATTTTACATATTTTAGTGAATTTTGAGTCTATATTTCCAAGGATTATGGGAGTTAGAAAAAATCAATTTGTATCGCAAAATATTTCCATAGCTACCCCCTTTGTTCTAAATTTTCGACAAAAAAATTATAAAAAATGCTAAAAATCCGTAAAGAGGGGTTTTTTTGGCCGAAAAATCGACTGGCACAATCAGTTTTGTGATAAAATCATTATTTCGCCTTCAAATAGAGTCATGATATTTTCGAAAATCCACTTTTCAAAACAAAAAATACTCATAACTCGACTAATAGGAAAGATAGAACGTTCTAGTCTTCACCAATCGATAGAGGGGACAATTTTACATATTTTAGTGAATTTTAAGTCCATATTTCCAAGGATTATGGGAGTTAGAAAAAATCAATTTGTTTCGCAAAATATTTCCATAGCTACCCCCTTTGTTCTAAATTTTCGACAAAAAAATTATAAAAAATGCTAAAAATTCGTAAAGATGGGTTTTTTTGGCCAAAAAATCGACTGGCACAATCAGTTTTGTGATAAAATCATTATTTCGCCTTCAAATAGAGTCATGAAATTTACGAAAATCCACTTTTCAAAACAAAAAATACTCATAACTCGACAAGTAGGAAAGATAGAACGTTCTAGTCTTCACCAATCGATAGAGGGGACAATTTTACATATTTAAGTGAATTTTGAGTCTATATTTCCAAGGATTATGGGAGCTAGAAAAAATCAATTTGTACCGCAAAATATTTCCATAGCTACCCCCTTTGTTCTAAATTTTCGACAAAAAAATTATAAAAAATGCTAAAAATTCGTAAAGAGGGGTTTTTTTGGCCAAAAAATCGACTGGCACAATCAGTTTTGTGATAAAATCATTATTTCGCCTTCAAATAGAGTCATGAAATTTTAGAAAATCCACTTTTCGAAACAAAAAATACTCATAACTCGACAAATAGGAAAGATAGAACGTTCTAGTCTTCACCAATCGATAGAGGGGACAATTTTACATATTTTAGTGAATTTTGAGTCTATATTTCCAAGGATTATGGGAGCTAGAAAAAATCAATTTGTATCGCAAAATATTTCCATAGCTACCCCCTTTGTTCTAAATTTTCGACAAAAAAATTATAAAAAATACTAAAAATTCGTAAAGAGGGGTTTTTTGGCCAAAAAATCGACTGGCACAATCAGTTTTTTGATAAAATCATTATTTCGCCTTCAAATAGAGTCATGAAATTTTCGAAAATCCACTTTTCGAAACAAAAAATACTCATAACTCGACAAATAGGAAAGATAGAACGTTCTAGTCTTCACCAATCGATAGAGGGGACAATTTTACATATTTAAGTGAATTTTGAGTCTATATTTCCAAGGATTATGGGAGCTAGAAAAAATCAATTTGTATCGCAAAATATTTCCATAGCTACCCCCTTTGTTCTAAATTTTCGACAAAAAAATTATAAAAAATACTAAAAATTCGTAAAGAGGGGTTTTTTGGCCAAAAAATCGACTGGCACAATCAGTTTTGTTATAAAATCATTATTTCGCCTTCAAATGGAGTCATGAAATTTTCGAAAATCCACTTTTCAAAACAAAAAATACTCATAACTCGACAAATAGGAAAGATAGAACGTTCTAGTCTTCACCAATCGATAGAGGGGACAATTTTACATATTTTAGTGAATTTTGAGTCTATATTTCCAAGGATTATGGGAGTTAGAAAAAATCAATTTGTATCGCAAAATATTTCCATAGCTACCCCCTTTGTTCTAAATTTTCGACAAAAAAATTATAAAAAATGCTAAAAATCCGTAAAGAGGGGTTTTTTTGGCCGAAAAATCGACTGGCACAATCAGTTTTGTGATAAAATCATTATTTCGCCTTCAAATGGAGTCATGAAATTTTCGAAAATCCACTTTTCAAAACAAAAAATACTCATAATTCGACTAATAGGAAAGATAGAACGTTCTAGTCTTCACCAATCGATAGAGGGGACAATTTTACACATTTTAGTGAATTTTGAGTCCATATTTCCAAGGATTATGGGAGTTAGAAAAAATCAATTTGTATCGCAAAATATTTCCATAGCTACCCCCTTTGTTCTAAATTTTCGACAAAAAAATTATAAAAAATGCTAAAAATTCGTAAAGATGGGTTTTTTGGCCAAAAAATCGACTGGCACAATCAGTTTTGTGATAAAATCATTATTTCGCCTTCAAATGGAGTCATGAAATTTTCGAAAATCCACTTTTCAAAACAAAAAATACTCATAACTCGACAAATAGGAAAGATAGAACGTTCTAGTCTTCCCCAATCGATAGAGGGGACAATTTTACATATTTTAGTGAATTTTAAGTCCATATTTCCAAGGATTATGGGAGTTAGAAAAAATCAATTTGTTTCGCAAAATATTTCCATAGCTACCCCCTTTGTTCTAAATTTTCGACAAAAAAATTATAAAAAATGCTAAAAATTCGTAAAGAGGGGTTTTTTGGCCAAAAAATCGACTGGCACAATCAGTTTTGTGTGTTTAGTCTTCACCAATCGATAGAGGGGACAATTTTACATATTTTAGTGAATTTTGAGTCTATATTTCCAAGGATTATGGGAGCTAGAAAAAATCAATTTGTATCGCAAAATATTTCCATAGCTACCCCCTTTGTTCTAAATTTTCGACAAAAAAATTATAAAAAATGCTAAAAATTCGTAAAGAGGGGTTTTTTTGGCCAAAAAATCGACTGGCACAATCAGTTTTGTGATAAAATCATTATTTCGCCTTCAAATAGAGTCATAAAATTTTCGAAAATCCACTTTTCGAAACAAAAAATACTCATAACTCGACAAATAGGAAAGATAGAACGTTCTAGTCTTCACCAATCGATAGAGGGGACAATTTTACATATTTTAGTGAATTTCGAGTCTATATTTCCAAGGATTATGGGAGTTAGAAAAAATCAATTTGTATCGCAAAATATTTCCATAGCTACCCCCTTTGTTCTAAATTTCCGACAAAAAAATTATAAAAAATGCTAAAAATTCGTAAAGAGGGGTTTTTTTGGCCAAAAAATCGACTGGCACAATCAGTTTTTTGATAAAATCATTATTTCGCCTTCAAATAGAGTCATGAAATTTTCGAAAATCCACTTTTCGAAACAAAAAATACTCATAACTCGACAAATAGGAAAGATAGAACGTTCTAGTCTTCACCAATCGATAGAGGGGACAATTTTACATATTTTAGTGAATTTTGAGTCGATATTTCCAAGCAATCAGGGAGTTCGGAAAAATCAATTTATATCGCGAAATATTTCCTTCTTCAAAATTTACAAAAAAAAAATTTTTTTTCGACGAGAAAAATGCTAAAAATACATAATAAAAGGTTTTTTGGGACGAGAAATCGACTGGCATAATCAGTTTTTTGATAAAATCTTTCCTTCGCCTTCAAATAGGTCATGAAATTTTCGAAAGTTTCTTGGTCTCGACATCGACACTTTAGCAAAAAAATTATCCTCTACCTGTTTTTCCATTAACTCTCTCTCTAAATCTAGATACAACTTGCTATGAAAACGATTTCCTTCCACTTTTGATATAGTTACGTTCATTTATACTTTATATTTGGAATAAAAAAGACTCAGTATCGGTAATGGCTTTGTCAGATCTATAAAGGGCATTAGAGCTTCTCTACAAATCAAAATTGATTGATCATATAGCTGGTATTCGAATAGGGGAAATAATGAAACCTTCCGAGATAATGTGGCTTTATCGACTAGAGAATATGACGAAGAGAAATACTGATTTACCTTTTAATTGTTATTTGACCAAAAAGTGCAGTTTTTACGGAAAATAACAATAAAACGCGTTTGTTTACAGTGCCTATTAGATTATCGTGTACCGAAGGGCCAAAAATGTTACCTTATGCTCACTTTATCAGAGCAGTCGAGATATGGTGGAAGATTTGCCTCGAACTGGCCGGCTATCAACGATTCAATCGTACTTTGCAATGTTATACACTCGGAATTTTTGCCATAAGTTAATGAAAAATATCATTGGAGCGTTATGTGGAGCTAATTTGTAAAAAAAAATTTGTGGATAGGAAACTAATCATAACATAACACACCACCTCAAATACCACTGCCAAAAGCTGATACTATTATTTCGGTCAGTAGATTGGAACTGACTGAAATTTTATCCTATAATTAATCTAATAAAAAAATTTTAATAACTCCACGTTGGCTTTCATCAACTTTTAATCATTATCTTTCCACCCCTCTCTGCAGATCATTATTATTTTTTGCTGGATTACAAAGGTCTCATTATATATCTAAAAAAAAAACCTTTCATATTTAAAAAAAAAACTTTCTTTGACGTGTGAATAGAAATCAATGATATTAATAATGATACTGTGGTTAAGATGAAAGAAAATAAATGGAAGCGGAGGTTTTCAAAAGGACTAAGGATTCCTAAGGTGAGAAGTGGGATCTCAAATCAAAATAAACGAAAATTATTTATACTGAAAGCACGTTAGAAAATTATATAGGGTGATGTAGACGTTTCCAAAATTCCCAATTAAATAGTGACTGAACTAGACCCTAGACGATATTTAAAAATAATCTGTCTAAAACAGTTCCCGACGGATGGAGTTTAGGGAAAAGGGTGTGCTGAATAGAAAAGAGAAGCTTGATGAAACAAAATACAATTACACCACTCAACTCTCTGACGTTGAAGCTGAAATAATTGTTAGAGACGAAAGTTTCCGTACTACAATTTGAATTCATTTAATATTGAAATGAATATAATATTATTTTCCATTTGAAATTTAATTATTAAATCTCGGCTTATTATTATTATTTTGAATTTATGTATTGTGAACAGGAATCAGTTGGTAATAAACTTGAAGATTAGGCATACAAATAAAGCTCTTTTTGTTAAAAAAATCTTGATACTAAAGGATGTCCTTAAGGTGGAGTACTTGAACCTAATTATGGATGACTTGATCTGCAGGTTGAATGATCAAGGCATATGGACGCAGGGCTTGTCACCAATGGGAAATTCCCAGAGGTAATTATGAATGTCCTACAAGAGGCACTACGAATTGTGGAGGAATGGTGCCTTAAAGAGGAACTTTCAATTAATCTAAAAAAAAACTAGTTGCTTTTACGAATAGAAGAATTATCCCGCAGGGTAGAGTTCTGAGAAATGTGTTGTGGTTGAGGCGTTGACGTGCCTTGTCGGTGCTGTGCTGATGTTGTTAGATAGGCGCGCTTACATTTAAATACATATAAGAAATAAAATCTGCTGGGGATGATCAGTCGCTGTTCCTATGAGGTGCTGATAAGTGAGTTTCGACTTTTGACATCCGAATAGGATACAAAACAATTGAAACATGAAGTTTTATTATTTTAAGAGGAACAAAACCCGTCCAGCAACCCCCGAGAAATATGAATATGAATATGATTTTTTCAATTTTCGGCTTACTATGACGCCCCATCGAAAAATGTCTCACACAAAAGTTGAAGGTTTAGTAAAAATATACAACTTTTGTGCTGATCACTTTTTACCATAACCCCAAAATTTTCGAGATATTTGCAAAAAACCCGTTTTAAAATTTTTTGTTGATTTTTTACTTTTATTTCATTAAAATTTTTTTTGATTTCCATGAAACTGGGGAAAAGTAATGTTCGAAATACATTTAATGACCAAACATTTTTTTAAACTGAAATATCGAGCCGTTTTCGAGAAATTTATATTTTATTATTTCGGTGGTCGAAACCATTCGATATAAATTATTATTGTTTCGATTTATTTCCACCGACCAGTAGTACATCTCTGTTAATAAATGAAGAATTAACATCCCCCTGATGTCTCTTCCACCTCGTTGAATGCTGAACCCTTAAAATTATAATGAACTCTTCAATGTTCAAGCGGGCTGCTAGAAATGGAATTATTTGTAATCCCCGGCAATGCTGAATGCATTTTACACTGTTTATAGGGCGGAGGGGTCGTTTTTTTTTCAAATAGACCGCGAGAATTGCTAAAAAAACAACGGATTAAGCGTGCTGCGCTGATTTTATTGACGGTCTCTGATGATGGAATTATTGGTTCTACATGTATTTGTCAGTGGCGGATCGTGGTTAATTTGATAGGGGGGTCATAGGTGATGTGACCAAAATCTTAAAATACGGAACGCCACTGACCAGACCCTCTGGAGGCCTATCCGCCGTAGGCAGACATTTTTCGAAAAACCACTCCCAATTTCTGCTCAGAAGTCGTTAAAATCGTTAAAAAAGCAAAATTTGTGGAGTTCCTCTCCAAAGCCCCAGAGGCAAAACTTTTTTTGGGCCACGCTTGTTTTATATAAAAATAATGCTCCCTTAAAAAACAACCATATTTTATTCATTTATATACATATTAAATATGACAATCTTAAATTAAATGATAATTAGTCTAAATAATTTAAAATTTAAGTGAAGCCTTCGATCTTTTGTATTTGCAACAACTTATTACGTCAAAACACAGCTCATTATTCTCATTATTTCGCTTCAAACGCTCTCCTTTAAATCAAAATATAGCGCGGCCTGCCAACCCCTCTACTCATCTCTTTTCTAAGCGTGTAATAATCAGCCGACGTAAGTCGATTTATCATCGATATTAAACCGGGCTTTTGACCCATCACATGTAAACTTCGGGCGTGTTTCTCTCACGCCGCGAAGATCGTCAGCGCTCGGCAAATTCCGTTCCCATATAACACCTTGAGGTCAACGGTGGCCACCAGCCCGCTATCCAATTTCGGTTTTCGCCGAGTACTTGATGCCTGATGCGGAATAAAGTTTACACGGGGGCCTTGAAAGACGTTTACACGGAGGTCTTAAAACGTTTTAGGTAAATTTTATATAAGAGGAATACTATACTATATGTATAGTAGGTACATTTTATTTTTTTTAATGATTATTTAATTATTCTTTTAAATTATTTTTTAATGGGAGGTCATTGACCCAATGACCTAATGGAGGAGACGCCACTGTTGTTGATTTCAAATAAAGCAGAAGTTTTTTAAGGGACATCCTGTAGCAATTGATTCGATATTTTTGTATTATCTTGAACGTTTGTAATAAATTTTTCCGTTTATATTCATCTTTTTACTACCAAATGAAATTCCTTCGTCCCAATTCGGCTAAAAAAAAATGTAAATTTCTTACCGTTCACCTTCCTACAGTTGAAAGATTTGGATTTTTCGATTTCGTTGGGAGTTTTTCTGCTGATACAATATTTTTTTTGTGTCGACCTAGATAAACTTTCAGGATATTGAACTGGAGAATGGATATTGGCCAATGGGTTTTGGTTTTCGATTGAAAAAATCCCTTTTCTGTCTTTTTTTAAGATTTTTTTTATAATATTTTCTTCACCTTTAAAATTCGTTAACAAATTATAAAAAAAGATTGAGGATCGATGGGATTAAAAATCCCTCTCTTCATATTGACTTTAGAAATAGTATATAGTACAACCTTCCAATTTCAATTAGGGGACATCCATTAATTACGTGAGCTCAGAATAGGTGGGGAGTCCTAGAATAATCGTCATTTTCGCTATTCATCATGATTAACCTTAAAAAGATCTACTTAGAGAATAATCGATTTTTATATGAATCGATTATTATTTTTTATTTAGTGAATCGATTTTCGGAAACGACCCTTATTATTTATTGACTATTTTTCAAAATTTTAACAATTATTGACCATTTTTCAAAATTTTAACAATTATTGACCATTTTTGACAATTATTGACCATTTTGACTGTTTTTCAAAATTAGTGACCATTTTTCCAAATTTTTGATAATTTTTGACCATTTTTCAAAATGATGACAATTTTTAACCATTTTTGACAGTTTTTGACAATAATTGTCCATTTTTAACAGTTTTTAACAATAATTGACAATTTTTAACCATTTTTGACAATTTTTCAAAATTTAAACAATTATTGACCATTTTTGATAATTAATGACCATTTTGACTGTTTTTCAAAATTAGTGACCATTTTTCCAAATTTTTGATAATTTTTGACCATTTTTCGAAATGATGACAATTTTTAACCATTTTTGACAATAATTGTCAATTTTTAACAGTTTTTAACAATAATTGACAATTTTTAACCATTTTGGATAGTTTTTGACCATTTTTGACAATTTTTCAAAATTTTAACAATTATTGACAATTATTGACCATTTTGACTGTTTTTCAAAATTAGTGACCATTTTTCCAAATTTTTGATAATTTTTGACCATTTTTCAAAATGATTACAATTTTTAACAATTTTTGACAGTTTTTGACAATAATTGTCCATTTTTAACAGTTTTTAACAATTTTTAACCATTCTTGATAGTTTTTGACAACTATTTTTCAAAATTTTGACAATTTTTAACATTAATTGTCCATTTTTGACAGTTTTTGACAATTTTTGATAGTTTTTGACAATTATCGACCATTTTTCAAAATTTTAACAATTATTGACCATTTTTGACAATTATTGACCATTTTGACTGTTTTTCAAAATTAGTGACCATTCTTCCAAATTTTTGATAATTTTTGACCATTTTTCAAAATGATGACAATTTTTAACCATTTTTGACAATAATTGTCCATTTTTAACAGTTTTTAACAATAATTGACAATTTTTAACCATTTTTGACAATTTTTCAAAATTTGAACAATTATTGACCATTTTTGACAACTAATGACCATTTTTGACAATTAATGACCATTTTGACTGTTTTTCAAAATTAGTGACCATTTTTCCAAATTTTTGACAATTATTGACCATTTTTCAAAATTTTAACAATTATTGACCATTTTTGACAATTATTGACCATTTTGACTGTTTTTCAAATTAGTGAACATTTTTCCAAATTTCTGATAATTTTTGACCATTTTTCAAAATGATGACCATTTTTAACCATTTTTGACAATAATTGTCCATTTTTAACAGTTTTTAACAATAATTGACAATGTTTAACCATTTTTGATAGTTTTTGACCATTTTTGACAATTTTTTAAAATTTTAGACCATTTTTCAAAATTATTGACCATTTTCGATAATTATTGACAATTATGGACCATTTTTTCCAAATATTTGACCATTTTTGACAATTATAGACCATATTTTTGGCAATTTTCGGCAATTTTTGGCAATTTTTGACAATTTTTGACAATTTTTCAAAATTATTGACTATTTTAATAGTTTTTGACTATTATCGACCATTTTTCAAAATTTTAACAATTTTTGACAATTATTGACCAATTTTGCCAATTTTTCAAAAATTTTAATAATTTTTGACAATTATCAACTATTTTTCAAAATTTTGACAATTTTTAACAATAATTGTTCATTTTTGACAGTTTTTGACAATTTTTGATAGTTTTCGACAATTATCGACTATTTTTCAAAATCTAAACAATTTTTGACAATTATTGACCAATTTTAACAATAATTGTCCACTTTTGACAGTTTTTAAAAATAATTGACAATTTTTAACCATTTTTTATAGTTTTTGACCATTTTTGACAATTTTTTAAAATTTTTGACCATTTTTCAAAATTATTGACCATTTTTGATAGTTTTTGACAGTTATCGACCATTTTTCAAAATTTTTGACCATTTTTGACGATTATTGGCCATTTTTGACCATATTTCAAAAACCTTAACAATTTTTGACAATCATCATTTATTTTTTAAAATCTTGACAATTTTTAACAATAATTGGCCATTTTTGACAATTTTTGGCCATTTTTGACAATTTTCCAAAATGATTGACAATTTTTATTAGTTTTCGACCATTATCGACCATTTTTCAAAATTTTAACAATTTTTGGCAATTATTGACCAATTTTGAAAATAATTGTCCATTTTTGACAATTTTTGACCATTTTTGATAGTTTTTGACAATTATTGACCATTTTTGACAATTTTTAAAAATTTTTGACAATTATCGACCATTTTTCAAAATTTTAACAATTATTGACCATTTTTGACAAAAATTGTTCATTTTTAACAGTTTTTGACAATAATTGTCAATTTTCGACAATTATTATATAGTTTTTGACAATTATTGGCCATTTTTGATAATTATTAAAAATTTTTGACCATTTTTCAAAATTATTGACCATTTTTGATAGTTTTCGACAATTATCGACTATTTTTCAAAATTTTAACAATTCTTGACAATTATTGACCAATTTGAACAATAATTGTCCACTTTTGACAGTTTTTAAAAATAATTGACAATTTTTAACCATTTTTTATAGTTTTTGACCATTTTTGACAATTTTTCAAAATTTTTGACCATTTTTCAAAATTATTGACCATTTTTGATAGTTTTTGACAGTTATCGACCATTTTTCAAAATTTTTGACCATTTTTGACGATTATTGGCCATTTTTGACCATATTTCAAAAACCTTAACAATTTTTGACAATCATCAACTGTTTTTAAAAATTTTGACAATTTTTAACAATAATTGTCCATTTTTGACAATTTTTGGCCATTTTTGACAATTTTCCAAAATGATTGACAATTTTTATTAGTTTTCGACAATTATCGACCATTTTTCAAAATTTTAACAATTTTTGGCAATTATTGACCAATTTTGACAATAATTGTCCATTTTTGACAATTTTTGACCATTTTTGATAGTTTTTGACAATTATTGACCATTTTTGACAATTTTTAAAAATTTTTGACAATTATCGACCATTTTTCAAAATTTTAACAATTATTGACAGTTTTTGACAATAATTGTCAATTTTCGACAATTATTGACCATTTTTGAACATATTTCAAAATTTTTGAAAATTTTCATATAATTTTATTTGATTTTTAATCTGATAAATTGTTAAATGAGTTAATTCGGAGGCCGTGGTTTGATTAAATAAGTGAGCGAAAAAGATTCCTTTTTTGCGCTAGAGCGTAAAGAAATAGTCCTCGGCATTTGTCGACTTTACGATTGAATATAGTAATTAGTCATTTTACGCGCGACTGTAGAAAAAAATTATTTTGAGTGTTCATTTTGGCCGCCAAAACAAATCTCTTGGCTATTAATATCATTTAGTACGAGAGTAATATAAAAAAAGAAAAAAGATAGGGGGGTCGGCGGGTCCAGGCTAATCTCCCTAAATCTGAATTAAGGGAGGGAAGAATTTAAACTGACCGAAAAAGAGCTCACGTAATTAATGGATGCCCCCTTACCAAAAATAATATTCTCTATCCAACACCCATGACAAAGCCTGATGTCCTGTTTAATATATCCACTAACAATATTGTTTCCATTCCTGATACTATTCCCTAAAATTTCCTGTCTATAATAGAGTAATAATATCTCGTCAAACTCAGGAAGCATTTATAGCCCACCCATAAATACGAAATTCTGACATTTCGTTGTATATCTATCAACGATAAACATTAAATCAATCAGACGGCCAATAAATTAAACTTAGAACGCGACAAGTGCATTTGCGATACGAATCTAAGAAGATTTATATCGAATTGGGTAACAATAGTACTGGAGATTCGATCCAGATGCTCTGCCCATTCTGCTAACTTGGTACTATCCAACTGACCATTTGATGCTACTCCAAATATGCTTTATTAGAGACCAAAAAATACCAAATAGCAGAAATAATTCATGTAGAAGCCAATTTTGGCACACTTGTAGGGGAAGGTGTCCTTAACAACATACTAAAAGTACTGAAGGGTGGGGATGAAGCTTATGGTGGTGGGGGTCTCTAAAGGTCCCTTCCCAGATAGCACAGGATATCCTTAGGACGTTCATATTGAGTCCTAAGTTGGTCCCAATGTCCCAGACTTAATTTGTACATTTTAGGGATGTACGCACAAATTAGAATAAAAAATTAGAAAATATTATTAGAAACCATAATTATTTACAATTTGTGCTGCAAGTAAGAGTAATTTCAACCGGAAGGACGTGGAGGGGGACAACTAATGATACGTCTCTGCACAGAGCATTTATGTGTCTTGCAAGAGCTGTACTGGGAGGTAACATTGAAAATGAGTTTGTGCGCATGGGGGCGGGCTCGCCATCACGTTTGGCGCTTGCTATATTTAATTTGGGTAAAGTAGAGCAAGCGGCAAACTTGATGGCGAGCGATCGCGCAGGTATAGACTCCCCCAACTAAATTACTATTGGATTACGATAACCCCCTCGCCTGTCATTGGAGGACAACTGATGATACGCCTCTGTACAGAGCATTTATATGTCTTGCAAGAGCTGTTCTGGGAGGTAACATTGCAAATGAGTTTGTGCGTATGGGGGCGGGCTCTCCATCACGTTTGGCGCTTGCTATATTTAGTTTGGGTAAAGTATAGCAAGCGCCAAACGCGATGGCGAGCGATCGCGCAGGTATAGACTCTCCCAACTAAATTACTATTGGATTACGATAAGCCCCTTGCCTGTCATTAGAGGACAACTAATGATACGCCTCTGTACAGAGCATTTATATGTCTTGCAAGAGCTGTACTGGGAGGTAACATTGAAAATGAGTTTGTGCGCATGGGGGCGGGCTCGCCATCACGTTTGGCGCTTGCTATATTTAATTTGGGTAAAGTAGAGCAAGCGGCAAACTTGATGGCGAGCGATCGCGCAGGTATAGACTCCCCCAACTAAATTACTATTGGATTACGATAAGCCCCTTGCCTGTCATTGGAGGACAACTAATGATACGCCTCTGTACAGAGCATTTATGTGTCTTGCAAGAGCTGTACTGGGAGGTAACATTGAAAATGAGTTTGTGCGCGTGGGGGCGGGCTCGCCATCACGTTTGGCGCTTGCTATATTTAATTTGGGTAAAGTATAGCAGGCGCCAAACGTGATGGCGAGCGATCGCGCAGGTATAGTCTCTCCCAACTAAATTACTATTGGATTACGATAAGCCCCTTGCCTGTCATTGAGGACAACTGATGATACGCCTCTGTACAGAGCATTTATGTGTCTTGCAAGTGCTGTACTGGGAGGTAACATTGAAAATGAGTTTGTGCGCATGGGGGCGGGCTCGCCATCACGTTTGGCGCTTGCTATATTTAATTTGGGTAAAGTATAGCAAGCGCCAAACGCGATGGCGAGCGATCGCGCAGGTATAGACTCTCCCAACTAAATTACTTTTGGATTACGATAAGCCCCTTGCCTGTCATTGGAGGACAACTAATGATACGCCTCTGTACAGAGCATTTATATGTCTTGCAAGAGCTGTACTGGGAGGTAACATTGAAAATGAGTTTGTGCGCATGGGGGCGGGCTCGCCATCACGTTTGGCGCTTGCTATATTTAATTTGGGTAAAGTATAGCAGGCGCCAAACGTGATGGCGAGCGATCGCGCAGGTATAGTCTCTCCCAACTAAATTACTATTGGATTACGATAAGCCCCTTGCCTGTCATTGAGGACAACTGATGATACGCCTCTGTACAGAGCATTTATGTGTCTTGCAAGTGCTGTACTGGGAGGTAACATTGAAAATGAGTTTGTGCGCATGGGGCGGGCGGGCTCGCCATCACGTTTGGCGCTTGCCTTTTTGTGTTCTGTTTATTCCTCCTGACATATTTTAGAATTGTGTAGTTGTTTCTCACACCAAGTTATTTTAATTGAACTATTGAATTAGCGCCCAGACTATAACGTATAGTGCATGTGATACACTTAGTTCCATTTTAAGATTTATACTGATATAATTGTGACTTGTAACACTCCGATTCATTGGAGATATACGGCACGTCATTGTAGAGCATCAAGGGCAATTTATACTAATAGGATTTGTTCACAACAGTTTCTAACCCTTAAGGGTTAAGGGAAATTACCCGATCCGTCTATCCGCACATAACGCTAATGGAGTGGTTCGAAGAACCTTAAAGGATTGGACTATTTTAAAGGGTAAAAAGTTACTTTACACAGGATTATGTAAAAACTTGGGGTCTTCTCTGGAGGTTATTAGTTAAACGTATACGAGGCGTCGGAAAATGCCTTTCATGTTTTTAGAGTGGAAACTTTTTTTCAGTGTAGAATAGCTTTCGGTGTAACGTTTTCCGAATGGCGAAAATGAGTTATTATGTTGAGGTTATTTTATTAAATTCGAATTTAAAGTAAAGGGAGATCCGTGGATATTGATTCAACAAAAACAGACTCACTTTTCGAGAAAGTTTTCGAATGTTACCCTTTCGAGAAGTTGTTTTGTGATCAGTTAGTTAGGTAGGGAGAATTTGTCAAAATTTGGTGAACCAGAAAATAATCTTTGGAAAGTTTAAGCCATAAATTCCTTTTAGCAGATTTTGTTTCTAGGAAAATGTTTGAAGATATACTTTTGTTCGAAGAAGTTGACTAATTACTTTTGCTGTTTTCGGATTAAAAGCTCCCTAAAGCTGCTAGTGGTTTTTTCTTTATTTTTTTAAACCTTACATCCGGATTAGTTTGATTTTTTTTAGTTTCAGTATAATTTTAGTATTTTTGAAATTAACTACAGTATACTTAAGAGCTGGTTTTTGAATGTAGGGTGAAACGGCGCATTTATGAATAATTGGCTTGTTCTTAAAATCACTTACAATTTTTTTTGTACTATTGCAGCAATTAGTAAATAATCGGAGAAGACACTTTTTATTGGTCAACTGATATTTTCCATAAAAGCCTCAATACGAGGTGGCGCTTAAAAAATATTTCCAGGTTTTTTAGTATTCTTTTTCTTATCATCGTTTCGAATTTGTTAGGGATCGTCACATCGTAAAGGTTGTGATTCGGTACTTTGAATCCCGCTACTTTTAAAAGGTTCTGTAAAATGTTGTAGGGTGAAGCGGCGCATTTATGAAAAATTGGCTTGTTCTGAGTCTCGGTTACAATTTTTTGTGTACTATTGCAGAAATTAGTAATCAATGGAAGCAGGTACTTTTTTTTAATGGTCAATTGATATTTTACATAAAAGCCTCAATACGAGGTAGCGCTTAAAAAATATTTCCAGATTTTTGAGTATTCTTTTTCTTATCATCGTTTCGAATTTGTTAGGGATCGTCACATCGTAAAGGTTGTGATTCGGTACTTTGAATCCCGCTACTTTTAAAAGGTTCTGTAAAATGTTGTAGGGTGAAGCGGCGCATTTATGAAAAATTGGCTTGTTCTGAGTCTCGGTTACAATTTTTTGTGTACTATTGCAGAAATTAGTAATCAATGGAAGCAGGTACTTTTTTTTAATGGTCAATTGATATTTTACATAAAAGCCTCAATACGAGGTAGCGCTTAAAAAATATTTCCAGATTTTTGAGTATTCTTTTTCTTATCATCGTTTCGAATTTGTTAGGGATCGTCACATCGTAAAGGTTGTGATTCGGTACTTTGAATCCCGCTACTTTTAAAAGGTTCTGTAAAATGTTGTAGGGTGAAGCGGCGCATTTATGAAAAATTGGCTTGTTCTGAGTCTCGGTTACAATTTTTTGTGTACTATTGCAGAAATTAGTAATCAATGGAAGCAGGTACTTTTTTTTAATGGTCAATTGATATTTTACATAAAAGCCTCAATACGAGGTAGCGCTTAAAAAATATTTCCAGATTTTTGAGTATTCTTTTTCTTATCATCGTTTCGAATTTGTTAGGGATCGTCACATCGTAAAGGTTGTGATTCGGTACTTTGAATCCCGCTACTTTTAAAAGGTTCTGTAAAATGTTGTAGGGTGAAGCGGCGCATTTATGAAAAATTGGCTTGTTCTGAGTCTCGGTTACAATTTTTTGTGTACTATTGCAGAAATTAGTAATCAATGGAAGCAGGTACTTTTTTTTAATGGTCAATTGATATTTTACATAAAAGCCTCAATACGAGGTAGCGCTTAAAAAATATTTCCAGATTTTTGAGTATTCTTTTTCTTATCATCGTTTCGAATTTGTTAGGGATCGTCACATCGTAAAGGTTGTGATTCGGTACTTTGAATCCCGCTACTTTTAAAAGGTTCTGTAAAATGTTGTAGGGTGAAGCGGCGCATTTATGAAAAATTGGCTTGTTCTGAGTCTCGGTTACAATTTTTTGTGTACTATTGCAGAAATTAGTAATCAATGGAAGCAGGTACTTTTTTTTAATGGTCAATTGATATTTTACATAAAAGCCTCAATACGAGGTAGCGCTTAAAAAATATTTCCAGATTTTTGAGTATTCTTTTTCTTATCATCGTTTCGAATTTGTTAGGGATCGTCACATCATAAAGTTTGTGACTGGCTACTTTGAATCCCGCTTCTTTCAGAAGGTTCTAGAAAATGTTGTAGGGTGAAGCGGCGCATTTATAAAAAATTGGCTTGTTCTGAGTATTAGTTATAATTTTTTTTTGTACTATTGCAGCAATAAGTAGGCAATGGGAGCAGACAATTTTTAATGGTCAATTGATATTTCCCTCAATACGAGATGGCGCTTAAAAATTTTTTTAAATTTTTTTTTGAGTATCATTTTTTTATCATCGTTTCGAATTTGTTAGGGATCGTCACATCATAAAGTTTGTGATTGGCTACTTCGAATCCCGCTAGTTTTAGAAGGTTCTGGAAAATGTTGTAGGGTGAAGCGGCGCATTTATGAAAAATTGGCTTGTTCTGAGGCTCAGTTACAATTTTTTGTGTACTATTGCAGTAATTAGTTAACAATCGAAGCAGACACTTTTTAATGATCAATTGATATTTCCCATAGAAGCCTCAATACGGGGTGGTGCTCAAAAAATATTTCCAGATTTTTGAGTATTGTTTTTCTTATCATCGTTTCAAATTTGTTAGGGATCGTCACATCATAAAGGTTGTGATTGGGTACTTTGAATCCTGCTACTTTTAGAAGGTTCTGGAAAATGTTGTAGGGTGAAGCGGCGCATTTATGAAAAATTGGCTTGTTCTGAGTCTCGGTTACAATTTTTTGTGTACTATTGCAGAAATTAGTAAACAATGGAAGCAGGCACTTTTTTTTAATGGTCAATTGATATTTTCCATAAAAGCCTCAATACGAGGTAGCGCTTAAAAAATATTTCCAGATTTTTGAGTATTATTTTTCTTATCATCGTTTCGAATTTGTTAGGGATCGTCACATCATAAAGGTTGTGATTGGGTACTTTGAATCCTGCTACTTTTAGAAGGTTCTGGAAAATGTTGTAGGGTGAAGCGGCGCATTTATGAAAAATTGGCTTGTTCTGAGTCTCGGTTACAATTTTTTGTGTACTATTGCAGAAATTAGTAAACAATGGAAGCAGGCACTTTTTTTTAATGGTCAATTGATATTTTCCATAAAAGCCTCAATACGAGGTAGCGCTTAAAAAATATTTCCAGATTTTTGAGAATTATTTTTCTTATCATGGTTTCGAATTTGTTAGGGATCGTCACATCATAAAGTTTGTGATTGGGTGCTTTGAATCCCGCTACTTTTAGAAGGTTCTGGAAAATGTTGTAGGGTGAAGCGGCGCATTTATGAAAAATTGGCTTGTTCTGAGTCTCAGTTACAATTTTTTGTGTACTATTGCAGAAATTAGTAAACAATGGAAGCAGGCACTTTTTTTTAATGGTCAATTGATATTTTCCATAAAAGCCTCAATACGAGGTAGCGCTTAAAAAATATTTCCAGATTTTTGAGAATTATTTTTCTTATCATGGTTTCGAATTTGTTAGGGATCGTCACATCATAAAGTTTGTGATTGGGTACTTTGAATCCCGCTACTTTTAGGAGGTTCTGGAAAATGTTGTAGGGTGAAGCGGCGCATTTATGAAAAATTGGCTTGTTCTGAGTCTCGGTTACAATTTTTTGTGTACTATTGCAGAAATTAGTAATCAATGGAAGCAGGTACTTTTTTTTAATGGTCAATTGATATTTTACATAAAAGCCTCAATACGAGGTAGCGCTTAAAAAATATTTCCAGATTTTTGAGTATTCTTTTTCTTATCATCGTTTCGAATTTGTTAGGGATCGTCACATCGTAAAGGTTGTGATTCGGTACTTTGAATCCCGCTACTTTTAAAAGGTTCTGTAAAATGTTGTAGGGTGAAGCGGCGCATTTATGAAAAATTGGCTTGTTCTGAGTCTCGGTTACAATTTTTTGTGTACTATTGCAGAAATTAGTAATCAATGGAAGCAGGTACTTTTTTTTAATGGTCAATTGATATTTTACATAAAAGCCTCAATACGAGGTAGCGCTTAAAAAATATTTCCAGATTTTTGAGTATTCTTTTTCTTATCATCGTTTCGAATTTGTTAGGGATCGTCACATCGTAAAGGTTGTGATTCGGTACTTTGAATCCCGCTACTTTTAAAAGGTTCTGTAAAATGTTGTAGGGTGAAGCGGCGCATTTATGAAAAATTGGCTTGTTCTGAGTCTCGGTTACAATTTTTTGTGTACTATTGCAGAAATTAGTAATCAATGGAAGCAGGTACTTTTTTTTAATGGTCAATTGATATTTTACATAAAAGCCTCAATACGAGGTAGCGCTTAAAAAATATTTCCAGATTTTTGAGTATTCTTTTTCTTATCATCGTTTCGAATTTGTTAGGGATCGTCACATCATAAAGTTTGTGACTGGCTACTTTGAATCCCGCTTCTTTCAGAAGGTTCTAGAAAATGTTGTAGGGTGAAGCGGCGCATTTATAAAAAATTGGCTTGTTCTGAGTATTAGTTATAATTTTTTTTTGTACTATTGCAGCAATAAGTAGGCAATGGGAGCAGACAATTTTTAATGGTCAATTGATATTTCCCTCAATACGAGATGGCGCTTAAAAATTTTTTTAAATTTTTTTTTGAGTATCATTTTTTTATCATCGTTTCGAATTTGTTAGGGATCGTCACATCATAAAGTTTGTGATTGGCTACTTCGAATCCCGCTAGTTTTAGAAGGTTCTGGAAAATGTTGTAGGGTGAAGCGGCGCATTTATGAAAAATTGGCTTGTTCTGAGGCTCAGTTACAATTTTTTGTGTACTATTGCAGTAATTAGTTAACAATCGAAGCAGACACTTTTTAATGATCAATTGATATTTCCCATAGAAGCCTCAATACGGGGTGGTGCTCAAAAAATATTTCCAGATTTTTGAGTATTGTTTTTCTTATCATCGTTTCAAATTTGTTAGGGATCGTCACATCATAAAGGTTGTGATTGGGTACTTTGAATCCTGCTACTTTTAGAAGGTTCTGGAAAATGTTGTAGGGTGAAGCGGCGCATTTATGAAAAATTGGCTTGTTCTGAGTCTCGGTTACAATTTTTTGTGTACTATTGCAGAAATTAGTAAACAATGGAAGCAGGCACTTTTTTTTAATGGTCAATTGATATTTTCCATAAAAGCCTCAATACGAGGTAGCGCTTAAAAAATATTTCCAGATTTTTGAGTATTATTTTTCTTATCATCGTTTCGAATTTGTTAGGGATCGTCACATCATAAAGGTTGTGATTGGGTACTTTGAATCCTGCTACTTTTAGAAGGTTCTGGAAAATGTTGTAGGGTGAAGCGGCGCATTTATGAAAAATTGGCTTGTTCTGAGTCTCGGTTACAATTTTTTGTGTACTATTGCAGAAATTAGTAAACAATGGAAGCAGGCACTTTTTTTTAATGGTCAATTGATATTTTCCATAAAAGCCTCAATACGAGGTAGCGCTTAAAAAATATTTCCAGATTTTTGAGAATTATTTTTCTTATCATGGTTTCGAATTTGTTAGGGATCGTCACATCATAAAGTTTGTGATTGGGTGCTTTGAATCCCGCTACTTTTAGAAGGTTCTGGAAAATGTTGTAGGGTGAAGCGGCGCATTTATGAAAAATTGGCTTGTTCTGAGTCTCAGTTACAATTTTTTGTGTACTATTGCAGAAATTAGTAAACAATGGAAGCAGGCACTTTTTTTTAATGGTCAATTGATATTTTCCATAAAAGCCTCAATACGAGGTAGCGCTTAAAAAATATTTCCAGATTTTTGAGAATTATTTTTCTTATCATGGTTTCGAATTTGTTAGGGATCGTCACATCATAAAGTTTGTGATTGGGTACTTTGAATCCCGCTACTTTTAGGAGGTTCTGGAAAATGTTGTAGGGTGAAGCGGCGCATTTATGAAAAATTGGCTTGTTCTGAGTCTCAGTTACAATTTTTTGTGTACTATTGCAGAAATTAGTAAACAATGGAAGCAGGCACTTTTTTTTAATGGTCAATTGATATTTTCCATAAAAGCCTCAATACGAGGTAGCGCTTAAAAAATATTTCCAGATTTTTGAGAATTATTTTTCTTATCATGGTTTCGAATTTGTTAGGGATCGTCACATCATAAAGTTTGTGATTGGGTACTTTGAATCCCGCTACTTTTAGGAGGTTCTGGAAAATGTTGTAGGGTGAAGCGGCGCATTTATGAAAAATTGGCTTGTTCTGAGTCTCGGTTACAATTTTTTGTGTACTATTGCAGAAATTAGTAAACAATGGAAGCAGGCACTTTTTTTTAATGGTCAATTGATATTTTACATAAAAGCCTCAATACGAGGTAGCGCTTAAAAAATATTTCCAGATTTTTGAGAATTATTTTTCTTATCATGGTTTCGAATTTGTTAGGGATCGTCACATCATAAAGTTTGTGATTGGGTGCTTTGAATCCCGCTACTTTTAGAAGGTTCTGGAAAATGTTGTAGGGTGAAGCGGCGCATTTATGAAAAATTGGCTTGTTCTGAGTCTCGGTTACAATTTTTTGTGTACTATTGCAGAAATTAGTAAACAATGGAAGCAGGCACTTTTTTTTAATGGTTAATTGATATTTTACATAAAAGCCTCAATACGAGGTAGCGCTTAAAAAATATTTCCAGATTTTTGAGAATTATTTTTCTTATCATGGTTTCGAATTTGTTAGGGATCGTCACATCATAAAGTTTGTGATTGGGTACTTTGAATCCTGCTACTTTTAGAAGGTTCTGGAAAATGTTGTAGGGTGAAGCGGCGCATTTATGAAAAATTGGCTTGTTCTGAGGCTCGGTTACAATTTTTTGTGAACTATTGCAGAAATTAGTAAACAATGGAAGCAGGCACTTTTTAATGGTCAATTGATATTTTCCATAAAAGCCTCAATACGAGGTGGCGCTCAAAAAATATTTCCAGATTTTTGAGTATTATTTTTCTTATCATCGTTTCGAATTTGTTAGGGATCGTCACATCATAAAGTTTGTGACTGGCTACTTTGAATCCCGCTTCTTTCAGAAGGTTCTAGAAAATGTTGTAGGGTGAAGCGGCGCATTTATAAAAAATTGGCTTGTTCTGAGTATTAGTTATAATTTTTTTTTGTACTATTGCAGCAATAAGTAGGCAATGGGAGCAGACAATTTTTAATGGTCAATTGATATTTCCCTCAATACGAGATGGCGCTTAAAAATTTTTTTAAATTTTTTTTTGAGTATCATTTTTTTATCATCGTTTCGAATTTGTTAGGGATCGTCACATCATAAAGTTTGTGATTGGCTACTTCGAATCCCGCTAGTTTTAGAAGGTTCTGGAAAATGTTGTAGGGTGAAGCGGCGCATTTATGAAAAATTGGCTTTTTCTGAGGCTCAGTTACAATTTTTTGTGTACTATTGCAGTAATTAGTTAACAATCGAAGCAGACACTTTTTAATGATCAATTGATATTTCCCATAGAAGCCTCAATACGGGGTGGTGCTCAAAAAATATTTCCAGATTTTTGAGTATTGTTTTTCTTATCATCGTTTCGAATTTGTTAGGGATCGTCACATCATAAAGGTTGTGATTGGGTACTTTGAATCCTGCTACTTTTAGAAGGTTCTGGAAAATGTTGTAGGGTGAAGCGGCGCATTTATGAAAAATTGGCTTGTTCTGAGTCTCGGTTACAATTTTTTGTGTACTATTGCAGAAATTAGTAAACAATGGAAGCAGGCACTTTTTTTTAATGGTCAATTGATATTTTCCATAAAAGCCTCAATACGAGGTGGCGCTCAAAAAATATTTCCAGGTTTTAGAGTATTATTTTTCTTATCATCGTTTCGAATTTGTTAGGGATCGTCACATCATAAAGTTTGTGATTGGGTATTTCGAATCCCGCTACTTTTAGAAGGTTCTGGAAAATGTTGTAGGGTGAAGCGGCGCATTTATGAAAAATTGGCTTGTTCTGAGTCTCGGTTACAATTTTTTGTGTACTATTGCAGAAATTAGTAAACAATGGAAGCAGGCACTTTTTTTTAATGGTCAATTGATATTTTCCATAAAAGCCTCAATACGAGGTAGCGCTTAAAAAATATTTCCAGATTTTTGAGTATTATTTTTCTTATCATCGTTTCGAATTTGTTAGGAATCATCACATCATAAAGTTTGTGATTGGGTACTTTGAATCCTGCTACTTTTAGAAGGTTCTGGAAAATGTTGTAGGGTGAAGCGGCGCATTTATGAAAAATTGGCTTGTTCTGAGTCTCGGTTACAATTTTTTGTGTACTATTGCAGAAATTAGTAAACAATGGAAGCAGGCACTTTTTTTTAATGGTCAATTGATATTTTCCATAAAAGCCTCAATACGAGGTAGCGCTTAAAAAATATTTCCAGATTTTTGAGAATTATTTTTCTTATCATGGTTTCGAATTTGTTAGGGATCGTCACATCATAAAGTTTGTGATTGGGTGCTTTGAATCCCGCTACTTTTAGAAGGTTCTGGAAAATGTTGTAGGGTGAAGCGGCGCATTTATGAAAAATTGGCTTGTTCTGAGTCTCGGTTACAATTTTTTGTGTACTATTGCAGAAATTAGTAAACAATGGAAGCAGGCACTTTTTTTTAATGGTCAATTGATATTTTACATAAAAGCCTCAATACGAGGTAGCGCTTAAAAAATATTTCCAGATTTTTGAGTATTATTTTTCTTATCATCGTTTCGAATTTGTTAGGGATCGTCACATCATAAAGGTTGTGATTGGGTACTTTGAATCCCGCTACTTTTAGGAGGTTCTGGAAAATGTTGTAGGGTGAAGCGGCGCATTTATGAAAAATTGGCTTGTTCTGAGTCTCGGTTACAATTTTTTGTGTACTATTGCAGAAATTAGTAAACAATGGAAGCAGGCACTTTTTTTTAATGGTCAATTGATATTTTACATAAAAGCCTCAATACGAGGTAGCGCTTAAAAAATATTTCCAGATTTTTGAGTATTATTTTTCTTATCATCGTTTCGAATTTGTTAGGGATCGTCACATCATAAAGGTTGTGATTGGGTACTTTGAATCCCGCTACTTTTAGGAGGTTCTGGAAAATGTTGTAGGGTGAAGCGGCGCATTTATGAAAAATTGGCTTGTTCTGAGTCTCGGTTACAATTTTTTGTGTACTATTGCAGAAATTAGTAAACAATGGAAGCAGGCACTTTTTTTAATGGTCAATTGATATTTTCCATAAAAGCCTCAATACGAGGTAGCGCTTAAAAAATATTTCCAGATTTTTGAGTATTATTTTTCTTATCATCGTTTCGAATTTGTTAGGGATCGTCACATCATGAAGGTTGTGATTGGGTACTTTGAATCCTGCTACTTTTAGAAGGTTCTGGAAAATGTTGTAGGGTGAAGCGGCGCATTTATGAAAAATTGGCTTGTTCTGAGTCTCGGTTACAATTTTTTGTGTACTATTGCAGAAATTAGTAAACAATGGAAGCAGGCACTTTTTTTTAATGGTCAATTGATATTTTCCATAAAAGCCTCAATACGAGGTAGCGCTTAAAAAATATTTCCAGATTTTTGAGTATTATTTTTCTTATCATCGTTTCGAATTTGTTAGGGATCGTCACATCATAAAGGTTGTGATTGGGTACTTTGAATCCCGCTACTTTTAGGAGGTTCTGGAAAATGTTGTAGGGTGAAGCGGCGCATTTATGAAAAATTGGCTTGTTCTGAGGCTCGGTTACAATTTTTTGTGAACTATTGCAGAAATTAGTAAACAATGGAAGCAGGCACTTTTTAATGGTCAATTGATATTTCCCATAGAAGCATCAATACGAGGTGGCTCTTAAAAAAATTTCCAAATTTTTGAGTATTATTTTTATTATCATCGTTTCGAATTTGTAAGGGATCGTCACATCATAAAGTTTGTGATTGGGAACTTTGAATCCCGCTACTTTTTGAAGGTTCCTGAAAATGTTGTAGGGTGTAGTGGCGCATTTATGAAAAACTGGCTCTCTTTGAGTCTCAGTTACAATTTTTTGTGTACTATTGCAGCAATTAGTAAGCAAAGGGGACATAAACTTTTTATTGGTCATCTTATCATCGTTTTGAAGTGGTCATATTATGTGTATTTATTTAAAAAGTAATCTCCGTTAAAATGGGAATATTATAGCATCTTCCAGGATAATTCGCATACCATAATCAGCGTTCTATTTAGATTAAAATAATAATTCGTAGTTAGCTTAATGGAATTAAATGTAAAACATTTTCACGGTGATTAAATATGCATAGGCAGTTAGATGCGACGTACGTTTAAATTGATTATGTGCCGCATATTTATATCCCCTTGGCGCATATACGAGGAAAAAAGTCATTTAGGAAGATTGATCGAAAACGAATTTTTCTATATATTTAATTTGGTATTTTCCTCCTGTTAATTATCCAGCCTGGCTCCCTTTTTCAAAAAAAAAAAATATCTCTTAGGTCGATATATTTATTAACAATTCGATTTCCGATGGAAATTCGCAGAAGAAAAAATTTTCATTCAGGAAAACGGTAAAAATTTGATTAAGTAAATGGTTTTTTTTTGGTACACGAGGGAGCTCATATGACAAGATAACTACCTTTTTTTGTCAAAAAAATTCCCAACTGGATAAACGAAGCCGGAGACGGTTGGAAAAGGTATAACAATACTGGGAAAAAATTCAGCATTTAAATCGAGGACGAATGGGGGTTGGAAGGGGTGAGAAATGGTTTTGTGGCGTAAATAAATTTTTTTTATGAAAAAGTTGTAGATATTTCATTAATCTACAACTTTTATAAAAACAAGTTTTTTCATAACCTCAAAATTGTCGAGTAAACCAACTTTTCAGTTTAAATTTGTTTTTTAATGGTTTCAGTTTCGTTAAACTGGGTAGGATTGTAGTGAAAACTCCTTTAGGCGCGTTGAGCACTTTTTTGGGTGAAGAACATGGATTTTTCCTCATCGTCACGCTTTTATGCAACACACAATACTTCTGGTTATGCAACACAATTAACAATGAAGCGTATATAGTGTTGCATAAATCATCGTAACGAGTGAGCTGTATATATATATGTACTTTTTTTTGTAAAACAATTATTTATTGGTGTTTTTACTTCTGTCGGCAGTCCTATGACTGGACTCTACGTTTTTTTCAATGTCAAAGAAGCAAATTTCTTGAGAATTCATAGTCAAAAATCGTCCAGTGGATTTTTTTATTTAGGTACATTTTTTTATATCTTAACATAGTAGAACGACATATATCAAGCGACATTCTAAAGTATCCCTATTAATAATGCATGTTATCAAGGAAAGCAGTCATTTTTCAAGGAAATTAGGTTAGTAAACGGGAGTTTTATCCGGGATTTGTTCAAGAAGTTTCAAATAAATCCAATTATGCTAACTCTAGCTAACACACAATTTCCCAAACTTTAAAAAACTACCACTGCTATAGAATACATTAAAAATTGAAGATCTAACCGGAAAAAATTTGTTATGTACACTATTTTTTCTACGTACCATAACGACTGCTTTTCAATTTTTCCAAAATAGTGAACCCGTAGCTGGACGACGGTATTCGAAAGGAACAACTTAATTATTAATCTCGATCGGATTATACCATTACGATGAATTAATCGTAATAAATTATCGAATAGATTACGAAAGCTAATTTGATGGACCCTTCGGCGTTCGGTTAATCCATCAAGAGATATTGTCAGATCTCATATTTGGTAGTCGGATTAGTTTATGTATAAGTAAGAGAATTAAATATCTTCTATAGGCTTATCAATTTCATCCATCAAAAGATTAAGTAGCAGATTTTGGCAAATAAAAACGTACAAAAGAGTGAACAGTAACGATTTTTTGATGTACAGAGGCAGATCTTAGCTCTATTTAATTAGGCCAACTATTTAGGTGGCTATACTGAATAATTATGCCGGTATAGGTTGCTGTTAGACGGGAAAAAAAAATAAGATAGAAAAGAAGGCAGACAGGCGTAAATAACCCTTGAAATCACGTCATGGTGAAAAAGGGAGGAATTCTACCGGTAAACCTAAATATATAAGTACTTACTGTTAGATGAGTGAGCCGCGAGTGGTTAGAGATTGGAAAAACTGCTATTTATGTATCTGAAGAGAAATGGGAGAGCAAAGAAATGGTTGGTGATTGTGAGGACTCGCGCGGTAGGATGTAGTGGCGCATTTATGCGGCAATTTCAGTTGAAATGCTTAAATAAGTAAAAAATTGAGGTATGTTGATTGTGAAATTCAGTTTGTACAAAATTATCTATATCCTATTGATATTATCACGATGACAAGTTAATAATAAATGATAGGAAAGCCGAAATTGGAAATTGTTTACCTGTAATACAATCTAGAATTTACATTAATTAAATCAGCAATTTACTTGACTAATGTTGTATTTATCGATAAATTTTCCTAAACGTATCAGTTTACTTTATACGATCAAAACAATGATTAAAATTGGACATTAGATTTATTGGACACAGTACAGAGTAATCCTAATTTCAGTCAATATGTTATTTGAATATTGAATATCTGATTGCTTTTGATGGTTTAATACATTTAGCGAGTAGTTTACGAGCTTTTGTGTTCTAAATTTGGAGAATTCCAGAAAAATTTGGTAAATTTTTGGCTGTTTTGAAACTAAAACGTCAAAGATTCAAGCATGTAACTTCTAACTGGAAAGAAGGGGGAAATTCAGCAGAGCCTCCGCCAGATGACAAATTATAGAGGCTAGCTAGTAGTAATCCAAGAACCTCAATCCTCAATCCTCGTTGGATGCGTGAATCCCACACCCAATATCCACAAAAACTCAATGTATGGGCTGGAATAATAGGCGACAAAAGTTTATTCAATTATAGCCATCTAAATGTATTATTTTTTGATTTTTGTGTTTTCGAAAACTCGAAGGTTGAATATTTTGAGAAAAATTTTTAAAATAATTCCTCTGTAGCATTAATTAGGAACTTCCAAATATTCTTGTAACTGACTTTTGGTGAATAAGTAAACATTAGAAATCGCGTGCTCCTTACTACATTATATATTATTATTTTATAGTTATTTTTAAATGGTATTTGCTGCAAAACACGCAACTAGTAGAAAACTTGAGTTTTTCAGTTGTTTTTTCTCGAAATCTATGTTGCAACTTGAAAATTAGCTCATAAAAATTATACAAAATTGATGTAATTTCCGTAACATGCAGATACGAACAGTTTTTAACGGAATATTAGAGGTGGAAGCTTTTAATCGTATGTAAATATTGTCATTGTCATGCGAGCATACCGATGGTAATCAAACGTCCAAAAACATGTTTTTTTCTACAGTCGCGCGTAAAATGACTAATTACTATATTCGAATGAAATAGTAAAATCGACAAATGCCGAGGATTGTTACTTTACGCTCTAGCGCAAAAAAGGAATCTTTTTCGCTCGCTTATTTAATCAAACCACGCCCTCCGAATTAACTCAATTGATGAATATTTATGGAACTTCGACTATTGACTGATATTCTGATTCGGATTCTGACAAGTCTGAGCAAGTCAGTAGTAGGGATGTGAGATTAATGGAAAAGATTCGATTAAATAAAAATCGATTTTTCTTTATTCAAAATTAATCGATTTGTCAAAAACCGATTTTAATAAAAAATAAATCGATTTCTGCGAAAAAAAAAATTTGTATTATTTTAAAAAGTTCATGCTTTTCATATTCCGATAATAAACCTATTACAAAAATTTTGAAATATGGTCAAAAATGGTCAATAATTATCAAAAATTGTCTAAAACTGTTAAAATTGGACAATTTTTGTCAAAAACTGTTGAAAATGGTCAATAATTGTCAAAAATTGTCTGAAACTGTCAAAAATTGTGAGAAATTGTAGATAATTGTTAAAATTTTGAAAAATGGTCGGTAATTGCCAAAAATTTGAAAAAAATTTTTAAAAATGGTCAAAAATTTTCAAAAATGGTCAATAATTGTTAAAAATGGTCGATAATTGTCAAAAACTTTAAAAAATTTTTGAAAAATGGTCAATAATTTTGAAAAATGGCCAATAGTTGTCCAAAACATCAAAAATGGTCAAAAATTGTCAAAAATGGACAATTATTGTTAAAAATTGTCAAAATTTTGAAAAATAGTTGATAATTGTCAAAAATTGTGAAAGTTTTTAAAAAATTGTCAAAAATTTTGAAATATGGTCAAAAATCGATTTAAATAAAAAATAAATCGATTTCTGCAAAAAAAAAATTTTTAAAGAGAACATGCATTTCATATTCCGATAATAAACCTATGACAAAAATTTTGAAATAATATGGTCAAAAATGGTCACTAATTATTAAAAATTGTCAAAAACTGTTAAAATTGGACAATTTTTGTCAAAAATAGTCAATAATTGTCAAAAATTGTCAGAAACTGTCAAAAATTTTCAAAAATGGTGAATAATTGTCAAAAATGGTCGATAATTGTCAAAAAATTTCAAAAATGGTCAAAAATTTTCAAAAATGGACAATAGTTGTCAAATATGGTTTATAATTGTCAAAAACTTTAAAAAAATTTCAAAAATGGTCAATAATTGTCAAAAACTATCAAAAATTATCAAAAACTGTCAAAAATGGACAATTATTGCCAAAATTGGTCAATAATTGTCAAAAATTGTTAAAATTTTGAAAAATGGTCGATAATTGTCAAAAACTATCAAAAATGGTCAATAATTTTGAAAAATGGTCAACAAATTTGAAAAAATTGTCAATAATTGTCAAAAACTATCAAAAATGATCAAAAATTGTGAAAAACTGTCAAAAATGGGCAATTACTGTTAAAAATTGTCAAAATTTTGGAAAATAGTTGATAATTGTCAAAAATTGTTAAAGTTTTTGAAAAATTGTCAAAAATTTTGAAATATGGTCAAAAATGGTCAACATTTGTCAATATTTGTCAAAAATGGTCAAAAATTTGGAAAAATGGTCCACAATTGTCAATGATTATTAAAAATGGTCAATAATTTTGAAAAATGGTCTAAAATTTTGAAAAATTGTTAAAAATGGTCAAAAACTATCAAAAATGGTTAAAAATTGTCAATTATTGTGAAAAACTTAAAAATGGACAATTATTTGTCAAAAACTGTCAAAAATGGTCAATAATTGTCAAAAATTGTCAGAAACTGTCAAAAATTGTGAGAAATTGTCGATAATTGTCAAAAATTGTGAGAAATTGTCAATAATTGTTAAAATTTTGAAAAATGATCGGTAATTGTCAAAAATTTAAAAATGGTCAAAAATTTCCAAAAATGGTCAATAATTGTCAAAAATGGTCGATAATTGTCAAAAACTTTAAAAAAAATTTCAAAAATGGTCAATAATGGTCAATAATTTTCAAAAACTATCAAAAATGGTCAAAAAATATCAAAAACTGTCAAAAATGGACAATTATTGCCAAAATTGGTCAATAATTGTCAAAAATTGTTAAAATTTTGAAAAATGGTCGATAATTGTCAAAAACTATCAAAAATGGTCAATAATTTTGAAAAATGGTCAATAATTGTCAAAAACTATCAAAAATGATCAAAAATTGTCAAAAACTGTCAAAAATGGACAATTATTGTTAAAAATTGTCAAAATTTTGAAAAATAGTTGATAATTGTCAATAATTGTCAAAAATGGTCATAAATTTGGAAAAATGGTCCATAATAATTGTCAATGATTATCAAAAATGGTCAATAATTTTGAAAAATGGTCTAAAATTTTGAAAAATGGTCTAAAATTTTGAAAAATGGTCTAAAATTTTGAAAAATGGTCTAAAATTTTGAAAAATTGTCAAAAATGGTCAAAAACTATCAAAAATGGTTAAAAATTGTCAATTATTGTTAAAAACCTAAAAATGGACCATTATTGTCAAAAACTGTCAAAAATGGACAATAATTGTCAAAAATTGTGAGAAATTGTCGATAATTGTCAAAAATTGTGAGAAATTGTCAATAATTGTTAAAATTTTGAAAAATGGTCGGTAATTGTCAAACATTTAAAAATGGTCAAAAATTTTCAAAAATGGTCAATAATTGTCAAAAATGGTCGATAATGGTCAAAAACTTTAAAAAAAATTTCAAAAATGGTCAATAATGGTCAGTAATTTTGAAAAATGGTCAAATTTTTTGAAAAAATGGTCAATAATTGTCAAAAATGATCAAAAATTGTCAAAAATGGACAATTATTGTTAAAAATTGTCAAAATTTTGAAAAATAGTTGATAATTGTCAAAAATTGTTAAAGTTTTTGAAAAATTGTCAAAAATTTTGAAATATGGTCAAAAATGGTCAATAATTATCAATAATTGTCAAAAATGGTCAAAAATTTGGAAAAATGTTCCATAATTGTCAATAATTATCAAAAATAGTCAATAATTTTGAAAAATGGTGTAAAATATTGAAAAATTGTCAAAAATGGTCAAAAACTATAAAAATGGTTGAAAATTGTCAATTATTGTAAAAACTTAAAAATGGACAATTATTGTCAAAAACTGTCAAAAATGGTTAAAAATTGTCATCATTTTGAAAAATGGACAAAAATTTTGAAAAATGGTCACTAATTTTGAAAAACAGTCAATAATTGTCAAAAATGGTTAGGTTCTCAAAATTTTGAAAAATAGTCAATAAATAATACGAGCCGTTTCCGAAAATCAATTTACTAAAAATCGATTAATATTACTATAAAAATCGATAACTATAAATCGATTATAAGAAAATAATAATCCACTTCTATTATAACCTAAGACAATGTAAAAAACTGTTAATTATTAAAAGGGCGACTGTAGAAAAAATTAACTGTGTTTTTCGAGCATAAAGTGAAATTGCCGTTTTCATTCCTTCTCTAGCGGCAATCTGTTACTTTACGCTCTAAATACACAAATAACTATTTACGTCAAAAATTCCACTATCGTGTCTTTTATATTTCCACTCGACGTTTCTGCACAGAAAAAAAAAACAACATCCTTTTCAATCCTGTTCTATATTTTTATATTAAAACAATCTTTTTTGAACTTCAACTGATAATAATTCATCTAATATTTATGAACACTAAAAGATGTGTTAATATTGTCTGGAGGACTTTCTAGACTTTTTGCAAAGCTAAGTTTTTCCCTTTTGAATAAGCAATTTCCTTGTTATTAAGTTTTAGATTGCTTCAAGAAATAGTCAAAGTTCTTTGCTAGTGCTCTTTTTTTTGGATCGAATTTAATTGGTATGACAACGGAACTATACGGGGTGTTTAATTTGTAAGGCCAATAGAGATCAGTAATACTCGAATTAAATGTTAAATATTCTTTTGTTCAAAATTTACAACAGCAAACATTTTTTTGTGACATGAAAAATGCTAAAAATTTGTGAAATGGGATTTTTTGGGACGAGAAATCGACTGGTGATAAAATCATTATTTCACTATCTATTGACTATCAAAAGAAAAAGTTTCACAGTTTCACCACCTGGAGGGTTTTCATTTTATATATCGTCCAAGTAAAATTATTGAAAACACCTTAAAAACCAAATTATGGAACAAAACACACAATTCAACAGTGATTTATTCAGAAACTTTTATTATTTTTTCCATATGTGCTGGAGAGAGAAAGCGAGAGAGATAATATTTCTGGTCTTGTTTTATAATTAACATGTCACAGAGGATGCCGGGCAATCAACAACGACCTTCATATTTTAACTTTTTTTGACAGAAAACTTTAAAACGAATAATTTTAGATATAAAAAGCACACGAAGTAAATTTACCGGGACAGAATTTCCGATTAAACTTTTTTGAAAGCACGCGTGACACGCTCATGAACGTTACAGAAAAATAAAATAATGTACAGGGTGTAGGGATCAGGATGCCGGTAATAAATTATACAGACTTGTCAAATAACGATTGAGCTTTATTCAATTTATCCTCAAAAAACATAATGCGTACCCAACAATACATAAGGTTCTTCTTCTTGAATGACAATTGACATGTCTTGTCAACCGATACCACAGAACACTACCTGAACACTGCGTAAAGCCGGTTTTACACTAAACTATGAATGAGGCCAAGTTTACAATGGACAAGGGTGTCAATTTGTACCTCGTGAACAAAAAGAGATTTCAAAAAAATGTGTTGTTTAAAAACTGCAAAGCAAACAACTTTTTTTTTGAAATATAATTAATAGAACATTTAACACTTAAATAGGGACTGTACTTGCACTTTCAAAGCGAAGTATCGTCCCACAATTATTAATTGTTATTTTTGTTGTCAAATAAATTTTTCTGCTCTATTGTTACGCCCTGTATAATTATGACTTAGATCGTTGGAAAGCATTTTCTAAGGGCTTTCTAACGACGTATCACAAGTAGGGGGCTGCCATTTAAATTTTTGTAGGTGGGGTAGGTGGGACTGCATAGGGGGTTCATGGAGGTGCGTTCTCTCTCATGTCATTTTAGTTCCCCCTCTCTGCCCTAGAAACGGTTTTGAAATTTTTTAAGTTTTAAAATTGACACCCCGTATAAATGACTAGAATATACAACCATTTTCATAAATGGAATTTCAAATAACATCACTGGTATTTTCACAGTAATCAACTTACGTCGACATGTAAACAACAATAAAACAAAGAAAAATCGAAATTCATGTAATATAAATGTAAATTTTCGGTAATAATTTTACGATTATTATTTTCATGATTTTCTTTATTTATTCAAATCCCCCGAAGGTCGATTAATGTTCGTGTTATTATAACGAAAACCCAATAAAAAGCTTGATTATTAATAATTCACAACGAGTCCGCTATCTAAAAGTAATTTCATAACAAAAACTGCTTTACAAGGTTTTGTCTGTAATATATTGAATGTTCACTTGTTCACTTTTTCACTTGTTCACTTGTTCACTTTTTCACTTGTTCACTTTTTCACTTTTTCACTTTTTCACTTTTTCACTTTTTCACTTTTTCACTTTTTCACTTTTTACTTTTTCACTTGTTCACTTGTTCACTTGTTCACTTGTTCACTTGTTCACTTGTTCACTTGTTCACTTGTTCACTTGTTCACTTGTTCACTTGTTCACTTGTTCACTTGTTCACTTGTTCACTTGTTCACTTGTTCACTTGTTCACTTGTTCACTTGTTCACTTTTTCACTTTTTCACTTGTTCACTTTTTCACTTGGAAATTCCGACACACTCAAAATCTAACAATACTGGGGCTCTTCGAGGCTCGTCATCTGTCATTGAATTGACAGTTAATAAAGTATCCCATGGATAACTTACTAATTAGAAAGTTTCAATCATAAAAATCGATAAGGCATCCACGAATCTAGTTGAACAACGAGAAAACGTTGTTTATATGACAAGATTAAAGAAAAAAATGTACGCATTCCCTGCGGCGAATAAAATGTCGCGGAAATAATTATTCTATCTTTATCAGAATTAAATTCTACACCAGCCGTTATTTAGATCTGTGGTTTTACGAATAGTGGATTTGATATGACAAATGACAACCACTGTAGCCAACCAAAGTTTAGGAATTTAGGACCAGCCAATTGTATTGAGAAGATAAGTTCATTTTTATATATTTAACTGAGTTTTGAAAATATAAAAGTCATTCAGAGCAATTTAAGGGAAATATGGTGGCTGTTCGATAAGATGTCGAGTTTTTGGACAGATTTGGATGGCACACATTACGATAATCACATTCACTTTTGATTCGAATTAGATATGCTTTTTTTGGTTTATGCACAGTTGAAAGGCGTTTGACAGTTTGTTGAGCGGTTTGCACGTCAAAATCGTGAACTCATGCCTCATCATCACGGTTTTCAGTTACCATTTCCTTTTTAAGCGATATTAAAGTCCGTTGAAGACGTTCTTCCTTCACATATCGACCGCTTTTTTAATGAACTTAAGCCTCATTGTGTAGGTCCGATAATCTTCAAAAAGCGATAAATTGATACAGGGTAGGATTAAATAGGGTTCAAACTGAATAAACTCAAAAGTCAACGGTATATTTTGAAAAATGCTCTAAATAGACATTTTAAATGATCAAAACATCAAAAATGGTCGAAAATTGTCAAAAATTGTCAAAAACTATCAAAAATGGACAATTATTGTTAAAAATTGTCAAAATTTTGAAAAATAGTTGATAATTGTGAAAGTTTTTGAAATATGGTCAAAAATGGTCAAAAATCGATTTTAATAAAAAATAAATCGATTTCTGCAAAAAAAAAATTTTTGTATTATTTTAAAAAGAACATGCATTTCATATTCCGATAATAAACCTATGACAAAATTTTTGAAATAATATGGTCAAAAATGGTCACTTATTATCAAAAATTGTCAAAAACTGTTAAAATTGGACAATTTTTGTCAAAAATGGTCAATAATTGTCAAAAATTGTCAGAAACTGTCAAAAATTGTGAGAAATTGTCAATAATTATTGAAATTTTGAAAAATGGTCGGTAATTGTCAAAAATTTAAAAATGGTCAAAAATTTTCAAAAATGGTCAATAGTTGTCAAATATGGTCTATAATTGTCAAAAACTTTAAAACAATTTTAAAAATGGTCAATAATGGTCAATAATTGTTAAAAATTGTTAAAATTTTGAAAAATGGTCGATAATTGTCAAAAACTAACAAAAATGGTTAATAGTTTTGAAAAATGGTCAAAAATTTTGAAAAATTGTCAAGAATGGTCAAAAACTATCAAAAATGGTTAAAATTTGTCAATTATTGTTAAAAACTGTTAAAAATGGACAATTTTTGTCAAAAATGGTTAAAAATGGTCATCATTTTGAAAAATAGTTGATAATTGTCAAAAATTGTTAAAGTTTTTGAAAAATAGTCAAAAATTTTGAAATATGGTCAAAAATGGTCAACAATTGTCAATAATTGTCAAAAATTTGGAAAAATGGTCCATAATTGTCAACGATTATCAAAAATGGTCAATAATTTTGAAAAATGGTCTAAAATTTTGAAAAATTGTCAAAAATGGTCAAAAACTAACTAAATTCTACTCCGGCCGTTATTTAGATCTGTGGTTTTACGAATAGTGGATTTGATGTGACAAATGACAACCACTGTAGCCAACCAAAGTTTAGGAATTTAGGACCAGCCAATTGTATTGAGAAGATAAGTTGGCTGTTCGATAAGATGTCGAGTTTTTGGACAGATTTGGATGGCACACATCACGATAATCACATTCACTTTTGATTCGAATTAGATATGCTTTTTTTGGTTTATGCACAGTGAAAGGCGTTTGACAGTTTGTTGAGCGGTTTGCACGTCAAACTCATGAACTCATGCCTCATCATCACGGTTTTCAGTTACGATTTCCTTTTTAAGCGATATTAAAGTCCGTTGAAGACGATTTTCCTTCACATATCGACCGCTTTTTTAATGAACTTAAACCTCATTGTGTAGGACCGATAATCTTCAAAAAGCGATAAATTGATACAGGATTAAAACTGAATAAACTCAAAAGTCAACGGTATATTTTGAAAAATGCTCTAAATAGACATTTTAAATGATCAATTTCCATGACTTTTATGACAGAACGTATAAAAATGTGAACAGTTATATAAAAATATTATATACCACCGAGGTTAATATGAAAATTTTCATATCTACGAACCAACATAAAAAAAGTATTACCTGAACCGTTCGTATAGCCGACATTAATAGGTTTGTGATTGATGATGAAGGTTTTAATTTCGGTCGAAAACTCATTAGTTTTGTTTTAATTACTGTTCCGAACGGTTAATTCACATTTTAAATTTATCGTACAACATAGATATGCGGTCGGTATATTCAATTTACAACAGATATCGTTTCACACTAAAATATTTAAATAATTTTGAGTTGAATTTACAAAAATTCTCTATTAATCATTATCTATATCACGAAAATAGTCGTCGTATACAGGAACAAAAAAGGTCATTTGGGGCTAAATGTGGACTGTATGGTGGATTATTTATCAAGTTAACGTTTTAACTCGTGATTTAGACCTCAGAATAGTATTTTGAAGTATGAGTGGGTAAAAAGGTAAAAAAATATGAAATTAAAATTAAAAGTGCATGTTTTCATGAAGGCAGTTAGTAAGAATGGCGCGGTCAAGAAGATGATTTGCGGAAGTTTTTCACCGTATTTATTTTTAGTCATTCGGTTTATTATTCTAAATTGGATTATTCTGAGAAATACATGGTGGTTTTCTTTTTGGTTTCTGAAAATTAATAAGATTTAAATTAACTAGTAAAAAACGAGAAAAAAAATGGAAAATTATTAATTTTAATAATCCGTATTGCCACCTCTAGCCCTTATGCAATCTTCAATTCACGTTGGAATGCTTCTGATTAAATTGTCAACATTTTCCCATTCTCCTAACGCTGCTTGAATGAGCTGTGCGATATTTCCTGGATTATCTCGGCGAGCTCTAATCCTTCTTTTAAGCTGGTCCCACAACTTTTCAATTGGATTTAAGTCCGGCGAACATGCAGGCCAGTCTAAAATTGTGACTCCTTCCGTTTCAAGAAATTCTTGAGCCACTCCGCTAGTATGAGGAGATGCATTATCTTGCATAAAAATAAAATTATCCCCAACTGCTCCTCGCCAAAGCCTAACTACCGGCTCTAACACCAAATCAACATACCTCCGACCGGTTAAAGTTTGTTGGAGAGGTAGCAAAGGAGTTTTTGCTCCCCTCATAATACCTCCCCAAAACATTACGGTTCCTCCTTTAAATTTTGGGATAGATCTGGCAGCCTGGAGTCTAGCTTGTCTTCCTGGAGCTCTGAGAACCCGAATTCGACGATCATCTGATCTAAGGCCAATTCTGGTCTCATCTGAAGAGGGAACATTTTTCCAATTTCCAATTTTCAATTATCCAGTTTTGGTGTTGAAGGCACCAATTTAGCCGGTCAGTTTTGTTTTGCCTGGACAACTCTGGAACCAGTAACTGTCTCCTGCCGTACAATATTCGAGCACGAAGTCTTTTTCGTATAGTTTCAACTGAAACATTTACACTTGTAGCTTCTAGAAGTTGTCGTTTCAGCTCTGGATGAGAAACATTCGGATTTCTTCTAGCAATTTGGCACACGAAGCGGACCTGTTGTTCAGTTGTAACTTTGACGACTTTGTCCAGGCCTATTCTTGAGAGTTCCTAATTTCAAATACTTCACATACGTTTTTGATACAACTTCCTGGGTAACGCCTACTACATCTGCTACGTCTCTTTGGGGCATTCCTTGTTCAATGAAAGCAACAAATTTTCCTCTCCGGACATCTGTTAGTCCAACATAAGGCATTATTATCTTCTTTGGACTGGAATAAAATTCAGGAGTAACGTGATTTTACTACTGAACACAAAATTTAAAAAATTATAATTAATGTGCAGTCGTTTATTTACAGCAAAAAACCTTATCTTCGACTAGCAAACCAAGTTTTTTCCCTACAAAATATTTTAATCACAAATACTGAGCGATTCCATATAAGTTTGGTTGTGTGCATTTAGTTGATTGCGATTCTACTTGCAAGTTTGAGTTCCTGTATCTCAGTAACGAATGCCTTGTGTCTAATTTATAGCTGTATTTAAACAGTCATCAATAAGTTATGGATAAAATTGTCATTAATTTCTTGAGTGAAAAGTAAATAAACTGATGAATTACTTTTTGATGTCAAATAAATGACTTATTTGAGTAAAAGAGACTGGGATAGGTTATCTAATTCCAGTTAAATGAAAGGATTTCACTGAATACAGCTCATTATTTCTGATTTCTTTTCGCCTTACGTTTTTGTATTAATCAATCCCGATACGCCAATTTTAACCTTCGATATCGATCAAGAAAAAAAAAGCAATTAAAAATTTTTGTATATATACCGGATGATTGATTAAAAGAGGTAATCCGCTGTATCTCAGAAATTATTTATCGTACGGCTTAGAGAAAAAATCTGTATTACAAACTCGCATATGAGAAACTAGTCTAAGGTTTTTTCCGTTACTTTTTCCTCTATCTTGTAAAATAAGTGGTAGGTGTGAGTGGGAAAGCTGATTTAATAAAACTGTTATAACTTTTGTTCCGCTTCATAGATTTTGACAAATTTAGTATCATTTTGAAGGGAATTCAATGCTTAATAAAATATTTTATCATCGTTTTATTCCAGTGGTTTAAATGGTCGCTAGGTGACGGTGATTGAACAATTGTTTTGTGTTCAACTTTCAACAACGCCGACTAGCGACCGTTAAAACCAATGGAATAAAACGATGATTTAATATTTTATTAGGCATTGAATTCCTTTTCAAATGATACTAATTTTGTCAAAATCCATACAGCGTAAAACAGTTTGATTGAGTCAGCTTACCCACTCCCCCCAACCAGTTATTTTACAAGATAGAGGAAAAAGTACTGGAGCAAACTTACGTAAAATGATCCAATGGTGCTTTTGTGATATTATTGTGAAAATAATTTCCAGCAGTTTCTGTACGATAAATAGTTTCTCTTAATTAGAGACCCGGTACACGTGTATATAATGTTCAACTATTTTATATTGAATACGACAGGAAGACATGCTTGAACTTGATAAAGTAAATTACAATTTTCAACATCTTACTTGAAAGTTTTTTGGAGTAGTGTTTATGAAACTGGGGAACTTCCTTTACAGATAAAACAAAAACTAAACGTACATAAACTTTACCTACCTTATAACCTGAAAATTGTTTTGAACTATGGTATCAATTACAAACTTTGTTCAAACTCCCCGTTTCTGGATGACATGTGGTATATTCAGAAAGGAGATATTGTTTTGTTCTAGGCACACAAGTTTTGTATTAATTATTAAGGAACATAATTTTCCACTAAACTTACTAAAAATTACCGAAATAAATGTATGGACTAATTCTTTTATCTGATCATACTGTAAATTTTTAATTACAAAGGAATGAGTTTTATTATCAGTGGTTGTCCAAATTTTAACTTTTAAGCATTTAACACATCATGAGCGAGATTACACTTAATAAACACTTTATCGAGGCGCGATTACTTTCCTTCGATATCAACACTGACTGATTGACTAATTGCCTGCAGCGATGCTCGTGGCCTATTTATACTCGCGCGTCGTATTTCTAGAATTCGCTCGACGTTCTGGCGGATGCACTGGATGCGGTGGGTATTCTCGATGTTTCTCGAAAATTGGGCGGAGGAGCCATAGTCGTCTCATATGGGGATTTCACTGGGGGCACTAAGTGAGCATATTAATGCAGTAGCTCGCGTAACAATATATATATATATATATATATATATATATATATATATTATAATCGGAGACCTTATTTTACCCGTAGGTGTTAAGGTGTAATGTTTAATTATTGTAAATAAAATTGGCCCATTGTTTTTTGTTTTTTGCCATGCTCTTTCCTGCTGTCCAGGTATTATTTCTTTTCGCTAGATTCTCTACAATCATATCATTCCAGTTTGTATAGGGAGTCTTGGAAAAACTATTTAGTTTAAGATTTTTTTGGAAAAATCAGTGCTAAAAAAAATTAGAGGTGGAAACTCGTTTATATCGAAAATAGAAGAAAATCGAGTCAATAGTAAACTAAAAACGAATTTTCCAATAACAAAAATCAACTTTCCGGATATGTTGCAATGTAATAAATTAATTAGTAACAGTGGATGGAGCCGAATTTCATTACGCGTTCAAATATTGATGAAGCTCAATCGTATTGGTCTACCTGACTAGAGAAATATTTACAGAGTACCTGCACATATCCTATAAACCCACTCTTGAAATTGTTAAAACAAAAAATTATAGTTTCAAAAAAGGTAAAAAAAACACGCTTTTAATGCAGATTGAACTAAAAAGGCTGTCCCAAAAATGAAAGATGATTTACTCCTAGAAATACAAAATTCCTCTGGAGACCGGGGGTTGAAACGAAAAAAAGGGGGTGCAGGATGAGTGAACATAAGCGTGGTGGACTGCTACGCAAAGTCATAACTTGGCTCATAAGGGAGAACATATGATCATTAATCCTGTTGATCTTGTTCAGAACATTGGAATAAGGTTTGACAAATGTGCCAAGATTCAATTTAATCTGTTTTGAACATACAAACTAATGCAAGCAAATACCATTACCAGACTTTGAAAGAATGGTACATGGTCGGTTCAAAAGCAATAGAAGGAACAGGGATAGCAATGTACGGACCAGGAACCAAACACTCTGAAAGCGGAAATTCACGCCATAGGAAAGTGTGCCCAGTTCAATATTGATAAAAGATATTGAAGGTAAGGGATTATCATAATGTCGGATAGTCAAACAGCCATTAAAGCATTGAGTTCTTGTGTAATCAGTTCCAAAATGGTGTGGGAATGCGTAGGAAAACTCAATGAACTAGGCGAGAACAATACTTTACTGTGGATTCCAGAACAAACTAAAATAGAAGGAAATGAAATAGCAGAGAGTCAAAGTATGTTACCTTGATTAAAAAGGTCCTGGTAATCTCAGGGTGGGATTCGGAATGAAAAAATCGATTCAGATGTAATGTTGGTTTAATATAATAAAATAAAATTGGTTATTATATGAATGTACAGAAAACACTGCCTTGCCTACTAATTGTACGCCAAAAACTCCCTGAAGGATTTCCGCTGTACCACAGTATTTATGTGAAGTTAGCTTCCCACAAGTATTTTAGGTTATCAAAAAGGCATGCACAAAATTATAACTATAATGAAAAGTTTTACACTATCCAATCTTACCTTAGGGGTGGTTGGATACAGGATTATATTAAAGAATTACCCTTTGTATGCATACGCTGGTTTACAAACTCTAGTGATTGTGCTATTTGTTATTAAATAAATCTACAAGTTGTCCTCAACGGAGGGTAAAGACACCACGAAAAACTAAAGTTTCTCAGTAGGTATGAAAAAATATTCTAGTATAATACTTAGTTTTATAACTATGTTTGTTTCCTAGACAAATGAGGTTTCTACTCAAACCCCTGGATTCCTTGTTAAAAGTAAGGTATGAAGGTTACCTGTTTACAATCGGGTGCTGTGGTGTGTCCCTCCAAAAGAACTGGTGGTGGCAGACTATATCCTAGAGGTAGAGGTGTATACAGGTGTATCCGATGTGATGACGGGGTGGGCACCTGAAAAAGCTTAAAATAGTGGAGGAAGAAGAATGTATACAAAAATACTTGTTCGTAATTCATTTTCCATCTCGCTATTTCATAAATAATTCAATAAATATCATTAATAATAATAATATCAACCGTTATTAAATATCATTATATATACATTAATGATATTAACTTGTCGTATGTGACATAACTGAATACTTAATTTTATATTATCGTATCCAAATACAGTTTTAATCCATTTGCTTTTGTGTCAGTTTATTATGAACAACGGCGACATGAAATTCCATTTGTTCGTTAAAACCATTCTTTCATTTAGTTCAGTTATATCTATATAAATGAATTACGACATTTGGAAGCCCATAAAAATTTATTAGACGTAACCCGGATTAATAAGAACATCCCTTATCCATCTACCTGATAAAATATATTTTTTTATATAAAAAAATTCATAGATAAATAAAACACGGGGTAATTGTCATCCCATATTCCGGCAGGGTAATTACCGAAGCACAAAAGGGAAGGATTTTGTTCTCTGGGCTATGTTGACGATTTAGTTATGGTGGTTAAAGGTAAACACGAAGATATTATTAACGATCAACATGCCTTAAACCTTACAACCACTTGGTGTTCGAAAGATCTGTCAGCAGACACTTGTTTCATTCACTAACAGGAGGTTATTGAAAATACCGCCTCCGAACCCTCTCTTAGGAGCCATCCTTGATAGAAAACTTACTTGGTATGCACACCTTCCATACCTTGCCCCAAAATCAACAAGAGCTTCCTGGACGTGCCGTAAGCTCTTTGGGATTTGGGAAAACGTGGGGTCTGGAACAGAAAATTATCTACCTGTCAGATCAACTATTATATTCTAGGCCTTCCTCTACTACATCTACATCTACGGAGAATCGCCTATATAGACAAACTCAGACTCAATCTTTGAAACCGATGATCTAAAGGGACATCTTTGAGCAAACCAATCCATGAAGATGCCCACGGTCATTATGGCTCTCACTGCCCTCAATTATGATACTGATGGGCAAAAAAAAGAAATAAGTATAGAGGCTTAGCACTAGGATATCAAGAGCACTGGTAAACACTATTAGCAATAGTTACAAGGTAACTTTTAACAAGAAATTGTTTTATTACATTTTTTCACCGGTAGCTCGTTTTTGGTTTTCTTAAATTTTGGGGGGGGGGGGTTCCTGCCCTCTTGCCCCCCCACAATTTTTATTGTAGCATGTCTAAAATTGACATTTTCTATAAATATCATCTCATTTGACTCTTTCACACTGTATGAATAATTTTTTTAATGTCAGTTTGACAGTTTTCGGATGAAACAATCTACAAATTCTCCCAATTTCCCTCTGGCTCTGTATAATTTGTACTGATACCGAATAAACTGTGGATAGCAGTGGAAAATTATATCAATTGATTTTAGAAACAACGAATTTCAATTAAATTGTTATATTGACATTAAATAATTTATTATCGATTTAACCGTTAAACTGATATTTAAATCATTCCACAAACACATCAAATATGCAAATTTATTTTTGTCAGTTCGTCGAATCAATTTAAAAATTTACGCAACGGATTTTTCTATCTATAAAAGGCTGGACAGAAAATGGCCGCTAAAAAAATTTGTTCAACTATAATATACATAATTGACATAATTAAACATTTGACAACTAAAACAGATCGATATTAAATGATACACATAATTATCGTTAGTCTATTATAGATTTATAATGTGATAGAGGGACAGCAGAGCAATAAAACTGATTCTTTTCAAAAAGGTTTCTTCATAGATCGGTAACGTTTTATAACCATCTTGACGCGAAACATAATAAACATAATGACAACAATGACGGTTGACAAGTGACAAGTAACTGTCGTTATTAAGGTGCGTTCAGCTAGCATCTCTCTGTCACGGCAAATTCAAAAAATGACCTTACAATGAGTTGTTCGAAATTTAGTTAAAACGATTAAAAAACTGTTTTTGTTCAATTTATAGGTGGAACAAACTATTTTTCTTCATATTGCCCTTAGGTATTTTCTTTTCCTAAGAACAAAAGACCACAAAAATCATATTTTTTTCAATCCAAAAAGTAATTTTCGTCACTGCCAGCCGTCGATGTCGTAAGAAAAAACCTTGTTCTACATCAAAAACAACGCTTTATTTACGAACATTTGAATCATTCTTTCATTTCCAACAATTCAATAAATCGCAATCTGATAACTTGTCACCTGCCAGGCAAAAAACTAAACAAAAATAAACACAGAAGATCAAAGGAAAACGATAAACAATACAACAGCGTCAAAGGTCATTTTTTTTACAATAAAAGTTAGAAATGAAAAGGAAAAAAAAATGAACAACAATAAACTCCGGTTTTAAGAACAATAGCGAGAGTTTCAGCAGTAGGGACGATATAGCTTGACCGGAACTTTACTTCCGAAAAGGACGAGAATGAGTTTCGTTCAAGGATGTAACCATACACTGCAAAAAATAAGGATCACTGCCATTTTAGAGCCAAAAAGGGAGAAAAGGTGTTTTGAAGTGTATGACCGACGATGAACTTGTTGAAAAACCATGGTCAGTGCATGTTTATTAAGTATAACATAAGGGATAATATGATTTCTAAGGATATATTTTGTTTTTTTTCTGGTAAAGATGAGAAACTCATGTTCGAATGGGTCCAAACAGTGTGATGCATACAAACCAAACCCACCTCAAACTCGCTGTTACCCCCGTCTCGGAATCGCTACCCTATCATACTTCATGACGGGCGACGGTCCCCCTCACTCTCCGTTCACACCGTCGTCTTCTCCCTACCTATCACTCCTACCTCTCATGCCGTATCGATACCTTCTTCCTCCCTAATCATGCTCTCCACTACGCCACTTACCTCCATCCATTCCTCCTTCCCCCTTCAACATTATCTCCACCATGTTCTCCCAATACTCCGCCTCCCCTAGTTTCCTCTCCAACTTCTTTAGCTCTTCCTCGTTCACCAGCATCTAAACACATGTCCCACATAATCCTCCATTTCACACCTCTCGCACACTCCAGTCTCTCTTTTCCCAATCTTGTGGAGGTACCCTACTCTCGGCCCATCTCCAGTGAGGACCTGTGTCAAGAAGTAGTTCACCTACCCGAATTTCCGCTCCATCCAATCTTTCCTACTCCCAATCGCTATTTTTAGCGCGCCCTCATACTCCTCTCACCTTCTCTTCATCAATTCCTGTACTTCTCTCTGATCGCACCCCTCTAGTGTTTGTTCTTGGCTCTAGCTATCACGTCCAATGGATAGGACCTTGACAGCACCGCTGCTACCAGTCCACCCACTCTCCTGTACCCCTGCACCACCCTCAGGAATGTCGCTCTCTGCACCCATAGGAGTAGCCTAACATTCACCCCCGCTCTATCACCCCACAGCTCCGCACCGTACATCATACTCTGCTCCACCCTCTTACCAATTACCCTCCTTTTCCACTCTCCCGGTCCTATCACATTACACATCACTCTCCCCAGCTATGCTGTCCTCACTTTCCCCTTTTGCGTCGCCCTAAACGTGTATGTTCTGAAGGATAATTGACTATCCAACCACATCCTTAGGTATTTCATTGACTCCTCCATACGATTTCTCCTTCTTTTCACCATCACCCCTAGTTCCCTCGTCTTGCTCCGTCCATTCACTAGCAACCCCACCGACTTATCTTCCGCCACTTCCAGGTCGCTCCGCTCTATCTTCTTCACAATATTCCTACATATCCTCTCCGCCTCTCCCTTTGCCGTACATACATCGTTCGCATACACCGTAATCTGACATCCCTCTTTACATACTATCCCACAAACCTCATCAAACACACACTCCCAGAGCGTCGGTCCAAGAACCGAGCCCTGGGGCACTCCAGCCTCCATCTCATACCTCCTTCCTCTAGAGTCTACTATCAAACGCCCCGTCAGGTAGTCTTCTACTAGGTTAAATAACCCCTCCCCTACTCCAAGCCTCAGCAACGCGCTCAACACCGCCCGTTTGTTGACACTGTTGAACGCGTTCCCGACGTCGAAGAACACAAGTAGGGCAAATTCCTTGTTCCTTCAGCTGCCCTCTCTAGCCCTTTCCACCAAGCTCATCACCCTGCCCAGCTCCGAGATGCACGATTTCCATCCTTCCGGGAACTCTTTATTGAATAGTTCCCAGAAGTACTCTCCATTGTCATCCAACAGCCTCTTCCTCATACCACCTCTCAGGCCATCTATCCCTGGGGCTTTCCTTACTTTAATGTTTATCCCCCCTCCTCTACTTTCCACTTCTCTACCGGCCTCATCCCCCTCATTTTCCCTACCCCCCTAGTATCCTGGACTTCCCGAAAGATGTGATATTGAAAGCATGTATATAACCGTAGATGAGGAAGGTTAAGAGGATTGAACTAAAGAAGTAGTTTTCCTTCCAAGAAGAACTTAAGGGTACTTTATCTGGTGTACTCTGTAGTAGGATGCAGCAATTGTTAAAAATGAAACGAAGAAACATAAAATTAAAGTGACTACTAGAAAAATTATATAGTAAGAACTAGTATCAATATTTTCTATTTTAGCTCTGGAAACTCCAACACTGGTGACTATATTTCCAGATCCAATTAAAAGTTTCAAACAATTGCTTTGTTATTGTCCGAATTATAGATAAGCATAATTTCCAACGCTACATACTACAACTTTCGTTGACATTCGACCAAACTTTCTGCATGACAAACAAAAAAAAATAGACAACTACAATCAATAGATGAAAATTTTGAATAATTCTGGCATGATGGAACCATATTTTTGTCTACCCACTCTTTCATTTGAAACAAAGTGTATTGAAGAATGTGAAGTTGGGATGTTGTTATGGAAAGGCCTCTTTAATTGGTGGTCCTCCAGGACACTCGGAGAGTGACTGAATCAAGAATGAATAATATGTTATCGTCTGCTTCTATGCTATTTATATTGTGGTTCAAGTTCAGGCTGATATTTACTATTTAATGTTATATGTTTATTTACGTGATGAACATGACTCTCGATACCTGTCGGCCTCGTGAGTTTTATTTATGCATTCTTTAACGTTCAATGATTTATTGAAAATAGTTTCAAGGGAATTTATTTCTTATTTTATTTTATGATTGACAAATGGAACACCAACGCCCTCTTAATTGTATAGATAAAGCTCCAAGGTTTTTAATACCTTTTGTTCCTTCGGGAAACTACTTAATTTTATTTAACGTTTTTATTAGTTCCTTTTTATTTCAAATTAAATGTGGGAGTCCCCTTTTTTTGGGCAATTTTCACAAGTGTTTGGAGTGTGTATTTTATTTGATTTCTTATAGAAGTCCGACGTAGTAGAGGAAAGATTGAAAATATAAAGAAGGAAAATCTTAAAATCAACAAGTATGAAAAAGCAGCAAAAGAAATTCAATGGAAATGCCGTTACATTTTTCCGACGAGCTCATATCGATCATAACTGGGTGACATGAAAATTTAATGATGATGTATATAAAGGGACAATATGAGTTATTTTCTTAATTTGATAGAGTGAATAAAACATTTGAAAAGCTTTCTTCATTTTTTATTATCTCTGAGAATTTCCAAAAAAACTTGTGGATCGATATGAAATTAAATAATAATACAATGAATAATTAACTTGAGGAAAATGAGTGTAGTTATAAAAAACAAAATTAAGTTCTATTTTTGCAAGTGCAGTTGAACCAAAAACATCCGGACAATTCATTGGATTTATTTCGGTTTCATGATTGAAATTCCAGTCGCTAGCAAACTATGCTCATAGTATTTCAAACATTTTTTATTTTTATTCAAGGATACACTAAACATTTGAAAGGATTCGGTATTAGATGTCGATATTATGCGATTAATATTGCTTAAAATATTTTATGAAGTTAGTTTCGATAAACATAATAATTTAGTTCGCTTTTAATCGTTTCGGTAGTGAATACGAGTGTTAATAGCCATTAAATGCGAGCTGCATACACTATTTTTTCTACTTTCAACTGTTAATATTACTATAATATTATTACAGTCTAGAGCACGTTCCAGTAACGGTTTTTCTAAGCTCATTTTAAATATATTGTTAATAAAACGAGTTTGTTGTTATTTTTGCGCCAAGGTCACTAGGACACTCATTTTTGGTGCAAGAAATGAGAAAGAGAGATATAGGAAAGAAAGAAAGAGATGGGAGAGAGAGAGAAAGATATGAGAGAGATAGAGAGTGATAGGAAAGAAAGAGATAGGAAAGAGAGAGAGATGGGAGAGACAAAGATATGGAAGAGAGAGATATGAGAGAGAGAAAGATGGGAGAGAGAGACCATTTTTTCAAAATTTTGACAATTTTTCGAAAATTTTGACAATTATTGACCATTTTTTAAAATATTTAACAATTTTTTACCATTTTTCGAAATTTTAACACTTATTGACTATTTTTGACCATTTTTCAAAATATTTAGCAATTTTTGACAATTTTTGACAGAGAGAAAGATAGAGATAGGAAAGAGAGAGATGGGAGAGAGATAGGAAAGAGAGAGATAGGAGAGACAGAGATGTGGAAGTGAGAGATATGAGAGAGGGAGAAAGCTTAGAGAGACATAGGAAAGAGAGAGAGATGGAAGCGGGAGAGATGGGAGAGAAAGAAAGAAAGATGGAAGAAAGAGATGGGGGAGAGAGTAAGATGGGAGAGAGAGATAGAAAGAGATATATGAGAGAAAGAGAGAGAGAGGGAGAGGGAGAGAGATTTGGAAGAGAGAGAGGAGAGAGAGATAGAGAGAGATTGAAAGGAAAGAGAGAAATAGAGAGATAGGAGAGAGAGAGATGGGAATTAGAGAGAGTGAAAGAGAGGGAGAGAGAGAGATAGGAAATAGAGAGGAAGATGAGAGAGTGAAAGAGAGGGAGAGAGAGAGATAGGAAATAGAGAGGAAGATGAGAGAGAAAAAGTCAGATATGGAAGAGAGAGGGAAATTGGAGAGAAAGATAGTAGAGAGAGAGAAAGAAAGTGTATTGTTTGTGATTATAATCATTATTTTAAATTGTCAGAATCTAAAACAGATTCGGTAAGGTTCGCGACCCCCGGAATATAATAAGTCTTTTTTTTCTTATTAGACCATTTTTGACAGTTTTTTATAATTATTAACCATGTTTCCAAAATTTTGGCAATTTTTTACCATTTTTTAAAATATTTAACAATTTTTAACTATTTTTGACTATTTTTGATAGGTTCTGACAATTATTGACCATTCTTCAAAAATTTTAACCATTTTTTCAAAATTTTTGACAATTATTGACCATTTTTTCAGAATTTTTTCAATTATTGACCATTTTTCCCAATTTTTGACAGTTTTTGACCATATTTCCCAATTTTTGACAGTTTTTGACCATATTTCAAAATTTTTGACAACGTTTCAAATATTTTAACATATTTGCCAATTATTAACCATTTTTTCAAAATTTTAACAATTTTTGACAATTCTTGACCATTTTTAATAGTTTTTGACCATTTTTAACAATTTTTCAAAATTTTTGACAATTTTTGACCATTTTTCAAAATTTTAATGACTATTGATCATTTTTGACATTTATTGACCATTTTTGACAGTTTTTGACAATAATTGTCAATTTTTTACAGTAATTGGCAATTTTTGACAATTTTTCAAAATTATTGACCAATTTTGATAGTTTTTTACAATTATTGGCTAATTTTTACCATTTTTGACAATTTTTGATAGTTTTTGACAATTATTGACCATTTTTGATCATTTTTCAAAATTATTGACCAATTTTGATAGTTTTTTACAATTATTGGCTAATTTTCACCATTTTTGAAAATTTTGATAGTTTTTGACAATTATTGACTATTTTTGACCATTTTTCAAAATTATTGACCAATTTTGATATTTTTATACAATTATCGGCCGGTTTTGACATTGATTATTTTTCCAAATTTTTGACAATTAATTGACCATTTTTCCAAATGTTTGCCAATTATTGGCCATTTTTTCAAAAATTTTGACCAAAATCGTAAAAAGATGTTACCGATTGTAAAAAAATCGAAAATAATCTATAGTAAAAATATAACTATCGATAAATATCGATAGTCGGGACTATCGATAGTTATTTTACCGAAATATCACTAAAAAAAAACAACTATGGTTAAATCAGTAGATTGCATGTATAAATCAGTAGATCAGTAGATAGAACCTGAAATCAGTAGATCTATTGATAAATCAGTAGATACCTCATCACTGCGTACTCCCATCTTCGATGCAATAGGCCATCATGAAGATACAGTGAATCCCACTGAGCCCGGTACTCTCTCAACTTTCCACTATATCTGGCTAACTCTTGCCAAGTAGGTCTTACTCCATTTTTAAGCCATTCTCTTATAACTTTCAAGACGTTGTCTTTTTCTAAGGATTTCTAGGATATTCTGATTATCATCACTTTTTGGTTTGATTGTGGTTATCTCTAGACTAACTTCTTCCACTGGGTTCTTCTTTTCTTCAAACTTTTTACAGTACCGAAATTGTCGATCTAAGCACGTTCGCCTGGAAAGTATATCGACATTGCTATGGAGACGTCCTTTTCGGTGCACTATTACAAAGTTATATTGCTGGATTATCTCCATCCAACTAGCAACTTGACCTTCAGGCTTCTTAAAAATCATTAACTACTGCAAAACAAAACTTCTGCTATAAATAAAATTATGGAAGTGTTCAAGGGCTAAAGTGCTTCTCTGGTAACGCAATATTTTTTCTCAGATTTCCCATGGTTTTACTTTTTCTTCTCCTTCTTATGTTGGGATGCATCAGAATCCAAAATAAATGTTCCTTTCTCCCGTGCTTAGGTTAAAATCGGGGTTGTGGTTAATCATTTCTTCAACTCTACGAAAGCATTTTGACAAATTCAATGTTGTTCTCAGTTTAACAATTCGATCAAAGTCTTTGACAAATTTTTGGTCCAAGAAAACTCCTTATTTCCTTTTTGTCCCTTGGTTTAGGCCAGTCTTTAATAACTACAATTTTCTTCGGATCGGTTTTAATTCCTTCTGCGGAAACGATATGTCCCGTTTGGAACAGTGAACACCTCATCTTTAAATTGGCATTCCTTAACCTGTCAACTTTTCGAATGCTCATCAAAAGTTTTCGACATGATCATTATATCATTAAGGTTTTCCAGGTTAATCGTCTTAAAACCATCTCCATCAATCGTTCAAATGTGGCTGGATCATTACAGAGTCCGAATGGGAGAACCTGGAACTGGTAGTGACCGCTGCCAGTAGAAAAAGCTGTTTTGTCTCAATCATCAGGGTATACTTCTACTAGCCAGTATCCACTCTTTAAGTCTAGGGTGGAGAACCACTTCCCACCTGATAGTCTATCCTTGGCAGTGGATAGCTATTGTTTTGTGTAGCCTGATTTAGTCTTCTTTAGTCTACACAAAAGCGAGTGGATCCATATTTCTTAGTTACCAGGACCTCGGGTGAACATCAAGGACCAGAAGCTTCTTCAATAATATTTGCATCTATCATATTTTCTACTTCTTTTCGTTTGGTCTTGCATCTTCTGTATAAATTCTATGCTGGTGCGTCCTGTAGATTTTCCCGTCTCAAAAATGTCGCAGTTGTCTTTGATAAAGTTGTTTATTTTTTTTTTAATTCTTCAGCTGTTCATAATTTTTAACTAAATGTTTCATGAGGCCGTCGTCAACTGATTTACTTGTGGTGGTTTTCTCTTTGGAAATATTTTCGCAATTGATTATGATTATTTCTATAACTTTTAACTTTTACTTCAAAAACTAACTCTTGATGCCAATTGTCCCGATTTTTATACTTTTCACCTGTTCCAGACAGTTCTCGACTTTTCGATGACATTTCTAGACTTTTCGAAGGCAGTTATAGATGATTCCAGATGTTTTCTTCTTCTTTTTCTCTATGGACCTCTACATATCCTCAGTACAGGTCCGACGTAACAATATTTTTATTTTACACAAACTAAAAGTAGAGGCGCCTTCAAATGCGAGCCAAAATTCCCTAATTTCGGGAACACATTCAACTTTAAAATTATTAATTTCGACGCGTATATGCAACTGTAGTTTAAGTGATATATCGCCGAAATATTCAACTAGAGGATGTGTAAACAGGGAAATATATACCCGACTTTTTCTTATTTATGAAGGAAAAGGAGATTTGGCAACATTTTTGCGGTTTCTTGCCAATATTGATATCACCAACAAGAAGTATAGTGATGGAGACCATTTAACTGATTTATTATTCGGCAGTCTATGCCATATACATTTATTTGTTTCGCGCAGTATTAAATATTTACTATCAATTCTTGCATAATCCTGGATATGAATACTCACATTTAATCAAAAATAATTGGAATGTGCTCGATATCTATTTGGAAGCTGTCCATAAAACAGATGAAAAAACAATTATTTTCACATCCACCGTTTATTACAAACATATTTATTGATATTTAAAATATCTTGTTTCCGTTGAAGCCAAGCAGTGCTTAGGGACTCTCTGCACCAGGAAAATCATATATTTTGAGTAGTAAACTAATTTTAAACGCGATCGATACTGCTGAACACTCCTGTCGCCCAAAAACGACTTACAACTATAAAGAGTGTTTCAGATCATCTCGTGGTTAGTTCATCTACTACATCATTGCCTAGTTCATCGAGTTTTCCTAAGCATGTCCATACATAAGAATTCAGTGCTGCAATGGTTGTTTGACTATTCGATATGATGATAATCCTTTGCCTTCGATATTTGTTATCGATATTAAACTGGGCAAACGCGTGAGTGGCAATGGATCCATTACTACACATCACAATCAATAAGGTCGTCAGCTGAGTGGAGAGCTGGCTGTAGAAGTCTCCAAAGTGACCAAAAACTCTAAAGTATTCTATCATCTATTAGAGTGGCTTCATCACTGTTTCTAAGTTCTTTATACCTTGTTTATTGGTCCATTCTCGGATGAAGATACAAATAACAGTCCTTGAATCCTTGAATCACATCTGGAGCATAAATTTTCTTCAAATCCTGGGACTGGAGTGACACGGCTTTCTCTGGGCGTTTCCTCAAGAAATTTTAGTGTCATTTTTAGGATACGCAGCTGAGTATTGATTGATTAGTTCGGCACCACCAGTCAGAGGCTTAGAGACCTCGGCAACCAAGAGCACAAAAAGCTTAAAGGCTGACCTTTAGGCTTTTTGTGAGAGCTTGTTGCATCAGCTCCTATATAACGTTAGGGTATTTCCCCAGTACAAGTATTGTGAGAACATCTGCATACCCCTGGGTGTATATCTTCTTCCCATTCAATTTCTCCAGGAGTTCGTCTATGACAAGGTCCCACAGCAAAGGTGATAGAACTCCTCTCTGTGGGCACCCCTTCATTATCGATACCTCCAAATAAGGTCCTGTTGAAAAGCATGTTTTTCATCCACTGACATGTGGTGTCGTCTGTTCCACGCCTTTCAACAGCAGCTATCATGGAGTCAAAGGAGGTATGGCTCCTTCGCTCCTTCTATATCAAGAAATGCTCCGAGAACTATTTTTTGATTTCCTAGGGCAGCCTCAATTTTCAACACCAGTTGGTGTAAGGCTGTTTCACAGGATTTTCCTGATTGATAGGCATGTTGGTTATAATGTGATGGCCTTTCAATGAGAACGTTTTCCCTAACATGCCTGTCAATAAGTTTCTCCATTATCTTCAACATCAAAGAAGATAGATTTATAATGACTTTGCCTGGGAATAATTCTTACCTGGTTTGAGAATGCTATTTTCCAAGCAATTGGAATTTATCCAGTTGCTAGTGATGCTCTGAAGAGTTTACAAGGAACTGGAGATAGATGTATTTGCCCCTGCTGCAGATGCGCTGGAATTATTCCATCTGGTCCAGAAGCTTTGTATGGCTCAAAATAGCCCAGTTCAATTTGCGGGTTATTACTTTATTAGCAGCACTCCAATCCTTTTTCCTCGCACGAACCAGGGGAATTGGAGGTCTGACTGATAGCTCCGTTCCTATTTCTACAGAGTCTACAGGTAGATGTGCCTGCAGTAGAATATGCAGGGTCTTGCTACCAGTTCCGTGTATGTTCCAGTAGGTCTTAAAATATTGCCCATGGGATTGATAGGATCTTTGACAAGAATTTTCTGTTCTGTTTCCACCTCACCACAGACTTTCCTTCAGGTCACCTTTTTGCCTTCCTGATCTGTTCGTTGTAAGCAGTCAGAGTGGAATAATATTCTTCCCACTCTTCTGTCCTTTTCGCACTGTTAAACAATTTGCGAGTTCCCGATTTTAGTTTGGTAATCTCCTTGTTCCACCAGGTTAATTTCTTCCTAGAGGAATGGGTTACTTCAGAGCAGCTGTTGTGATAAGAGAGTTCGATGGCCTCGCGATGTCATCACTGTTTTTTATTTTATTTTTGACATTCCCTAGTAGGTGTTCAAGGTCATTCCTGCATGTCTCCCAGTTCTCGGATCACTGCAGGTTTCGTCCATTTCGGAGATTTCCATACAGATGTACCGATGAGTACACGAGTACATGAGTGAGTGCAGCTGAGCATTGTTTGGTTAGTGTTGGAATAACCGTAAACCAATAATGATATTTAAATACGAAAACTTGTTTGCAACAAGGAGATATCGATCATCCGAAAGAAAAGTGTTAATTAGAATTTTAAGTTTAAAACACTCGTAAATATTTCACTCGCCATGGAACTTATCAAACAAACACGCTTCAAGTGAAAATTAGACAACAATCTATTGTTTTCTGAAAACTTCACCCTCGGCATTTCTCGGGAAATTCACTAGCCACAAGCGATTTATACTCAAACTACATTTCGCTCACAGGAGCTCTCTCTGTCTCTCTCTCTATCTCCCTGTAGTTTCAATTCGACCTTTAGTCTATTTACCCCGAAGATGTCCTCTGCAAATGACGGAGGCACAAAATGTCAGACGCGTTATCCGAAAATGTCGATAGAATTTATTTCCAATCATTATGTCTGCTATGAAGTAATTAATATTTGATAAGCTTCCAACCGTGAAGAGGAGCGAATTGAATTCGCCTTTGGATATTCACACCAGTTTCTAAATCTACACAAGATTTAAAAGAAAGAAACTACATAATAATAAAATAACTGGATAGATATAATATAGCAATGAAATATTTTGCTTCTCTTCAGAAGAATAGGTTTTACCTAGTCAGCCTACAGAAGATTGTATTACACCTCAAGATGAGTTGAAAAAAGAAAAGATCATCTATAATGACTGACTCTAACGATACAAATCGTAAACAGAATGAAGGTGGTACAGATAAATATGGACAAAGCATATCTGGATCTTTCTCTAGAAGGTAGAGCTTTAAATATGAAAGCTTGAAGAAGAGTCACTTGCTAGAATAAATGAAAACGGCTGGAGAAGAAAAAAACCGAATGGACTTGGTGATCAAGGAGTTTGTAACAAAGAGACAATGGTTAGATGATCTGAGGAGTATAGTATATAGAGTATAGAGAAAGGTGGGAGGAATTGAGAGGTGTAGTGAGCTTAGGACTTGCTTTATCCATAAAGAAATATAATACTTTTGGCAGAAACACTGATCCTAACAATACAAAAGAAAATAGAATAAGAGTTGCATAGGGAAGTGAAGACAGAGCATTCCTTGTAGCAAAGGCACAATGAATAGAGGATGGGAGGAGGTTAGTGGTGAGGTGGGTATTGTGATTGCAAAGGTTAGGAAATACTGTAAGGATCTGCTTCTTGTAATGAGGATGGACGAAATTCAATCGTAATTCTTTCTGCTGATTGTAAATGTAGGCTGAGCTTTGGCTGCTTCATCCAATGCTTCTATTCACACCAGTCTCTAAATCTACACAAGATTTAAAAGAAAGAAACTCCAAAATGATAAAACAACTGGATAGATATAACATAGCAATGAAATATATTGCTTCTCTTCAGAAGAATAGGTTTTACCTAGTCAGCCTTCAGAAGATTGTATTACACCTCAAGATGAGTTGAAAAAAGAAAAGATCCTCTATAATGACTGACTCTAACGATACAAATAGTAAACAGAATGAGAGTGGTACAGGTAAATATGGACAGAACATCTCTGGATCTTTCTCTAAAAGTAGAGCTTTAAATATAAAAGCTAGAAGAAGAGTCACTTGCTAGAATAAACGAAAACATCTGGAGAAGAAAAAGAACCGAATGGAATTGGAGATCAAGGAGTTTGTAACAAAGAGACAATGGTTAGATGATCTGAGGAGTATAGTATATAGAGTATAGAGAAAGGTGGGAGGAAGTGAGAGGTGTAGAGAGCTTTGGATATGCGTTATCCATAAAGAAATATAATACTTTTAGCAGAAACACTGATCCTAACAATCCAAAAGAAAACAGAATAAGAGTGGCATAGAGAAGTGAGGACAGAGCATTCCTGTAAGTACTTGTAGCAAAGGCACAATGGCTAGAGGATGGGAGGGAGTTAGTGGTGAGCTGGGTATTGTGATTGCATAGGTTAGGAAAAACTGTAAGGTTCTGCTTCTTGTAATGAGGATGGACGAAATTCAATCGTAATTCTTTTTGCTGATTGTAAATGTAAGCTGAGCTTTGGCTGCTTCATCCAACTCTATTCACACCAGTCTCTAAATCTACACAAGATTTAAAAGAAAGAAACGACAAAATGATAAAATAACTGGATAGATATAATATAGCAATGAAATATTTTGCTTCTCTTCAGAAGAATAGGTTTTACCTAGTCAGCCTACAGAAGATTGTATTACACCTCAAGATGAGTTGAAAAAAGAAAAGATCATCTATAATGACTGACTCTAACGATACAAATCGTAAACAGAATGAGGGTGGTACAGATAAATATGGACAAAGCATATCTGGATCTTTCTCTAGAAGGTAGAGCTTTAAATATGAAAGCTTGAAGAAGAGTCACTTGCTAGAATAAATGAAAACGGCTGGAGAAGAAAAAAACCGAATGGACTTGGTGATCAAGGAGTTTGTAACAAAGAGACAATGGTTAGATGATCTGAGGAGTATAGTATATAGAGTATAGAGAAAGGTGGGAGGAATTGAGAGGTGTAGTGAGCTTAGGACTTGCTTTATCCATGAAGAAATATAATACTTTTGGCAGAAACACTGATCCTAACAATCCAAAAGAAAACAGAATAAGAGTGGCATAGAGAAGTGAGGACAGAGCTTTCCTGTAAGTACTTGTAGCAAACGCACAATGAATAGAGGATGGGAGGAGGTTAGTGGTGAGGTGGGTATTGTGATTGCAAAGGTTAGGCAATACTGTAAGGATCTGCTTCTTGTAATGAGGATGGACGAAATTCAATCGTAATTCTTTCTGCTGATTGTAAATGTAGGCTGAGCTTTGGCTGCTTCATCCAATGCTTCTATTCACACCAGTCTCTAAATCTACACAAGATTTAAAAGAAAGAAACTCCAAAATGATAAAACAACTGGATAGATATAACAGAGCAATGAAATATATTGCTTCTCTTCAGAAGAATAGGTTTTACCTAGTCAGCCTTCAGAAGATTGTATTACACCTCAAGATGAGTTGAAAAAAGAAAAGATCCTCTATAATGACTGACTCTAACGATACAAATAGTAAACAGAATGAGAGTGGTACAGGTAAATATGGACAGAACATCTCTGGATCTTTCTCTAAAAGTAGAGCTTTAAATATAAAAGCTAGAAGAAGAGTCACTTGCTAGAATAAACGAAAACATCTGGAGAAGAAAAAGAACCGAATGGAATTGGAGATCAAGGAGTTTGTAACAAAGAGACAATGGTTAGATGATCTGAGGAGTATAGTATATAGAGTATAGAGAAAGGTGGGAGGAAGTGAGAGGTGTAGAGAGCTTTGGATATGCGTTATCCATAAAGAAATATAATACTTTTAGCAGAAACACTGATCCTAACAATCCAAAAGAAAACAGAATAAGAGTGGCATAGAGAAGTGAGGACAGAGCATTCCTGTAAGTACTTGTAGCAAAGGCACAATGGCTAGAGGATGGGAGGGAGTTAGTGGTGAGCTGGGTATTGTGATTGCATAGGTTAGGAAAAACTGTAAGGTTCTGCTTCTTGTAATGAGGATGGACGAAATTCAATCGTAATTCTTTTTGCTGATTGTAAATGTAAGCTGAGCTTTGGCTGCTTCATCCAACGCTTCTATTCACACCAGTCTCTAAATCTACACAAGATTTAAAAGAAAGAAATTACAAAATGATAAAATAACTGGATAGATATAACATAGCAATGAAATATTTTGCTTCTCTTCAGAAGAATAGGTTTTACCTAGTCAGCCTTCAGAAGATTGTATTACACCTCAAGATGAGTTGAAAAAAGAAAAGATCATCTATAATGACTGACTCTAACGATACAAATCGTGAACAGAATGAGGGTAATACAGATAAATATGGACAGAGCATATCTGGATCTTTCTTTAGAAAGTAGAGCTTTAAATATGAAAGCTTGAAGAAGAGTCACTTGCTAGAATAAACGAAAACATCTGGAGAAGAAAAAGAACCGAATGGATTTGGAGATCAAGGAGTTTGTAACAAAGAGACAATGGTTAGATGATCTGAGGAGTATAGTATATAGAGTATAGAGAAAGGTGGGAGGAATTGAGAGGTGTAGTGAGCTTAGGACTTGCTTTATCCATAAAGAAATATAATACTTTTGGCAGAAACACTGATCCTAACAATCCAAAAGAAAACAGAATAAGAGTGGCATAGAGAAGTGAGGACAGAGCTTTCCTGTAAGTACTTGTAGCAAACGCACAATGGCTAGAGGATGGGAGGAAGTTAGTGGTGAGGTGGGTATTGTGATTGCAAAGGTTAGGAAATACTGTAAGGATCTGCTTCTTGTAATGAGGATGGACGAAATTCAATCGTAATTCTTTCTGCTGATTGTAAATGTAAGCTGAGCTTTGGCTGCTTCATCCAATGCTTCTATTCACACCAGTCTCTATATCTACACAAGATTTAAAAGAAAGAAACGACAAAATGATAAAACAACTGGATATATATAATACAGCAATGAAATATTTTTATTCTCTTCAGAAGAATAGGTTTTACCTAGTCAGCCTTCGGAAGATTGTATTACACCTCAAGATGAGTTGAAAAAAGAAAAGATCCTATATAATGACTGACTCTAACGATACAAATAGTAAACAGAATGAGAGTGGTACAGGTAAATATGGACAGAACATCTCTGGATCTTTCTCTAAAAGTAGAGCTTTAAATATAAAAGCTAGAAGAAGAGTCACTTGCTAGAATAAACGAAAACAGCTGGAGAAGAAAAAAAAACGAATGGACTTGAAGATCAAGGAATTTGTAACAAAGAGACAATGGTTAGATGATCTGAGGAGCCTGTATAGAGAAAGGTGGGAGGAAGTGAGAGGTGTAGTGAGCTTTGGATTTGCTTTATCCATAAAGAAATATAATACTTTTAGCAGAAACACTGATCCTAACAATACCAAAAAAAAAATAGAATAAGAGTGGCATAGGGAAGTGAAGACAGAGCATTCCTGTAAGTACTTGTAGCAAAGACACAATGGCTAGAGGATGGGAGGAAGTTTGTGGTGAGGTGGGTATTGTGATTGCATAGGTTAGGAAATACTGTAAGGATCTGCTTCTTGTAATAAGGATGGACGAAATTCAATCGTAATTCTTTTTGCTGATTGTAAATGTAAGCTGAGCTTTGGCTGCTTCATCCAACGCTTCTATTCACACCAGTCTCTAAATCTACACAAGATTTAAAAGAAAGAAACGACAAAATGATAAAATAACTGGATAGATATAACATAGCAATGAAATATTTTGCTTCTCTTCAGAAGAATAGGTTTTACCTAGTCAGCCTTCAGAAGATTGTATTACACCTCAAGATGAGTTGAAAAAAGAAAAGATCATCTATAATGACTGACTCTAACGATACAAATCGTGAACAGAATGAGGGTAATACAGATAAATATGGACAGAGCATATCTGGATCTTTCTTTAGAAAGTAGAGCTTTAAATATGAAAGCTTGAAGAAGAGTCACTTGCTAGAATAAACGAAAACATCTGGAGAAGAAAAAGAACCGAATGGATTTGGAGATCAAGGAGTTTGTAACAAAGAGACAATGGTTAGATGATCTGAGGAGTATAGTATATAGAGTATAGAGAAAGGTGGGAGGAAGTGAGAGGTGTAGTGAGCTTAGGACTTGCTTTATCCATAAAGAAATATAATACTTTTGGCAGAAACACTGATCCTAACAATACAAAAGAAAATAGAATAAGAGTTGCATAGGGAAGTGAAGACAGAGCATTCCTTGTAGCAAAGGCACAATGAATAGAGGATGGGAGGAGGTTAGTGGTGAGGTGGGTATTGTGATTGCAAAGGTTAGGAAATACTGTAAGGATCTGCTTCTTGTAATAAGGATGGACGACATTCAATCGTAATTCTTTTTGCTGATTGTAAATGTAAGCTGAGCTTTGGCTGCTTCATCCAACGCTTCTATTCACACCAGTCTCTAAATCTACACAAGATTTAAAAGAAAGAAACGACAAAATGATAAAATAACTGGATAGATATAACATAGCAATGAAATATTTTGCTTCTCTTCAGAAGAATAGGTTTTACCTAGTCAGCCTTCAGAAGATTGTATTACACCTCAAGATGAGTTGAAAAAAGAAAAGATCATCTATAATGACTGACTCTAACGATACAAATCGTGAACAGAATGAGGGTGGTACAGATAAATATGGACAGAGCATATCTGGATCTTTCTTTAGAAAGTAGAGCTTTAAATATGAAAGCTTGAAGAAGAGTCACTTGCTAGAATAAACGAAAACATCTGGAGAAGAAAAAGAACCGAATGGATTTGGAGATCAAGGAGTTTGTAACAAAGAGACAATGGTTAGATGATCTGAGGAGTATAGTATATAGAGTATAGAGAAAGGTGGGAGGAAGTGAGAGGTGTAGTGAGCTTAGGACTTGCTTTATCCATAAAGAAATATAATACTTTTGGCAGAAACACTGATCCTAACAATACAAAAGAAAATAGAATAAGAGTTGCATAGGGAAGTGAAGACAGAGCATTCCTTGTAGCAAAGGCACAATGAATAGAGGATGGGAGGAGGTTAGTGGTGAGGTGGGTATTGTGATTGCAAAGGTTAGGAAATACTGTAAGGATCTGCTTCTTGTAATGAGGATGGACGAAATTCAATCGTAATTCTTTCTGCTGATTGTAAATGTAGGCTGAGCTTTGGCTGCTTCATCCAATGCTTCTATTCACACCAGTCTCTAAATCTACACAAGATTTAAAAGAAAGAAACTACAAAATGATAAAATAACTGGATAGATATAACATAGCAATGAAATATTTTGCTTCACACCTCGAGATGAGTTGAAAAAGGAAAAGATCCTCTATAATGACTGACTCTAACGATACAAATCGTAAACAGAATGAGAGTGGTGCAGATAAATATGGTCAGAACATCTCTGGATCTTTCTCTAGAAGGTAGAGCTTTAAATATGAAAGCTAGAAGAAGAGTCACTTGCTAGAATAAACGAAATCAGCTGGAGAAGAAAAAAAAACGAATGGACTTGAAGATCAAGGAGTTTGTAACAAAGAGACAATGGTTAGATGATCTGAGGAGTATAGTATATAGAGTATAGAGAAAGGTGGGAGGAAGTGAGAGGTGTAGTGAGCTTAGGGCTTGCTTTATCCATAAAGAAATATAATACTTTTGGCAGAAACACCGATCCTAACAATCCGAAAGAAAACAGAATAAGAGTGGCATAGAGAAGTGAGGACAGAGCATTCCTGTAAGTACTTGTAGCAAAGGCACAATGGCTAGAGGATGGGAGGAAGTTAGTGGTTGTAATAAATTAGAAGACCTAATGAACAGAATCTGAGAGATATTGGCAGTTCAAAACAATCATGACTAATCCTAATAAATACAGCCTAAAACTATACTACAGTGGGTTTTGTGATTGCATTCCAATTCATCTGGAGAGGTGAGGAAATACTGTAAGGATCTGCTTCTTGTAACGAGGATGGACGAAATTCAACCGTAATTGTTTTTGCTTATTGGAAATGTAAGCTGAGCTTTGGCTGCTCGATCCAATGCTTCTACTGTATTTTTTTGTATATCACAACTATCTAACCTAATTTCCAGATAAAAAATTGCTTCTCTCCATCCTGCTAGACCTTGTAAGTTATTTTTATTTATTATATAAACTTTGCTTACGGCAATCTCGAGTTTTCGTAAGTAGTTTATTATAACGTGAATAAATTTGGTTCGTTTGAGTAAAGTTCTTGTCCCAGATAACTTTAGCGTTCCGAAGATAGCGAAAAATATTTAATGGACTCATTAGAAACTGCTGAAAGTCATGAGAAAGAATAATTAAGAAAATAGATGCTTCGTATTTCAAATTGAATTTTTGTTCGTTTTATATCGAAGCGAACAGAATTTATTACTCAAAATTATAATGAGTGAAAAACGTTATGATTTCGATGCAAAAAGAAAAGTCTGTAACGTGTATATGTTACAATGAACTCTGGTCAGTACAAGCTGGCCTTCTCCGAGTTTTATTATGGTTAACTGAATACTAATTAATTGTCATTTATCCAAACATCCACACAGTATTTAAAGTAATTGTTTTAAGAGACTCACTCGTTATTAACATGCAGACTGTAAAATTGAATAATACCGACCGCCAATACAAAACCGTCGGGAAAATCTACCAATAAGATGCCGCCATCTGTGATTTGACTTGTAATTTCCTACGCAATTTTCGCTTATCAGGATATCATATTAAAAGGGGCGTAGCGTATAAGTTGCCTTAGGCGGTAGCTGAGTTACAATTGGCCAAACACCACCGATGTGTTTACTAAATTTTCATCTTGGAGATAAAAATTAAATTGATGCAGGATGCTGTTAAAGTTGGGAGTGGTAATGAGTTTCCTTCCACAGGAATGGTTCAAATGGAAAATTTCACAAGATTTAAAATGGGAAATAAACGAAAAGCGATTGGATCCGTTTTGGAGATTTTTTCACTTTCTTCATTGTACTGAACATCTCCCATTGATATCTGTACTCAATTATTATTCCAGAAAAGATTCAAAGCTTTTGAAAGGGATGTGTGACGTATCGTTATGTCAATTGTCATTATATCGTCAAAGTTTTACCAACTTATATCAACAAAAGTTACTAGAAGTTATTGAAGAACCCAAAAATGACCTAGGGGCTGTTAGATCAATAATAGCCTGCGAATCAGTAGTGTGTAAGGATAAAGAGCTGTAGGGATAAACTATGTGAGAATTTCGTATATATGAGGCTGTAAGGAAAGTTAATTGGAAGTTAACGTTTGACGAATGAGTTGTTAAAAATTTTTGTAGGTATCGAAAAGTTTTGGAAATTGAACAAAAGTTTTAATTTTTTCAGGAATACACCCCATACATTTAGATATAACAAGCGGATCAGGATAATTTTAACTTTTGATTGCTGTTACAAGTTTTTAATTGGATACAAGAATCTCGTTTAAAGTTATATTAAAATATATTTTTTATGAAAACGACCGTATTTCCTATCAAAATAAATTGAGGACACTTTTTTTGTTACAGGTATGTTCGGAAAAAAAGAACCAGATATTGTCAAACAGTAAGTAAACTTCTCTTTATAACTTCACCCACTTAGCATTACAAAAATTTAATGATTAATTTTATCATTTTCATACCAGTTGGAATTTCTTAATGAAAAGTCCGATTCGTTAAATTGATTAGTTAACTAGTTTATGAGCCTAACCTTTCCAAGAATACTAGGTGATGTATACCTATTTTTTCTCATATCTTCGCTTAGAAGTTTTTTTTCAATTTCAATGTTGTTTTTGTGTTATTATTGTGAACTACGCCCTCTAGCGGTGGAGTAGGAAATTTGAAAATAATTTCCAGCAGTTTCTCGCATGGGAGTTTGTGATACAGATTTTCTTCTCTAAGCTGTACTATAAATAGTTTCTGAGATACAGCGAGTTACCTCTCTTAATCGTACACCCGGTATAGATTAGCGAATATTATGAATATTTTTAACGATGTGCTTTTATCAATTCAGCAATGTGTTAATTTTATTTGAAGTTTTGCCAAAATTCGTTTGGTTTACAAATGTTTTAACGTATCTGAATCAGAGATAAAAATATTTTTAGTTATTTATACTACTGTAAAATAATTGGGTTAGCCTTGTTGCAGTTATAATATAGTTATTCAATATATTTTCGTTCCTTTATAAATTCCATGGAATATTTTTATTATTTCATTTAATTCCAACAAAAACTGCTTTTAAATTGAATCAAACAAACAATTTTATTTTCCAAACTTGTTGAAAGCCATTTTAAAATAGTTTGTATCATGAAAATAAATTTTCAAAGCATATTTTTCAAGCCGAATGAGATATCTCCTTTTTCAAATGGCAAAAACATTTTGAACGTTTTCTTTTCTTTTCTTGCCTGGTTCTGTTTTGAAAACATTCCACAAGGCATCTAGAGGCATTTTAGAGTTTCTATGTAATTTTTCTTCATTGCTTATGTTTTGAAAATATTCTATGTGGTAACTTGATACCGTTCAAAGTGTCTGTGTAATCTTTCTTGCCTTTTACTGTTTTGAAAATATTCTTGGAAGTATGTTCAGTGGTTCTACAGCTCCTGTGTAACTTTTCTTGCCTGGTTCTGTTTTTAAAATATTCCACAAGGCATCTAAAGGCGTTTTAGAGTGTCTATGTAATTTTTCTTCACTGCTTATGTTTTGAAAATATTCTATGTGGTATCTTGAGTTCGTTTAAAGTGTCTGTGTGATCTTTCTTGCCTTTTAATGATTTGAAAATATTCTTGGAAGTATGTACAGTGGTTCTACAGTTCCCGTGTAATTTTTCTTCTCTGGATCTGTTTTGAAAATATTTCACAAGGCATCTAGAGGCGTTTTAGAGTTTCTATGTGATTTTTCTTCATTGCTTATGTTTTGAAAATATTCTATGTGGTATCTTGAGTTCGTTTAAAGTGTCTGTGTAATCTTTCTTGCCTTTACTGTTTTGAAAATATTCTTGGAAGTTTGTACAGTGGTTCTGCAGCTCCTGTGTAATCTCTCTTGCTTGGTTCTGTTTTGGAAATATTCCACAATGCATCTAGAGGCGTTTTAGAGTGTCTATGTAATTTTTCTTCACTGCCTATGTTTTGAAAATAATCTCTGTTGTACCTTGAGTCCGTTTAAAGTGTCTGTATAATATTTAGTGCCTTTTTTTTGAAAATATTCTTGGAAGTATGTGCAGTGGTTCTACAGCGCCTGTGTAATGTCTCTTGCCTGGTTCTATTTTGAAAATATTCCGCAAGGCATCTAGAGGCGTTTTAAAGTATCTAAGTAATTTTTCTTCACTGCTTATGTTTTGAAAATATTCTATGTGGTACCATGAGTCCGTTCAAAGTGCCTTTGTAATATTTCTTGCCTTTTACTATTTTGAAAATATCCTTGGAAGTATGCTCAGTGGTTCTAGAGCTGATGTGTAATTTTTCTTACCTGGTTCAGTTTTGAAAATATTCCACAAAGCATCTAGAGGCGTTTTTGAGTGTCTATATAATTTCTCTTCATTGCTTATGTTTTGAAAATATTCTATGTGGTACCTTGAGACCGTTTAAAGTGTCTGTGTAATATTTAGTGCCTTTTTTTGTTTTGATAATATTCTTGTAAGTATGTTCAGTGATTCTACAGCTCCTGTGTAATTTTTCTTGCCTGGTTCTGTTTTGAAAATATTCCACAATGCATCTAGTGGCGTTTTAGAGTGTCCATGTAATTTTTTTCACTGCCTATGTTTTGAGAATATTCTCTGTTGTACCTTGAGTCCGTTTAGAGTGTCTGTGTAATATTTAGTGCCTTTTTTTGTTTTGAAAATATTCTTGAAAGTATGTACAGTGGTTCTACAGCCCCTGTGTAATGTCTCTTGCCTGGTTCTGTTGTGAAAATATTCCACAAGGCATCTAGAGGCGTTTTTGAGTGTCTATATAATTTCTCTTCATTGCTTATGTTTTGAAAATATTCTATGTGGTACCCTGAGACCGTTTAAAGTGTCTGTGTAATATTTAGTGCCTTTTTTTGTTTTGATAATATTCTTGTAAGTATGTTCAGTGATTCTACAGCTCCTGTGTAATTTTTCTTGCCTGGTTCTGTTTTGAAAATATTCCACAATGCATCTAGTGGCGTTTTAGAGTGTCCATGTAATTTTTTTCACTGCCTATGTTTTGAGAATATTCTCTGTTGTACCTTGAGTCCGTTTAAAGTGTCTGTGTAATATTTAATGCCTTTTTTTGTTTTGAAAATATTCTTGGAAGTATGTACAGTGGTTCTACAGCTCCTGTGTAATGTCTCTTGCCTGGTTCTGTTGTGAAAATATTCCACAAGGCATCTAGAGGCGTTTTTGAGTGTCTATATAATTTCTCTTCATTGCTTATGTTTTGAAAATATTCTATGTGGTACCTTGAGACCGTTTAAAGTGTCTGTGTAATATTTAGTGCCTTTTTTTGTTTTGATAATATTCTTGTGAGTATGTTCAGTGATTCTACAGCTCCTGTGTAATTTTTCTTGCCTGGTTCTTTTTTGAAAATATTCCACAATGCATCTAGTGGCGTTTTAGAGTGTCCATGTAATTTTTTTCACTGCCTATGTTTTGAGAATATTCTCTGTTGTACCTTGAGTCCGTTTAAAGATTCTGTGTAATATTTAGTGCCTTTTTTTGTTTTGAAAATATTCTTGGAAGTATGTACAGTGGTTCTACAGCTCCTGTGTAATGTCTCTTGCCTGGTTCTGTTGTGAAAATATTCCACAAGGCATCTAGAGGCGTTTTTGAGTGTCTATATAATTTCTCTTCATTGCTTATGTTTTGAAAATATTCTATGTGGTACCTTGAGACCGTTTAAAGTGTCTGTGTAATATTTAGTGCCTTTTTTTGTTTTGATAATATTCTTGTGAGTATGTTCAGTGATTCTACAGCTCCTGTGTAATTTTTCTTGCCTGGTTCTGTTTTGAAAATATTCCACAATGCATCTAGTGGCGTTTTAGAGTGTCTATGTAATTTTTTTCACTGCCTATGTTTTGAGAATATTCTCTGTTGTACCTTGAGTCCGTTTAAAGTGTCTGTGTAATATTTAGTGCCTTTTTTTGTTTTGAAAATATTCTTGGAAGTATGTACAGTGGTTCTACAGCTCCTGTGTAATGTCTCTTGCCTGGTTCTGTTGTGAAAATATTCCACAATGCATCTAGAGGCGTTTTAAAGTATCTAAGTAATTTTTCTTCAGTGCTTATGTTTTGAAAATATTCTATGTGGTACCATGAGTCCGTTCAAAGTGCCTTTGTAATATTTCTTGGCTTTTACTATTTTGAAAATATCCTTGGAAGTATGCTCAGTGGTTCTAGAGCTGCTGTGTAATTTTTCTTACCTGGTTCTGTTTTGAAAATATTCCACAAGGCATCTAGAGGCGTTTTTGAGTGTCTATATAATTTCTCTTCATTGCTTATGTTTTGAAAATATTCTATGTGGTACCTTGAGACCGTTTAAAGTGTCTGTGTAAGTTTTCCGGCTTTTTTCTGTTATGAAAATATTCGTGGAAGTATGTGCAGTGGTTTTAGAACTCCTGTATAATTTTTTCTTGATTGCTTCTTCTGGGAAATATTTCAAGAGGCATCTTGAGTCCTCCGGGATACCGGAACGTGTTTGTTGGACCTTACGGATTTTTTGTTGTAAAAAAACTTGAGTCTATCATTTCTGATATCTCAACTAATACACTCCATAATTACTATTTATATTTTATTGGTAGATTCGTTCTCTAACTTTGAATATTTGATAGAAAATTAAACGGTTTTGCTTCGACGTATTTTGGCGTAGGTGGACTATTTTGGAAAAGTTTAAATTGGATATTACGATATTATTAGCGATATCCTGGAAGAAATTACAGATGTTGGTAGTTTATTTCGACATTTATCGATGCCTGTGTATACGGGGGCGACTAAAAGTCTTCACAGTATTGAACAAAAGGTTAGGAAAAATTCCGTAAATGCTCTATCATTAATATTTCATAAAATTAAATTCCGTTCAGTGTACACAATAAAGAAATTCTTTTTGCAGGATTATTTTCAAAAAAAATTTTATCAAATTGCAGAAGATCCTTTTGTTGTCTTTGTAAAAGTTAAAAAATATAAATCAGAAAGATGAAACTGGCGTAATTATATCCTTTTCCTAACGAAATAAAAGAGAAATCTTAATTGAAAGGATTTCTTTTCTTGTCACAACAAACTTTTAGGCTGGAAACAATTGAATTCATAGTAGTTGTCTTAATAATCTCCGAGATACGAAGTAGACAAGATTCATTTCTAAATCTTCAAAGCTTGGAAGATGACTACAGTGTATGCCGTCCTGCTTTAGGCATAAACTCTCTCTTCATTTTTAATAGACTTTAATTCCTCATTTCAAACTCCTATTTCAGGGGTATCTGATTATAAAGTCACTCGAAGCTTCAATAACGCACCTCGCCGACGACGACGCCCTCCATATCAAGACCGATCAGTGACTCACAGAGCGTTGAAACGGCTTTCGACATTTCATTATTTTATTGCTAACATTGTTAAAGATAAATTAAGATTCTTATAAAACGTTATTCGAAAAAAGTTCTTTTGTTTTCGATGCAAAAGTACGCAAAACTTTTTTTTGTATTCAGCTTTTTGCTTGTACACGCTGGATAATATAAACTCCCCTGTCAGTTTTGTTTTTCAACCAACTTTTATCAAATAATTCCTCTACACTGTCCTTTATGCACTGGCACCACAATAGTCGTTGCACATTAGTCACCAGCAGACGAATTAAATTAAATTACGAATTTAATAATGTTTAACACAAAATATTCTAACGCTTTAGTTGTATTTTAATTCGAATTGTTATATGTTTAAAACGGATGCTGCTCGTTTATCTTTTATAAATAATTTGAAAAAAAATCGACAACAGGTTGTTAATAATTGTTTGGAAGCCCTTCAAGTATATTTTTGACATGAAAACAGCAAGAAGAATTCCACTCTAAATATGCGCCAAGTGATATTTTCAGACTAAAAACAGGCAAAAATCTTACAGAGTCATTCTAAAATGACTGAAGGTGATTTAAAGAATATTTTCAATAAAGAAGCAGCCACGAAATATGACTCAGACACTTTATAATAACTCAATACGACACATATACTATTTTCAGAATATAAACAGAGAAGAAGAATTACATTGACACCCTAAAATGTCTAAAAATAATTCAAAAGAATATTTGCAAGAAGAAGCAGTCAAGAAAAATTATTCAGAAGCTCTAAAACCTCTCTACATCCTTCCAAGAATATTTTCAAAACAGAAACTAAGAAAAATTACACAGTCACTCTAAAATGACTGAAGGTGATTTAAAGAAAATTTTCAATAAAGAAGAAGCCACGAAATATGACTCAGACACTCTAAAATAACTCAAGACTTCATATGTAGTATTTTCGGAAGAGAAACAGTGAAGAGGAATTACATTGACACTCTAAAATATCTAAAAATAATTCAAAAGAATATTTGCAAGAAAAAGCAGCCAAGAAAAATTATTCAGAAGCTCTAAAACCTCTCTACATCCTTCCAAGAATATTTTCAAAACAGAAACTAGGAAAAATTACACAGTCACTCTAAAACGACTGAAGAAGATTTAGAGAATATTTTCAATAAAGAATCAGCCACGAAATATGACTCAGACACTTTAAAATAACTCAAGACGACACATATAATATTTTCAGAATAGATACAGTGAAGAAGAATTACATTGACACTCTAAAATGTCTAAAAATAATTCAAAAGAATATTTTCAAGAAGAAGCAGTCAAGAAAAATTATTCAGAAGCTCTAAAGCGTCTCTACATACTTCCAAGAATATTTTCAAAATAGAAACAGCTAGGAAAAATTACAAAGACACTCTAAAATGACTGAAGGTGATTTAAAGAAAATTTTCAATAAAGAAGAAGCCACTAAATATGACTCAGACACTCTAAAATAACTCAAGACTCCATCTGTAGTATTTTCAGAATATAAACAGAGAAGAAGAATTACATTGACACTCTAAAATATCCAAAAATAATTCAAAAGAATATTTGCAAGAAAAAGCAGACAAGAAAAATTATTCAGAAGCTCTAAAACCTCTCTACATCCTTCCAAGAATATTTTTAAAACAGAAACTAGGAAAAATTACACAGTTACTCTAAAATGACTGAAGATGATTTAAAGAATATTTTCAATAAAGAAGCAGCCACGAAATATGACTCAGACACTTTATAATAACTCAAGACGCCACATATAATATTTTCAGAAGAAAAACAGTGAAGAAGAATTACATTGACACTCTAAAATGTCTAAAAATAATTCAAAAGAATATTTTCAAGAAGAAGCAGTCAAGAAAAATTATTCAGAAGCTCTAAAACCTCTCTACATCCTCCCAAGAATATTTTCAAAACAGAAACTAGGAAAAATTACACAGTCACTCTAAAACGACTGAAGAAGATTTAGAGAATATTTTCAATAAAGAATCAGCCACGAAATATGACTCAGACACTTTAAAATAACTCAAGACGACACATATAATATTTTCAGAATAGATACAGTGAAGAAGAATTACATTGACACTCTAAAATATCTAAAAATAATTCAAAAGAATATTTGCAAGAAGAAGCAGTCAAGAAAAATTATTCAGAAGCTCTAAAACCTCTCTACATACTTCCAAGAATATTTTCAAAATAGAAACAGCTAGGAAAAATTACAAAGACACTCTAAAATGACTGAAGGTGATTTAAAGGAAATTTTCAATAAAGAAGAAGCCACTAAATATGACTCAGACACTCTAAAATAACTCAAGACTCCATATGTAGTATTTTCAGAATATAAACAGAGAAGAAGAATTACATTGACACTCTAAAATATCCAAAAATAATTCAAAAGAATATTTGCAAGAAAAAGCAGACAAGAAAAATTATTCAGAAGCTCTAAAATCTCTCTACATACTTCCAAGAATATTTTCAAAATAGAAACAGCTAGGAAAAATTACAAAGACACTCTAAAATGACTGAAGGTGATTTAAAGAAAATTTTCAATAAAGAAGAAGCCACGAAATATGACTCAGACACTCTAAAATAACTCATGACGCCACATATAATATTTTCAGAAGAAAAACAATGAAGAAGAATTACATTGACACTCTAAAATGTCTAAAAATAATTCAAAAGAATATTTGCAAGAAAAAGCAGACAAGAAAAATTATTCAGAAGTTCTAAAACCTCTCTACATCCTTCCAAGAATATTTTTAAAACAGAAACTAGGAAAAATTACACAGTCACTCTAAAATGACTGAAGGTGATTTAAAGAAAATTTTCAATAAAGAAGAAGCCACGAAATATGACTCAGACACTCTAAAATAACTCATGACGCCACATATAATATTTTCAGAAGAAAAACAATGAAGAAGAATTACATTGACACTCTAAAATGTCTAAAAATAATTCAAAAGAATATTTGCAAGAAAAAGCAGACAAGAAAAATTATTCAGAAGTTCTAAAACCTCTCTACATCCTTCCAAGAATATTTTTAAAACAGAAACTAGGAAAAATTACACAGTCACTCTAAAATGACTGAAGATGATTTAAAGAATATTTTCAATAAAGAAGCAGCCACGAAATATGACTCAGACACTTTATAATAACTCAAGACGCCACATATAATATTTTCAGAAGGAAAACAGTGAAGAAGAATTATATTGACATTCTAAAATGTCTAAAAATAATTCAAAAGAATATTGGCAAGAAGAAGCAGTCAAGAAAAATTATTCAGAAGCTCTAAAACCTCTCTACATCCTTCCAAGAATATTTTCAAAACAGAAACTAGGAAAAATTACACAGTCACTCTAAAATGACTGAAGATGATTTAAAGAATATTTTCAATAAAGAAGCATCCACGAAATATGACTCAGACACTTTATAATAACTCAAGACGCCACATATAATATTTTCAGAAGGAAAACAGTGAAGAAGAATTACATTGACAAGACGCCACATATAATATTTTCAGAAGGAAAACAGTGAAGAAGAATTATATTGACACTCTAAAATGTCTAAAAATAATTCAAAAGAATATTTGCAAGAAGAAGCAGTCAAGAAAAATTATTCAGAAGCTCTAAAACCTCTCTACATCCTTCCAAGAATATTTTTAAAACAGAAACTAGGAAAAATTACACAGTCACTCTAAAATGACTGAAGATGATTTAAAGAATATTTTCAATAAAGAAGCAGCCACGAAATATGACTCAGACACTTTATAATAACTCAAGACGCCACATATAATATTTTCAGAAGGAAAACAGCGAAGAAGAATTATATTGACACTCTAAAATGTCTAAAAATAATTCAAAAGAATATTTGCAAGAAGAAGCAGGCAAGAAAAATTATTCAGAAGCTCTAAAGCGTCTCTACATACTTCCAAGAATATTTTCAAAATAGAAACAGCTAGGAAAAATTACAAAGACACTCTAAAATGACTGAAGGTGATTTAAAGAAAATTTTCAATAAAGAAGAAGCCACGAAATATGACTCAGACACTCTAAAATAACTCAAGACGCCACATATAATATTTTCAGAAGAAAAACAGTGAAGAAGAATTACATTGACACTCTAAAATGTCTAAAAATAATTCAAAAGAATATTTGCAAGAAGAAGCAGTCAAGAAAAATTATTCAGAAGCTCTAAAACCTCTCTACATCCTTCCAAGAATATTTTCAAAACAGAAACTAGGAAAAATTACACAGTCACTCTAAAATGACTGAAGATGATTTAAAGAATATTTTCAATAAAGAAGCAGCCACGAAATATGACTCAGACACTTTATAATAACTCAAGACGCCACATATAATATTTTCAGAAGGAAAACAGTGAAGAAGAATTATATTGACACTCTAAAATGTCTAAAAATAATTCAAAAGAATATTTGCAAGAAAAAGCAGTCACGAAAAATTATTCAGAAGCTCTAAAACCTCTCTACATACTTCCAAGAATATTTTCAAAACAGAAACTAGGAAAAATTACACAGTCACTCTAAAATGACTGAAGATGATTTAAAGAATATTTTCAATAAAGAAGCAGCCACGAAATATGACTCAGACACTTTATAATAACTCAAGACGCCACATATAATATTTTCAGAAGGAAAACAGTGAAGAAGAATTACATTGACACTCTAACATATCTAAAAATAATTCAAAAGAAAATTTGCAAGAAGAAGCAGTCAAGAAAAATTATTCAGAAGCTCTAAAACCTCTCTACATCCTTCCAAGAATATTTTCAAAACAGAAACTAGGAAAAATTACACAGTCACTCTAAAATGACTGAAGATGATTTAAAGAATATTTTCAATAAAGAATCAGCCACGAAATATGACTCAGACACTTTATAATAACTCAAGACGCCACATATAATATTCTCAGAAGAAAAACAGTGAAGAAGAATTACATTGACACTCTAAAATGTCTAAAAATAATTCAAAAGAATATTTGCAAGAAGAAGCAGTCAAGAAAAATTATTCAGAAGCTCTAAAACCTCTCTACATCCTTCCAAGAATATTTTCAAAACAGAAACTAGGAAAAATTACACAGTCACTCTAAAACGACTGAAGAAGATTTAAAGAATATTTTCAATAAAGAAGCAGCCACGAAATATGACTCAGACACTTTATAATAACTCAAGACGCCACATATAATATTTTCAGAAGGAAAACAGTGAAGAAGAATTATATTGACATTCTAAAATGTCTAAAAATAATTCAAAAGAATATTGGCAAGAAGAAGCAGTCAAGAAAAATTATTCAGAAGCTCTAAAACCTCTCTACATCCTTCCAAGAATATTTTCAAAACAGAAACTAGGAAAAATTACACAGTCACTCTAAAATGACTGAAGATGATTTAAAGAATATTTTCAATAAAGAAGCATCCACGAAATATGACTCAGACACTTTATAATAACTCAAGACGCCACATATAATATTTTCAGAAGGAAAACAGTGAAGAAGAATTACATTGACAAGACGCCACATATAATATTTTCAGAAGGAAAACAGTGAAGAAGAATTATATTGACACTCTAAAATGTCTAAAAATAATTCAAAAGAATATTTGCAAGAAGAAGCAGTCAAGAAAAATTATTCAGAAGCTCTAAAACCTCTCTACATCCTTCCAAGAATATTTTTAAAACAGAAACTAGGAAAAATTACACAGTCACTCTAAAATGACTGAAGATGATTTAAAGAATATTTTCAATAAAGAAGCAGCCACGAAATATGACTCAGACACTTTATAATAACTCAAGACGCCACATATAATATTTTCAGAAGGAAAACAGCGAAGAAGAATTATATTGACACTCTAAAATGTCTAAAAATAATTCAAAAGAATATTTGCAAGAAGAAGCAGGCAAGAAAAATTATTCAGAAGCTCTAAAGCGTCTCTACATACTTCCAAGAATATTTTCAAAATAGAAACAGCTAGGAAAAATTACAAAGACACTCTAAAATGACTGAAGGTGATTTAAAGAAAATTTTCAATAAAGAAGAAGCCACGAAATATGACTCAGACACTCTAAAATAACTCAAGACGCCACATATAATATTTTCAGAAGAAAAACAGTGAAGAAGAATTACATTGACACTCTAAAATGTCTAAAAATAATTCAAAAGAATATTTGCAAGAAGAAGCAGTCAAGAAAAATTATTCAGAAGCTCTAAAACCTCTCTACATCCTTCCAAGAATATTTTCAAAACAGAAACTAGGAAAAATTACACAGTCACTCTAAAATGACTGAAGATGATTTAAAGAATATTTTCAATAAAGAAGCAGCCACGAAATATGACTCAGACACTTTATAATAACTCAAGACGCCACATATAATATTTTCAGAAGAAAAACAATGAAGAAGAATTACATTGACACTCTAAAATGTCTAAAAATAATTCAAAAGAATATTTGCAAGAAAAAGCAGTCACGAAAAATTATTCAGAAGCTCTAAAACCTCTCTACATACTTCCAAGAATATTTTCAAAACAGAAACTAGGAAAAATTACACAGTCACTCTAAAATGACTGAAGATGATTTAAAGAATATTTTCAATAAAGAAGCAGCCACGAAATATGACTCAGACACTTTATAATAACTCAAGACGCCACATATAATATTTTCAGAAGGAAAACAGTGAAGAAGAATTACATTGACACTCTAACATGTCTAAAAATAATTCAAAAGAAAATTTGCAAGAAGAAGCAGTCAAGAAAAATTATTCAGAAGCTCTAAAACCTCTCTACATCCTTCCAAGAATATTTTCAAAACAGAAACTAGGAAAAATTACACAGTCACTCTAAAATGACTGAAGATGATTTAAAGAATATTTTCAATAAAGAATCAGCCACGAAATATGACTCAGACACTTTATAATAACTCAAGACGCCACATATAATATTCTCAGAAGAAAAACAGTGAAGAAGAATTACATTGACACTCTAAAATGTCTAAAAATAATTCAAAAGAATATTTTCAAGAAGAAGCAGTCAAGAAAAATTATTCAGAAGCTCTAAAACCTCTCTACATACTTCCAAGAATATTTTCAAAATAGAAACAGCTAGGTTAAAAATTACAAAGACACTCTAATATGACTGAAGGTGATTTAAAGAAAATTTTCAATAAAGAAGAAGCCACTAAATATGACTCAGACACTCTAAAATAACTCAAGACTCCATATGTAGTATTTTCGGAAGAGAAACAGCGAAGAAGAATTACATTGACACTCTAAAATATCTAAAAATAATTCAAAAGAATATTTGCAAGAAAAATCAGTCAAGAAAAATTATTCAGAAGCTCTATAACCTCTCTACATACTTCCAAGAATATTTTCAAAACAGACATTGACACTGAATATGTTAAGGCACTCTAAACCGACTCAACATACCAAATGGAATATTTTCAGAACAGAAATAGTCAAGAAAAATTAAACGGATGCTCTAAAATGACTAAGAATGCCTTAAAACGACTCTAGAAATGACGCAGGCACTCATGAATTACACAGACTCTAAAATTGTTACAAATAATTCCCAGAATATTTTCGAAATAAAAACAGCTAAGAAAAATTATTACTCTGTGACTTAAAAACGATCCAGATGCCTCATGAAATATTTTCAAAACAAACAGAGCCAAGAAAAATTATTCGGACACTTTAAGCCCGCTAAATAATATTATTAAAAGCAAAAACAACAAAGAAAAATACGACATACTATATGCTTTTGCTTTGACTGTACGTTTTAAAACACTCGGTATTTAATTTAAACATCGAAATAATATGAACGCGATTCATATTTGCCATCGTATTCATCCAACCACAGATATTATATTCAGTAAGTTATTTAACAGATAATAAATTTCTGGCATTGAACAAGTCCATTACAAATGAATTGGTGATTTTGGAATATGAAAACGTCAACAATTCGCTTGGTTCCAATTTATTGAATATTTTATAAATAACTATAAAGAGTTGATTGGGTCAATTCAAAAATATTTCTTTGATTTATTTGTTAGTTCACAATTTGATATACCGGGTGTCTGAATAAAAAATGTAACCCGCTGTATCTCAGATATGTTGATTAGATCTAATTTATTCATAATTGGTCATCATAATATACCGTTCCATTTATCACATACATTTTTTCGAGATAGACATCTAAATTTTACTGATTTTTTATTTTATAATTTAATAACATTCTCTACTCTCCAATATCTAATAATTGACTTTTCTGTTCCACTTTACCCCACTCCTATTATATACAGGTACTCTGGCTCATTTTGAACTGTCATTCATAGTAATTTAATAACATTTATTCTCTCTAATGAAATTTTTATTCTGCCCCGTATATACTACCTTACCCCACCCCTATGATATGTGAGAGCACACTTACTTTCGCTGTATTGAATTTTAATGCATCATTCGTATACTGATATTTTCAATGATATGTCGGAGCACACATACTTTCGCTGCACCCTGTATAATTAAATTATTATTTATATACATTTCTCGTGTACTACATACTAACTTCCACTTCTCTCTGTATATTATTATCCTCCGCTTAACTGCGGTCATTATCCCTGCTCATTTCGTACTTAGCAACTTTGCTATGTCTTTACATTTCGTACTTACCCATTTTGCTCTGTCATTTTATATCTACTTGCTGGAAATTATTTTCAAGTTTCCTACTCCACCGCTATAATAAATGTACCGTTATAGTACCACAAAATGTATATATTCGTAATTATTAGATCGTTTTATGTAAGTTTGCCCCAGTACTTTTTCCTCTATATTTTAAAATAACTGGTAGGGGTGAGTGGGACAGCTGACTCAATAAAACTGTTATAACTTTTGTTCCGCTTTATGGATTTTGACAAACTTAGTATCATTTTAAAGGGAATTCAATGCCTAATAAAATACTATATCATCGTTTCAATCAAGTGGTTTTAACCGTCGCTAGGTGGCGGTGAATGAACAATTGTTTTGTTTTCAACTTTTTTTGGAATCATTTACTTGAAAGATAATAGAATTAGAAAAAAATGCTTAAATCCGCATCCGGATCCGATAAATAGTTTCTGAGATACAGTCTACCTCTCTTATTCAGACAACTGGTACAAGATGATTATTTTTAAGGTTACTCTCGTATTTTGTTGAAGCTTTAAAATTAAGAATCGGAAGACGACAGAATTGGAAGCATATTAAGGTGATGGCACTAAGAATAAGTAAAAAAAAGGAGAGCATAGGGAATACAAAGCCTTAGGGGTTGTAAAAGACTGAGAGGAGGTTCATCGTGAAAGGGCACGAGTGCAGTTTGTCGTGAAGGGTCGCCTCATGAATGTAACATGAATGTAAACTTGTCCGAACGGATGAGGATCGAGGATTCTGACCCACGTCGTTTCATCCTTACAAGGATGTGTTGGTGTGTATGTGTGTGTATATGTGTATTGTGTATATATGTATCTCGTCTCGCTTAGAGTCAACTCTTCTGAAATCCTGACTAGAACAATATATGCGCGTACTGGTGTTGAATTATAAAAGGGATGCGGAGTTATATCTGATCTAAATATTATGGGATTTTCGACTTGAAACAGGTTCTTTTCACGTCGCAAACATTATTTGTTCTATTCGGTCTTTACATTTGTAGTTTATCTAAGAAAATCTGCAGAAAGTATATTTTTGATTCTTATTTATTTTGCTTCAAGTGCGCTAATTATTGATCATATAACCCTGGACAATTCCAAAATTTTTGATGTCGTTCTTCCAAAAATCCTTAAAGCTTGGAGATAACGATCATCACTTATACTTTCCAAGTTTTCCATGTAAAAATTCAAGTGCGAATGCAGGAAATGAATATTAATTTTTTTAAATTAAATTTTGACAGACTTTCGAAAAAAAAATTAATGACCCTTCAAGTAGTGCAATTAAATTGTAAAATGCATGTTTATTAACATTTTTTAAAATTGGGTTTATTCGAATTACAATGCTAGGATTATTTACGAAATTTCATTGGAAATGTACATTATTGTAAGCTCTTTAGTGATTCTGGACGTGAAAACTTTCCAGATTATTTAGTAGGGAAGATCGGAGTATTTTTGAACATATTTAAATGTAAATGAATCATTGCCAAATTTGCTAAAAACTGAAATGGTCAGCACATATTTTTCTGTCATCTTTGTAGATTCAATGGAATTTTTTCGAAATTTTTCCATAATAACTAGTCTTTTCGTACCTATAGTTAAGTGAGTAAACAATAAACAATGAAATACCTTTGAATTCAATGTAAAATTTGACACATAAAAAATTTACCCGTTGCCCCTCCCACGCTGAACGCTTGTGATGGCAATATATAGTTAATAATAAATAGGTGCCTATGTACCAAAGTGCCTCTATAAAAAACTGTATAATTTTTATACGAATAAATAATGTATGACATTGCTTACAGTACAGGTTGATAAATATTGTTACGATTAACTATCCAGGGTCCGTCCAATAACAACACCTGGTACAAATTTTACCAATAAACTCTTATATAATTGTAAATTCGCCTCCTAGAAGTTTCCCGTATAACCTTGGCAATGCCGCTCACCGGGCGTTCGAAAAGACGAGAATCACCTGCTCGCGTCTTCTCTTTTCTATAAACGTCACGTCGTGGTCACGTCGTTCTAGCCTAGCCTGACATCATTTAGCTTGGTCGAGCTACGTTGCCAGCTTGTGTATAGTTCCGTAGTTCGTGAAACGTGTAATGTTACAAAAAGCGTTCGTCACGCAACAGTGTTGCCAGATTTCTGAATAATCCACTAATCCAATAAAATTTAAATTGAAGCTTGCTTCTTATTGCACGACAAAGCACTTTTGGGAAGGCTAGTGAACTCGTGAAACGTGTGATGTTACGAAAAAACGTTCGTAACATAACTCATTCAAGCGACGGTGCGCAGTCTCTCTTGCCGCACTGAGCTCGCACATCTATAGGTGTGAAAAATAGTCAAAAATTGTCAAAATTTTGAAAAAATGGTTAATAAATGCCAAATATTTTCAAAAATTGTCAAAAACTGTCAAAAATGGTCAATAATTGTCAAAAATCTTGAAAAATGTTTAAAATTTTTGAAAAATTGTCAAAAATGGTCAATAATTGTCAAAGTTGGTCAATACTTGTCAAAACCAATCAAAATTCGTCAAAAATTGTCAAAGCACAAAGCACTTTTGGGAAGGCTGGTGAACTCGTGAAACGTGTGATGTTACGAAAAAACGTTCGTCACGCAATAACTCATTCAAGCGACGGTGCGCAGTCTCTCTTGCCGCACTGAGCTCGCACATCTATAGGTGTGAAAAATAGTCAAAAATTGTCAAAATTTTGAAAAAATGGTTAATAATTGCCAAATATTTTCAAAAATTGTCAAAAACTGTCAAAAATGGTCAATAATTGTCAAAAATCTTGAAAAATGTTTAAAATTTTTGAAAAATTGTCAAAAATGGTCAATAATTGTCAAAGTTGTTCAATACTTTTCAAAACCAATCAAAATTCGTCGAAAATTGTCAAAAATGAACAATAATTGTTAAAATTTTGAAAAATGGTCAAAAATTGCCAAAATTTTGAAAAAATGGTCAATAATTGCCAAATATGTTAAAATTTTTGAAAAATGGTCAATAATTGTCAAAGACGGTCAATAATTGTCAAAATTCGTCAAAAACTGTCAAAAACTGTCAATAATTGTTAAAATTTTTGAAAAATTGTCAAAATTTTTTAAATATGGTCAAAAATTGTCAAGAATTTGGAAAAATCGTTAAAAATTGTCAAAACTGTCAAAATTTTGAAAAAATGGTCAATAATTATAGAAAACTGTCAAAAATGGTCAATAGTTATTAAAATTGTCAAAATTTTTGAAAAGTGGACAATAATTCTCAGAACCTGTCAAAAATGCTCAAAAATTGTTAAAAATGGTCTAAAATGGTCAAAATTTTTGAAAAATTGTCAGAAATGATCAATAATTGTCAAAACTGTCAAAATTGGTCAATAATTGATAAAAATGGTCAATGATTGTTAAAATTTTAAAAAATTGTCAAAATTTTGAAAAAAATGGTCAATAATTGCCAAATATGTTAAAATTTTTGAAAAATTGTGAAAAATGGTCAATAATTGTCAAAGACGGTTAATAATTGTCAAAGACGGTCAATAATTGTCAAAATTTGTCAAAAACTGACAAAAATGGTCAAAAATTGTCAAACTTTTTGAAAAGTGGTGAAAAATTCACGAAAAATGGTCATTCTATTGAGCATAAGAAGCAAGCTTCTGTCGGCGGTCCGACGACCGCTCACCTTTTTATTTTAAAATATTATACACCAAACTTTACAAAGTTATGCGGGCCATTTTAAACTGCCAGACGAGCCGTAAGTTGCCGACCCCTGGTCTAGATGGTCATTCTACTTTATAAGTATGAACATTCTTTCCACTTTTTGTTTGCCCAGCTCTTCCCCATTTTCTCTTTTTCCTACAAAACAAGGTAAGGGAGAGCGGTAATTGCTCACCAGCTAAATACGTCAGGTTGTGGGGACTAAATTGTATAATTTTTATACCGTTGATAAATATTGTTAAGATTAACTATCCTGGGTCCGTCCAATAACAACACCTGGTACAACTTTTACCGTTAAACTCTTATACAATTGTAAATCCGCCTCCTAGAAGTTTTTCGTATAACCGTGGCAATGCCGCTCACCGGGCGTTCGAAAAACCGAGAATCACCTGCTCGCGTCTTCTCTTTTCTATAAACGTCCCGTCGCGGTCGCGTCGTCCTAGCCTAGCCTGCCATTACTTAGCTCGGTTTAGCTACGTTGCCAGCTTGTGTACAGTTCCGCAGATTATTTTAAATTTACAATAAGTATCCTTAAAATTAAATCTTTATTTTAAAATATTAAAGTTATACGTGCCATTTTAAACTGCCAGACCCCTGGTCTAGATGGTCACTCTACTTTATAAGTAGAACATTCTTTCCACTTTTTGTTTGCCCAGCTCTTCCCCATTTTTCTCTTTATCCTACAAAACAAGGTAAGGGAGAGCGGTAATTGCTCCACCAGCTAAATACGTCAGGTTGCGGGGACTAAATTGAGCCTTTAGAGGTAATTCTAACAACTTTATAAAAGGTTTAACGGTTTAGCTTTGCATATAAAAAGGTTCAGATATTATAGTTTGGTCGTTAAAACACCCTTTACGAAATTTATATAAGGATTATTGTATTTTTCCACAGGAGGTTTAATCTTATATATACCGTTCAGTGGATCGAGATGATTTTTAAACTTTATCTATTAAGTTTTGATTATGAAACTTTTCGCGGTAATTATAATATTTTTGCTTAGCTTAGCGTGAAAAATAATGTTCATAAGACGCTCATGAATACTTAACATTAAATAAACGGGAAAAGAGAAGGTTTATTTTAAAATTCGCAGATGATAATAGTCTGGGAAACGCGCTTACAGATAAATCAAAGTATTTTTGAGACATTTCAGTTTTTTATTAAGACCCTTGATATTTAAAAGCTTAACATTTTTTCATCTCTCCAGAATCGTGTTTAAATATTCTCTTAATTGTAGTGGTTTGTTATTTAAAGGCAAACACTGACTCCGAATGAAAGCTTTTTTTTTTAATTTTCACGCAGATATTCAAGAAAAATTTTTTACAAGAATTTCAGTTGTTTAGAAGCCCGGAATTGTTTAATTTTTAATTTTACCGCCTGAAACGGTACATTTCCGAATCGAAAAGCAGCTGCTTCTCCAGAAAAATTTGTTTCCAGTGTATTTGCATCCATGTCATCCCTCAAGCTCTTACATCCTAGGCAAGTCATTTTAGCAATCCTTTATGTAAAATATTCAAGTTGAACTTTATTTTCTTATTTAGCTACAACTAGATCGGAATAAATTCGACCAGCTCCAGTGATAAGTTGCAAGTTGAGCAACACATGGCGTCAGCTTCGTACTTGCCCCACAATCGATGTGAAATCTTTTAATATTGGTCTAAAAACAAAATAAAATTGCCTGGAAATGGGGAAAATAGTTGGGAAAACAGATTGACAAATAATAATGACTGGTGTTTAAATAGTTTAGATCTGGGGTTCCCAACCGGTGGTACGCGTGAGTGAGCAACATGCTATTAACAGCTTCTGTCTGCTTGTCTCTGCAGAAGTGGAGGAGTGACGGCGCCAGGGGCTGAGCGATGAGAGCTGTCTTATCCCTCTTCCCCCATGGTGAAAGTTATTAACTTCATAAAGTCTAGGTTATTCTACTTGTCTCTCAAAAAGTCGCATGTGCAAAAAGGTTGGAAACCCCTGGTTTAGATAATCAACCAACAAATTGTTATTGGATGTTGCAGCTGAATATATCGATAAGTGTGAGATGAAATTACTTGAAGTTAATTTGGTACGCCTCTGGTGAATTCGTTTTATTTAATTTAAGTTTTGAGATATCCACACCGTAGGAGCGACAAACGTAAACAAGACTTCTTTGAAGGTGTCACGATGGTTCGCCGAGATTCTGGAAGGATAAAGGACGCCCTCTCTGTGTGACATAAATGAACTTTACCCCCTGTCGTCAACTTAATTTGTAAAGTTACATTCAGTTTCGTGAATGTACGGATTACCGAGGATAAATAAACAAATAAGCCGCAATTTTAACGCAAATTATTTACCGAAAATTAGTTCGTGTTTCGAATACTACATCTTGCTATTCAACTCCATTTCCCTTTCTTTTTGCACCTCATTACTCCTCATACACCTCATACTATTTAGAATTTCTGCCAATTACCTTATTTTTTCTTGATCCATTGGTTATTTTATTTTAGGAAGCTATAAAAAATGGCTTCTCCAATCATTTTCCTTGCCCTTCTCGATAAATGAATCAATGATCAGTTTTGACCAAGATATTCTAAATAGTGGGTGGTGCCGGTTGGTAAAATAAGCTATCGTGTTTTAAGGTTCGCGCGCACTAGACCGACCGACCGGCCGACAACGGACCGCGCCGCAACGGAACGCGAATTTATTTTTACCTGGTACGTAAATGAAACCACGCGTACGTATCGGCAATGGCGGAACTATCGAACGTCATTTATCTCAAAATGGATGCTTATCGGCGAGCATAGAGTCATAACAATCACTCAAATCAAGAAGTCACAAGTAATTGCTGGAAGGAAATTGGGAAAGCGATTTCGTATTCACTTTCTGTCTTCCTTTTCTTAGCATTTTCTTGATTACGTTTCTCTTTTTCGCAGAGCAAACTAACAACTATTACGTTTACATCCATCTCCAACAAAATGTTTGTTGCGACTGGCTGGTAGCCGGAGAGATTTTACCGACTAGTGGGAACAGGAACTAAAATTCGCGTTCCGTTGCCGGCCGGGCCGGTCTAGTGTGCGCGAACCTTTAGGGAGGTAAATTTGTCACTGCATGAAAAAATTTGACAACCACTCACAATTATTAAAATATGTACGTTTTGTAACTCTATTTACAGTATGATCAGATAAAATGACTAAAAAAATGTTTCACAAGCCTATTGAGAAGCATAAAAGATCGGAATGGAGTATATTAAAAATTTATTTGAACCTTCGGACCTTATAATAAATTAATCTTTCACAAAACATTCTCATCACGTAAATCCCCTTTATAGTAAAGATAACTTTTTTTTTCGTTTCTGTTATTATTTCGGATATTTATACGCGATAGAGATACGTTTATCGAATTCGAACGGAAATAAAAATTTTCTCTCACTGTCTCGTCCCTATCTTAGGTACGGTAAATACGAAACTGATAAAAACAAAAGAAGAACTTCGTTCAGATGATTTATTCCGTTAAAAACTAATAAATCATGATAATACGAGTGCCCATTTGCGAATAAATTGGAATCCGACTTCTTCTCACAAGTGAAAAAGAAACATATTTTCGTCCTATCGCAATAAAAGGACTATAAATTTTAACGATCGGATGCCTTCGAGAAATGTATTTTTTTTTCGATGTCGTTGAAAAAAAAAGTGTTATATCGGATGAATGATTTTTAGTAGATTCATTAATATTAATTTTCACTGTTTATGGCTCTTAAAAATAATCATTAGCAATTCAGTTGCGTAGTGTGGGTTTTCGCCGTCCGGGACCGACCGCAAATTCGTTCAGGAAAACTCGGTACCGCCGCACCGGCAGGCCGGGCGCTAGGCAGATATTATAACTCGCCCAGTATAAGTTAGCATTTGAGATATGCGCGAACAAAAAGTAACAGACACTGCTTGAATAAAGATGGATATATTGAGCGGACTACTCTCGTACGACCCTCGCACTTTGCTTCAACATAATCGTTGCCGGCTGCTGGGGTCTCAAAATAGTTATTTGTGTATTTAGAGCGTAAAGTAACAGATTAGCGGCAATTTTACTTTACGCTCGAAAAACACACCTAATTTTTTCTACAGTCGCCCTTTTAATAATTAAAACAGTTTTTTATATTATCTTAGGTTATAATAGGAGTGCTAGAATAATCGTCATTTTCGTTATTCATCATGATTAACCTTAAGGCTACATTCGTAATCAATTCGCAGGCCAAGTGGCACTTTGGCACGCAAGCTAAGCAAATCTATTTCAGTTTGATCGTTCACAACGAAATTTGGCGTCTGAGTTGAAGTTGAAGTCGTCGAAATTTCTTGCAAGCAGCATTAATTTTTGTTATTTGTTTTTTGATATATCTGACATCTATCTGACATCTACCTGACATCTATCTGACATCTATCTGACATCTATCTGACATCTATCTGACATCTATCTGACATCTATCTGACATCTATCTGACATCTATCTGACATCTATCTGATAGTTTGACATTTTCATCGAATTGTGTGTTTTTGGTTTGTTTTTTTTTATTTTTCCGTACGACTGATTGATTAAAAAAATAAAATGGAGGAGGAGGACATTACTTCTACTTTTAAAAAAAGGCAATTGTTGATGCAGATGGGTCTTGGTCAAAGACAAAGGAACCCTCCAAGGCCCAAAAGATGGGGAGTGCGTCCAGTTTTAATGGCACGAAAGAGATTCGGGTTTTATGAAAATCATGCTTCGACCGTATGTTGAAGGAATTCTGACAATTATTTAGGTACGAACGCGCTTGCGTTAAAGTCGACTTTGAAGTTATTGTGAATGGCAAATTTCGTGCCAAAGTGCCACTTGGCCAGCGAATTGATTACGAATGTAGCCTAAAGAGATCTACTGACTAGAGATAGTAAATCGATTTTATAAATTATGTGTTTAAATCGATTTTCGGAAACTTTGACAACTTTTGACGATTATTGACCATTTCTCAAATTTTTGACAACTATTGGCCATTTTTCAAAATTTTAACAATTATTGACCATTTTTGACAATTATTGACCATTTTGACTGTTTTCTGAAATTAGTGATCATTTTTCCAAATTTTTGATAATTTTTGACAATAATTGTCAATTTTTAACAGCTTTTAACAATAATTGACAGTTTTTAACCATTTTTGATAGTTTTTGACCATTTTTGACAATTTTTCAAAATTTTAGACCATTTTTCAAAATTATTAACCATTTTTGATAATTCTCGACGATTGTTGTCAATTATGGACCATTTTTCCAAATTTTTGACCATTTTTAACAATAATTGTCAATTTTTGACAGTTTTTGATAATTTTTGACCATTTTTGATAGTATTTGACAATTATTGGTCATTTTTGACAATTTTTCAAAAATATTTACAATTTTTCAAAATTTTTGACCATTTTTCAAAATTATTGACCATTTTTGATATTTTTTAACAATTATTTACCAATTTTGGCAATAATTGTCCATTTTTGATAGTTGTTGACAATGATTGACCATTTTTGACAATTTTTCAGAATTCTAGACCATTTTTCAAAATTATTAACCATTTTTGATAATTATCGACAATTGTTGTCAATTATGGACCATTTTTCCAAATTTTTTACCATTTTTAACAATAATTGCCAATTTTTGACAGTTTTTGATAATTTTTGACCATTTTTGATAGTATTTGACAATTATTGGTCATTTTTGACAAATTTTTCAAAAATATTTACAATTTTTCAAAATTTTTGACCATTTTTCAAAATTATTGACCATTTTTGATATTTTTTAACAATTATTTACCAATTTTGGCAATAATTGTCCATTTTTGACAATTTTTGATAGTTGTTGACAATTATTGACCATTTTGACAATTTTTCCAAATTTTTGACCATTTTTCATAATTATTGACCATTTTTGATATTTTTTGACAATTATTGACCATTTTTCAACATTTTAACAATTATTTACCAATTTTGACCATTTTAAAATTTTTTTCAAAAGTTTTTGACAATTATCGACAATTTTTGACAATTTTTCCAAATTTTTGACCATTTTTCATAATTATTGACCATTTTTGATGTTTTTTGACAATTATTGACCATTTTTCAACATTTTAACAATTATTTACCAATTTTGACCATTTTAAAAATTTTTTCAAAAGTTTTTGACAATTATCGACCATTTTTGACAATTATTGACCATTTTTGACAATTATTGACCATTTTTGACAATTTTTATAATTTTTTAAAAAATTTTTCGACAATTATCGATCATTTTTCAAAATTCCAATAGGAAGTCAGATCAGAAGTCAGAATGGCGGTTCCATAAATATTAACCAATTAAGTTAATTCGGAGGGCGTAGTTTGATTAAATAAGCGAGCGAAAAAGATTCCTTTTTTGCGCTAGAGCGTAAAGTAACAGTCCTCGGCATTTGTCGACCTTACGATTTCATTTGAATATAGTAATTAGTCATTTTACGCGCGACCGTAGAAAAAATACTTTTTAATTTTATTACTGAAAAGTGTTAGTACTGTAACTGCAAGCTATTTTTAGCTGTGAGAAATATTTATAATAATATTTAATTATTTGTTATAATTATTGGTATATTACCTGGATTAACAATAGGGTGATTACAAATATTTATTTACCTATTTTAATAGGAGATACAAAGTTAGGATCTTATATTTCCGGACTTAAATATTTTTAAATAAGATATTAACGATAACAATAAATTATTAAATAGATGGAAATTAAAAATCCCTAAGAGATAAAAACAAAAGATTATTCACTAAGCTAATTAGTTAAGTTCCTTCGATGTCTTCAAAATTTAAAATTCTGGTTAAACTACCATCTTCTACATCTTCAGAGTCACTATTAGCTATGTCGATGACTACTACGCCACTGGAATTACTGCCATATTAACCGTTTCCGGTAAACACAGAGACTGGGGTCGTCCATTTCAGTGAGTCTCGAACGATCGGATTTTCTACTGCGCATCTCAGAAGTCCAAAATCCAAGTGCCACCTTACAGGACGAGTTATACTAGTCACTAGGACCTCGTCTCCTTCCTTTTGCTTGGCAAATAACATTAGGAGATAATATTTTTTTTATTCTGATGTTGTCATATGTTATATCGAAGACTTCTCGTCAACAATTCTAATATATTCCTGAAAAAGTCAGAATGAATTTCTCGCCTGTACGTTCCCAATTTACATATTTCTTGCGGACCCGTTCATCCAAATGAAATTACTACAAGTTACTGAAACAAATTTAACACTAAATTAATGAAACATTTCCAATTTACTAGGAAACGTAGACGTCGCTGTCGTCGGTACGCGGACCGACGCCGGTAGACTGTAGTAATTGTTGCAGCTCGTTCTAAGGTAACTTTAAAAGTTACCTGTGCCAACTTTGTTCCGAAACTTCCTATCTTGATGGATTCAAGAACTAATTTAAATTTGTATCAAATCACTCGAATAATTGATAAAAAATTACCAGAATACATTTCATTTTAATGCAATTTCTAGTTGATTTTAATAATTATAATGTACAAGGTGTCCAAAATTGATAGGTTTTTGAATATAGTAGGAAATTGTTTTTTGAGGCCCTTTTTAGAAGTGAATAGATTTCTATTTGCATCTACTATTTAAGCGAGCGTGGCTTCTCGAATATTCCAGGGTGATCGAGCAAGATCCGTCCGATTTCTACCAGCTTTGCCGCGACTTTCTATCAGTCGCCAGTGGCGTCACATGTGATTCTATTTCTATTTTTTCTTCAATGTAAGAATGCATATTTTTATTAAAGACAAAAGTTTTTTTAACATGAATACAATTCTGTTTCGACTGGTAGACGTAGCAATTATGAACTTTGAATATAATATCCGGCGACAAACATTGAAATTTTTCCTAATCGCATTTTGGGGTTCGAATTTCCTCCCCTTATCCGGTGCAATAATGGCTCGAGCTCCGAGAAAGTGATGACACATTTACATCTTGGGTAAAGTGAAGAATTTTTGACGGACACTGATGTACTTTTTCTTCTTAATTGAGCTAAAAAAAGACTTATTGAGTATATAAATCCGGAGCGTGTACAAACAGTAACTCGTTCACATTTACCTCTCGTTTTTCGTTTTTCCGGTAAGTTGATATTAGCATTGTCGAAAAAGCCAATCAATAGAGCTGTAAAGCCGAAATAACAAGTTGTTGGGATTTTCATCGTACACCCGACAAAAAGGATTTCTATTTTCTGCTGGCATAGAAAACGACAACGAAAATCTTATTGTAATAGAAAATCGATTATAATACAAAGGGAACTGAGATTGTGTTAGTGTTATTTGTCGTGTTATTATTCCTTTTCGAAATGGACCGCCCTCAATAAGATTTTATTTCAAAAGAACCCATAAATAGTGAATTAACTATTTTTATATCTTTTGAAAGTATTGTTACAACTTACCATAAACGTGTAGAACGAAAATGGAGCACAACTATGTGCGTAGCTTACCTTTTGAGGAGATTTTATGTGTACCCTACATCTATATTTTAGTCCAAGAGATCTACGCTATTATCTGTTTTGGAGCAAAATCTGTAGCTTGATCAGGCTCTAAAAAGAACTGTTTCAGGTATTTAAGGCGTTGGCGGACAATTACCCTGCAATTGCATATAATGTGTTCCGCCATTTCATCTGCGCCATCGCAGAATCAGTATTTCACACTGTCCACTTTGCAGATCTTACAGAGATGGTATCTAAGTGAGCTGTGTCCAATGAGAAGTCCAGTGATTACTCTGAGATCAGATTTCTGAAGCCCAAGAGCAATTTAGCGTAGTGAGCAGGTTGTAATAACCTCTTTAGCCTGGAGTATTTCTCCAGAAGGCTGCACTAAGTTCCTTTTACAATTATTGAGCGTGTAATTTAATGCCGTATCGCTTGATGCTTATATTTTCAATTTTCGAATTTTCAAAATCCGTACTATATTTTTTCCGACACTTTTAAGTATGGAAATCTACTAATTCGACCTCGTAGGTTCCGAAAATGACCATGAAAATATCTGAAAATGTGGAGTTTGAAAGTTCAATTTTTCGAAATTGTTTTTGAAAATTTTAACTCCTCACTTTCGGATAACCTTGTATACAAAATATCATAGATACGATTCTCCTGATTTTTTCCCATATTCTACCTCTATCTGAAAGTATGGATTTTAAATTTCAGATCAAAATTCCCACTATTGTGCACTCTACGATTTTTTTATTCAGAGTGAGTATCTACGATTAAAAGTTAACCGAACGTTTTCGAAATTTTGAAATTCTAAAATCTATATCAAGTTTTTTTTGACACTTCTATATATGGAAATCTACTAATTCGACCCTGCAGATTCCGAAAATTTACATAAAAATTTTCTAAAGTCTTTAATAAGAATTTTTATTTTTTTGAAAATTTTAACTCTCCATTTTCGGATAACCTTGTATACAAAATATCATAGATCCGATTCTCCTGATTTTTTCCCATATTTAACCTCTATCTGAAAGGATGGATTTTGAATTTCAGATCAAAATTCCCACTATTGTGCACTCTACGATTTTTTTATTCAGAGTGAGTACCTGCGATTAAAAGTTAACCGAACGTTTTCGAAATTTTGAAATTCTAAAATCTATTTCAAGTTTTTTTTTACACTTCTATATATGGAAATCTACTAATTCGACCCCGTAGATTCCGAAAATGTACATAAAAATTTCCTAAAGTCTTTAATAAGAATTTTTATTTTTTTGAAAATTTTAACTTTTCACTTTCGGATAACCTTGTATACAAAATATCATAGATACGATTCTCCTGATTTTTTCCCATATTCTACCCCTATCTGAAAGTATGGATTTTAAATTTCAGATCAAAATTCGCACTGTTGTGCACTCTACGATTTTTTTATTCAGAGTGAGTATCTGCGATTAAAAGTTAACCGAACGTTTTCGAAATTTTGAAATTCTAAAATCTATTTCAAGTTTTTTTTGACACTTCTATATATGAAAATCTACTAATTCGACCCTGTAGATTCCGAAAATTTACATAAAAATTTCCTAAAGTCTTTAATAAGAATTTTTATTTTTTTGAAAATTTTAACTCTTCACTTTCGGATAACCTTGTATACAAAATATCGTAGATACGATTCTCCTGATTTTTTTCCATATTCTACCTCTATCTGAAAGTATGGATTTTAAATTTCAGATCAAAATTCCCACTATTGTGCACTCTACGATTTTTTTATTCAGAGTGAGTACCTGCGATTAAAAGTTAACCGAACGTTTTCGAAATTTTGAAATTCTATAATCTATATCAAGTTTTTTTTGACACTTCTATATATGGAAATCTACTAATACGACCCCGTAGATTCCGGAAATTTACATAAAAAATTACTAAAGTCTTTAATAAGAATTTTTATTATTTTTTTAAATTTTAACTCTTCACTTTCGGATAACCTTGTATACAAAATAACATAGATACGATTCTCCTGATTTTTTTCCATATTCTACCTCTATCTGAAAGTATGGATTTTAAATTTCAGATCAAAATTCCCACTATTGTGCACTCTACGATTTTTTTATTCAGAGTGAGTATCTACGATTAAAAGTTAACCGAACGATTTCGAAATTTTGAAATTCTAAAATCTATATCAAGTTTTTTTTGACACTTCTATATATGGAAATCTACTAATACGACCCCGTAGATTCCGAAAATTTACATAAAAATTTCCTAAAGTCTTTAATAAGAATTCCTATTTTTTTTGAAAATTTTAACTCTTCACTTTCGGATAACCTTGTATAAAAAATATCGTAGATACGATTCTCCTGATTTTTTTCCATATTCTACCTCTATCTGAAAGTATGGATTTTAAATTTCAGATCAAAATTCCCACTATTGTGCACTCTACGATTTTTTTATTCAGAGTGAGTACCTGCGATTAAAAGTTAACCGAACGTTTTCGAAATTTTGAAATTCTAAAATCTATTTCAAGTTTTTTTTTACACTTCTATATATGGAAATCTACTAATTCGACCCCGTAGATTCCGAAAATGTACATAAAAATTTCCTAAAGTCTTTAATAAGAATTCCTATTTTTTTGAAAATTTTAACTCTTCACTTTCGGATAACCTTGTATAAAAAATATCGTAGATACGATTCTCCTGATTTTTTTCCATATTCTACCTCTATCTGAAAGTATGGATTTTAAATTTCAGATCAAAATTCCCACTATTGTGCACTCTACGATTTTTTTATTCAGAGTGAGTACCTGCGATTAAAAGTTAACCGAACGTTTTCGAAATTTTGAAATTCTAAAATCTATTTCAAGTTTTTTTTTACACTTCTATATATGGAAATCTACTAATTCGACCCCGTAGATTCCGAAAATGTACATAAAAATTTCCTAAAGTCTTTAATAAGAATTCCTATTTTTTTGAAAATTTTAACTCTTCACTTTCGGATAACCTTGTATAAAAAATATCGTAGATACGATTCTCCTGATTTTTTTCCATATTCTACCTCTATCTGAAAGTATGGATTTTAAATTTCAGATCAAAATTCCCACTATTGTGCACTCTACGATTTTTTTATTCAGAGTGAGTATCTACGATTAAAAGTTAACCGAACGATTTCGAAATTTTGAAATTCTAAAATCTATATCAAGTTTTTTTTGACACTTCTATATATGGAAATCTACTAATACGACCCCGTAGATTCCGAAAATTTACATAAAAAATTCCTAAAGTCTTTAATAAGAATTTTTATTATTTTTTTAAATTTTAACTCTTCACTTTCGGATAACCTTGTATACAAAATAACATAGATACGATTCTCCTGATTTTTTTTCATATTCTACCTCTATCTGAAAGGATGGATTTTGAATTTCAGATCAAAATTCCCACTATTGTGCACTCTACGATTTTTTTATTCTGAGTGAGTACCTGCGATTAAAAGTTAACCGAACGTTTTCGAAATTTTGAAATTCTAAAATCTATATCAAGTTTTTTTTGACAATTCTATATATGGAAATCTACTAATTCGACCCCGCAAATTCCGAAAATTTACATAAAAATTTCCTAAAGTCTTTAATAAGAATTTTTATTTTTTTGAAAATTTTAACTTTTCACTTTCGGATAACCTTGTATACAAAATATCATAGATACGATTCTCCTGATTTTTTCCCATATTCTACCTCTATCTGAAAGTATAGATTTCAAATTTCAGATCAAAATTCCCACTATTGTGCACTCTACGATTTTTTTATTCAGAGTGAGTACCTGCGATTAAAAGTTAACCGAACGTTTTCGAAATTTTGAAATTCTAAAATCTATTTCAAGTTTTTTTTCACACTTCTATATATGGAAATCTACTAATTCGACCGCGTAGATTCCGAAAATTTACATACAAATTTCCTAAAGTCTTTAATAAGAATTTTTATTTTTTTGAAAATTTTATATTTGTTCAGAGATATCCCATCTGCGAAACCATTAGGGATACAATCAATAAAGGTTTTCCTTTCCGGTAGCCGAGTATGTTGTTACTAATTTCAAGCAAAAGGACCTTAGAGGTGTATTCAAGAGCATTAGATAAATAGATATTTAATTTGAATTGAACTTATATATTGTAGAGGACGTAGAGGATATCAGACAAAACCAGATGTTTTATAATGACTTAAAATTACATTCTTTAAATCGAATCGATTGATAAAATTTATGATTTTAATTCTCACCATTGAAGATATCGGAAGTGTCCTAAATTTCGGCTACGACCGAAATTAGGCAATAAGGATTCCAATATAGCGATACCTTCGGGAAGCACATGTTTCAAATTACGCTCATCTGCGAATTGAATAAAGAGTCGTATTGTTTCATTGCAGAATATTTAAATATATTATATTATAAAATTTGCAATATCAAAGTTCTTGTGGTTATAGACAAAGGACGACTTGACTATAGAATAATAATACTAATAATCCTCTTGACCTTTCAATATATCTGCTTTCAACATCACATCCTTAGAAATCACATTGTTCATTCAACAAGTTCATCGTAGTTCATTTACTTTAAACCATGTTTTTAAGTTATTAAAAATGGTTGACGTATTGGAAGGGACTTCCAGGAGGATGCACAAAGCGTCTAGGTGATGTGGGGTTCCCCTTCCCTTCCAGCTTATCAGATCAGATCAAAGATGCAAGAGGTAAAACGCAAGCAGACGTTTTAGACAGGAATATGTTTAGGCATAAGATTTTTAATTATAAAGTTGGCCTGAAGGCTACTCCCAAAAGGTCTGGGCACAAAAGAAAGAATGTTTGTATTCTCCCGTAAATTAGTAGATTGATCTGGAAAAATTCCCCATAAAAACAATAACTACGTAAAATATCACAGACGTATAAGCATCGCTCCGGTTTTATTAAGGTCATTTAATCAAGAAATTTACAGCAGATGTTTTTTGTTTTATAGCAGTTGCCGGTCGTAATTTCTACGATAAAGTTTCAACAGTGGTTTTCTTGGAGCCATTAGTTTCTAATTCACTTCGTCATATAAATTTTATTTCTCTAGCAGTCGCTGTAGGCCACTATACGTATACAATGCTCAGAGTTATAAAATTTGACATGCTTATCAAACGAGAAAAATGGAAATATGAACTACTTGTAAAGACAAAACTTTATCCACTATTTTTTTATCTTGCATCGTTAAATGATAATTTCTGAAGATCTCAGGTCCTTACTTGTTATTTTTATAGTTTCTTCACTTCTAGCTGCTTCTTTCCTACCCTCACCGTTAAGAAAGTCCCCAAAAAACCTCTACTTTATCAAATTCTCCACCCTACACTTTTTCAAGCTTCAATTTATAATTTTCTAATACAACCTAAAGAACTGGCCTACAAATTTGATAGCATACTTTTTAATCTTACATCTGGAATTATACGGTAGTTTCTTGAAACACTTACCTGTATTCACAAGTTTGATTACATTCGGTAATGTATTCGGCAGTTTACTCATAGTAAAACGTGTTCTCTCATATCCTGGATTTATATGAAACCTAGTGTATCCTTCAAATGGTCCATTCGCACCAAAACTTCATCACATTCTGTTTATGTGGTTGATACTATTATGTAGAAAGCCATTTATTATCCTTGGATAAAAAAGAGATCTTTGAAAGCTCCTTTTAAATACTGTCACCCTGCCTTGAATCACAAGTGAAGCCTTTCCAGAATAGAGAGAGGGACACTCGTCAACGCACAAGCATACCGTGATCATAATTAAAAGGAAAATACTGTTAGGACTCTCTAGTAAATTTGAAAACTTGTAGTTAGATGGCTATCTTGCCTCCATTTACAGTTGGTTGAAACCTTTCACATATATAGCTGCTTGCTCTTGCAAGAGATGTCTGGAAGACACTCGTCAACGCACAAGCATACTGTAATCATAATTACACGGAAAATACTGTTAGTACATTTGAGAACTTGTAGTTAGATGGCTATCTTGCCTCCATTTACAATTGAAACCTTTCACATATATAGCTGCTTGCTCTTGCCAGATATCTCTGTAAGACACTCGTCAACGCACAATCATACTGTGATCATAATTATACGGAAAATACTCTCTAGTACATTTGAGAACCTGTAGTTCGATGGCTATCTTGCCTCCAGTTACAGTTGAAATCTTTCACAAATATAGCTGCTTGCTCTTGCTAGAGATCTCTGGAAAACACACGTCAACGCACAAGCTTACTGTGATCATAATTATATGGAAAATACTGTTAGGACTCTCTAGTAAATTTGAAAACTTGTAGTTAGATGGCTATCTTGCCTCCATTTACAGTTGGTTGAAACCTTTCACATATATAGCTGCTTGCTCTTGCAAGAGATGTCTGGAAGACACTCGTCAACGCACAAGCATACTGTAATCATAATTACACGGAAAATACTGTTAGTACATTTGAGAACTTGTAGTTAGATGGCTATCTTGCCTCCATTTACAATTGAAACCTTTCACATATATAGCTGCTTGCTCTTGCCAGATATCTCTGTAAGACACTCGTCAACGCACAATCATACTGTGATCATAATTATACGGAAAATACTCTCTAGTACATTTGAGAACCTGTAGTTCGATGGCTATCTTGCCTCCAGTTACAGTTGAAATCTTTCACAAATATAGCTGCTTGCTCTTGCTAGAGATCTCTGGAAAACACACGTCAACGCACAAGCTTACTGTGATCATAATTATATGGAAAATACTGTTAGGACTTTCTAGTACATTTGAAAACTTGCAGTTAGATGGCTATCTTGCCTCCATTTACAGTTGGTTGAAACCTTTCACATATATAGCTGCTTGCTCTTGCAAGAGATGTCTGGAAGACACTCGTCAACGCACAAGCATACTGTAATCATAATTACACGGAAAATACTGTTAGTACATTTGAGAACTTGTAGTTAGATGGCTATCTTGCCTCCATTTACAATTGAAACCTTTCACATATATAGCTGCTTGCTCTTGCCAGATATCTCTGTAAGACACTCGTCAACGCACAATCAAACTGTGATCATAATTATACGGAAAATACTCTCTAGTACATTTGAGAACCTGTAGTTCGATGGCTATCTTGCCTCCATTTACAATTGAAACCTTTCACAGATATAGCTGCTTGCTCTTGCCAGAGATCTCTGGATAGCTACTTGTTCTTGCCAGAGATCATTGGAAGACACTCGTCAACGCACAAGCATACTGTGATCATAATTATATGGAAAATACTGTTAGGACTTTCTAGTACATTTGAAAACTTGCAGTTAGATGGCTATCTTGCCTCCATTTACAGTTGGTTGAAACCTTTCACATATATAGCTGCTTGCTCTTGCAAGAGATGTCTGTAAGACACTCGTCAACGCACAATCATACTGTGATCATAATTATACGGAAAATACTCTCTAGTACATTTGAGAACCTGTAGTTCGATGGCTATCTTGCCTCCATTTACAATTGAAACCTTTCACAGATATAGCTGCTTGCTCTTGCCAGAGATCTCTGGATAGCTACTTGTTCTTGCCAGAGATCATTGGAAGACACTCGTCAACGCACAAGCATACTGTGATCATAATTATATGGAAAATACTGTTAGGACTTTCTAGTACATTTGAAAACTTGCAGTTAGATGGCTATCTTGCCTCCATTTACAGTTGGTTGAAACCTTTCACATATATAGCTGCTTGCTCTTGCAAGAGATGTCTGGAAGACACTCGTCAACGCACAAGCATACTGTAATCATAATTACACGGAAAATACTGTTAGTACATTTGAAAACTTGCAGTTAGATGGCTATCTTGCCTCCATTTACAGTTGGTTGAAACCTTTCACATATATAGCTGCTTGCTCTTGCAAGAGATGTCTGTAAGACACTCGTCAACGCACAATCATACTGTGATCATAATTATACGGAAAATACTCTCTAGTACATTTGAGAACCTGTAGTTCGATGGCTATCTTGCCTCCATTTACAATTGAAACCTTTCACAGATATAGCTGCTTGCTCTTGCCAGAGATCTCTGGATAGCTACTTGTTCTTGCCAGAGATCATTGGAAGACACTCGTCAACGCACAAGCATACTGTGATCATAATTATACGGAAAATACTGTTAGGACTCTCTAGTACATTTGAGAACTTGTAGTTAGATGTCTATCTTGCCTCCATTCACAGTTGAAATCTTTCACAGACACAGCTGATTGCTCTTATCAGAGATCTCTGGAAGACACACGTCAACGCACAAACATACTGTGATCATAATTATACGGAAGATACTGTTAGGTTTCTCTAGTACATTTGAGAACTTGTAGTTAGATGGCTATCTTGACTCCATTTACAGTTGAAACCTTTCAAAGGTATAGCTGCTTGCTCTTGTCAGAGATCTCTGTAAGATACTTGTCAACGCACAAGCATACTGTGATCATAATTATACGGAAAATACTCTCTAGTACATTTGAGAACTTGTAGTTAGATGGCTATCTTGCCTCCATTTACAGTTGAAACCTTTCACAGATATATCTGCTTGCTCTTGCCAGAGATCTTTGGAAGACACTCGTCAACGCACAAGCATACTGTGATCATAATTATAAGGAAAATACTGTTAGGACTCTCTAATACATTTGAGAACTTGTAGTTAGATGGCTATCTTGCCTCCATTTACAGTTGAAATCTTTCATAGCTAGAGATATTGCCAGAGATCTCTGGAAAACACTTTTACATCGAGGATAGTTGTAGCACTCTCTAGTAAATTGCACTTGTAGATGGCTGTTAAAAGGGAGTTTTTTTTATGCTGCTATCTTTTATTGAGTTACAGATGAAGGATCTTTGTATGAAAAATAACAACGGCAAGATTCTCTCGTTAAACAAAACTTTTAAAATAAATCAACATTACTTAAAAGTAACAGCTAGTTTTCCATTACAAAAGAGATGAAACGAACAAAGCGTAACACATTTAAAACCAACATAAATTAGTACGCTAAATAGAAATCCTTCTGAAAACGGCAATTGTAAGGTAAAGCGTCTAGGAGGATATAATTTATTTTCCGCGAGCATTATTGTTTCAGTTTTCATGTTAAGCGAATTCTGATTTAATTTTCTCGCGCACACGTCTCGTTGTTGTGTCGTTCTCTCAGTTTCAGTACTTAATCATTTGAGCGTATTGCATTCGCGGCTTGCGAGTGAATAATTTACACACTCTCACACTTTACACCGCATCCACCAGCGAGGCACATCACAAACGCTCGGAAAAATATTTTAATTCAGTTGTTGATGCGTGTACCATCGATCAAGACGGAATCCCCTAGACGGATCAACGATACTGTGCAACTCCAGTGGCGCAACTAAGAGAAACATTTCCTAATCATAAAGAGAAGGCTATAAATCATCAACAAAATAGAGTAAATAATTCACAGCTATAACAATTTGCTGCACTACCTCTTCACTTCACTACTATAACCTATAACGTATGATATCACAAGATGGGAATCTCATGTCCAGGACCCAAACAGTGTTGGACTTATTCCCAAGGTGATGCCTACCAACCAAACCCACCTCAAACTCGCCGTTACCACCGCCTTGGAATCGCTACCCTAGCATACCGGGCGGCGGTCCCTGGCACACTCTCCGCTCACTCCCTATCTATCACTCATACCTCTCATGCCATATCGAGTCCTCGCTCCCTAATCATACTCTTCACTAGGCCACCTACCTCCGTCCATTTCTCCTCCCCCCCTCAACATAATCTCCACCATTTTCTCCCAATACACCGCTTCCTCTAGTTTCCTCTCCAACTTCTTCAGCACTTCCTTGTTCCTCCAGCATCTAAACATATGCCCCACATAATCCTCCACTTCACACCTCTCTTTTCCCAATCTTGTGGAGGTACCCTACTCTCGAATGTCCAGTGAGCACCTGTGTCAAGAAGTAGTTCACCTCCCCAAATTTCCGGTCCATCCAATCTCTCCTACTCCCAATCGCTCCTTTTAGCGCGTCCTCATACTCCTCCCATCCATCCATCAATTGCTGTACTTTTTTTCTGGTCGCACCCCTCCAGCGTTTATTCTTGGCTCTAGCCAACACGTCCAATGGGTAGGACCTTGTCAGCACCGCTGCTGCCAGTCCACTCACTGTCCTGCACCCCTGCACCATTTTCAGTAGTATCTCTATCTGCACCCGCAGGAGTGGCCTAACCCTCGTATTCACCCCACACCACCGTACAGCATACTCGTCTCTACCGTCCTACCAATTACCCTCCTCTTCCACTCTCCCGGCCCATTCACATTACACATCAATCTACCCAGTCAAGCTGCCTTTACTTTCCTCTTCTTTGCTTCCTTCAACATGTGCGTTCTGAATGATAATTGACTATCCAACCACACCCCTAGATATTCCACAGACTCCTCCATAGGAATTCTTCTTCCCTTCACCATCACCCTCATCATGTTTGCTGACACTAAACAAGCCAGTTGCAAATTCTATTTTTACCTTCACTCATTTGTTGTGAAACTTTCCAGACTTAAGGTTTCTGGCATAATACAGTTTTTTATCCATATAAGGTTATTTTTCATCTAAATTTTTGACAATTTCCTTGTTTCCTTCTTCATCCTTCTAATCATTTCCTTATTGTTTTTCATTTTTAAAACGATCCACTTAATTTCTATCTAATTTTCACTCTGTTTTCCATTGTGATACTTCCATGTGCTACATAAACGTAGCACATGACAGATGACAAGTAGATACGTGTATATTCTTGAAGCTCGACTACGTACGTGCCTATACAGGCCTGCCCGTTTCATGTACTCCCCCTCTTTCTTCAAGAGAATCATCCAGAACGTTTTAGACGGTAATTCACTTGAGGATATTATATAACTTCTATATTTCGTGCAGTGGCAGTTGGAATAATTCTTAATAACGAATTAATATAATGGTGTTTAATTTTTCATAGATTCAGTCTACTGTATTTTGCTCACTTGGAAAAAAGTTATCTACAAGACCATACTATCCTTGTGGACATACGTGGAAAACCTTGGGAATTGGGTCCCAAACACATTGCTAGACCAATGCTTATATAGGGAGCTATTGCTTGGTGGTCGAAGGCTCTACAGCAAATTGCTCCAACAAAGCTCTCTGGTATACAAAGACAGGCTTGTCAGAAGCCATGGAAATCCTTCTAGATCAACCTCCTCTTCATATATTTATGGAAAAAAGGCTAGATGGACTGCAACTACCCACGTGGCCCTCATTTCGAGCCACGTCTACCTGCCTAATAGGAACCAGCTTAACTAATCCCTATTATTAAACTTAATACAGCCCCACAACTCCACCCAACTGTAGAGCCCGGAGCTCTCTCTCTCCCTTTATCCCACTGTCCATTAGTTGTCTTGTTATCGAATAATGTCCTCTTTTCGGTTAAATAAACCAACAGGAACTGCTAACAATACTAAAGCGATGTCAAATACGACTCTCCTTTGAAGTGAATTGTTGCTGCTGTTGAAATAGGTCGATCGTGAATGAAGATAAAACAGACAATAATAAAACCGCTGAATTTCGTCAAGTCATATTATTCCTAGCACCTTACGCGATGAACTTTCCTTCTTACTGATTTCCCTGTTGGAAAATCTGTAGCTCACTAACAGCGATCTCGATGGAAAATGAAAATGAAGAGATGGTTAAATTGTGAAAGGCATACAGTGTAGCAATTTTCTTTTGCTGTTCGTAAAAGGGAAAAGGTTAAATTGGATATGGTAATTTTCAGTTTTTGAGAAAACTAAAATTAGTCAAAGAAAAACTTTACGATGAGAAGTTTTTTTCCTTTTCTTATACGTTGGGAAAGTTGATTACTCACTAGATTTTGGAAATTACCTTTTCAAAACGTTATTTTTGAAAATTTTCCCGATATCATTTTGTGTTTCTTCTCCGTGATTTCCTATTGTAGTTTTATAATCGTTATCTTGTTTACCTACCTTACTGTTAAAATCTCCTGCAATGTATATAGTTCCTTTGGCTTCTTCTGCAGTTCTTGTAAGTTCTTCCCAGAAATCTTCTTTTTCCTCTACTTTTGCGCTTTCATCCGGCCCTTAGACTAATATAATTGTTCTGATTTTTTCCTTTTTATCTCGCAACTCAACTAATAGGATTCTTTCAGAGATAGCTCTCTATGATGTAATTGGATCCGACAATTCTCTATGTATTATGCAACCTACTCCTGCTGAAGTTCTTTGGTTGATGGGTACTCCACTATATATTAGGATGTGGTCATGTTCTAAGTATATTTTCCATGTCCTTTCTTTTTTGTTTCACTTATTGTTAGAATTTCTAGCTCTGTGTTTTCAAATTCCTGTAATAATTCGATTTCCTTCCCTTGTAAGTTTCTAACATTCCATGTCTCTAGTTTCCATATGTTCGTCTCATTTTTTATTTGCTGTTCGCTTGTTTTTGTTGTGTCACCCTTTATTCTTTCGTTTGTTGTGTTTAATATTATCTCATCATGTCCTTGTTCATAGCCTTCATTGTTATCGTTCTTGTTTTTTCCTTTTAGTTTTTTTGTTTCGTTATTGAAGGTTGCTTCTTATTGCACGACATAGGACTTTTGGGAAGGCTAGTGAACTCGTAAAACGTGTAACCGTTACGAAAAGTCCGTCACGCAACAGTGTTGCCATATTTCTGAAAAGGCTAGTGAACTCGTGAAACGTGTGATGTTACGAAAAAGCGTTCGTCACGCGATAATTCATTCAAGCGATTGTGCGCAATCTCTCTTGCCGCACTGAGCTCGCACACCCATAGGTGTGAAAAATTGTCAAAAATTGTCAAAATTTTGAAAAAATGGTTAATAATTGCCAAATATTTTCAAAAATTGTCGAAACTTGTCAAAAACTGTCAAAAATGGTCAATAATTGTCAAAAATTTTGAAAAATGTTTCAAAATTTTTGAAAAATTTTCAAACATGGTCAATAATTTTCAAAGACGGTCAATAATTGTCAAAATTCGTAAAAAATGGTCAATTTTTGAAAAATTGTCAAACATTTTTACATAAGGTCAATAATTGTCAAGAATTTGGAAAAATCGTCAAAAATTGTCAAAAACTGTCATAATTTTGAAAAAATATTTAATAATTGCCAAATATTTTCAAAAATTGTTAAAAATTTTGAAAAATGGTCAAAAATTGTCAAAATTTTGAAAAAATGGTCAATAATTGCTAAATCTCTTAAAATTTTTGAAAAATTGTCAAAAATGGTCAATAATTGTCAAAGACGGTCAATAACTGTCAAAATTCGTCAAAAACCGTCAAAAATGGTCAATTTTTGAAAAATTGTCAAAAATTTTTAAATATGGTCAAGAATTTGGAAACATCGTCAAAAATTGTTAAAAACTGTCAAAATTTTGAAAAAATGGTTAATAATTGCCAAATATTTCCAAAAATTGTTAAAAATTTTGAAAAATGGTCAAAAATTGTCAATAATTGCCAAATCTCTTAAACTTTTTGAAAAATTGTCAAAAATGGTCAATAATTGTCAAAGACGGTCAATAACTGTAAAAACCAATCAAAATCCGTCAAAAATGGTCAAAAATGATCAATAATTGTTAAAATTTTGAAAAATGGTCAAAAATTGCCAAAATTTTGAAAAAATGGTCAATAATTGCCAAATATGTTAAAATTTTTGAAAAATTGTCAAAAATAGTCTGTTAAGATAGAACCAATCATTCTGGTTTGCGATTAGAAGGAATAACATCACTTGTGGACCGGTTTCGGCGTATTGCGCCTCATCAGCACAAGGTAGATGCTATTCGTCCAGAAGCTCTGAGAGCATAATCATAATATTTTTTGACGTCTATATATCACGCTTTACTAATATGACAATTATTTACAGTTAACTGTAATTAAGTAAAAACCATAATGCTCTGAAGACTCTGAATATTTTATCAAAATTAAAAGACTGATCTTCTAGGGAACAAATTGACAATCACATGGCTGAAGAGGGGGGTCTCAATTTTGCTCATAAAATTGTTCAGATTCTCTAGTATAAACTGCATTTATTCCATTACTTCAAATATAAAAAAAATATTTATATATAATTTTATTTACAAAACTTTCACATCGTGCACAGGTGTACAAATATTAGATATGATCTAAGATACATTTTTTGAGACTGATGCTTCGCAAATAACATGAAGTTGCGCCGTCTCACAATTATTGTCATTCCATTTAAGTCCTATGTTAGTATATCTGGCTTCAATACAATGTTCGCTATTACCAGCATTGTCTGGTTGATTTGGGAACCAGTTGGAGTATATTATCGGTCTTCCGGTATTCATCCACACCCAACGGTTGTTGGATAAAGTCGTTCCCGATGTCCAAAACCAATATTCCGAACTACCACCAACTGAAATAAATTTATACTTATCAACCTAGTCATATTGAAGACAAGAGAAAACCTCTTCTAGTCTGTATAGGAGCAATGAGAAAATGCCCAACGGCGACCATGGAAGAGATTCTCAGCCTCACACCACTACTTATGGTGGTGGAAAGAACAAGATACAGATTGAGTAGTGAGTAGAGAGGGATAACGGATATAGAAGGCAAAGGATTATCATGATGTCAGATAGTCGAGCAGCCATTAAAGCACAGATGAACTAGCAAAGAGGGGGACTGAAAGATCCTTTTGAGGCCCGGAACCCTTTTGTGGTATCAGTTCCAATGTAATATTGGAAGAAATAGGCAAAGCCGAAAAAAGGAGAAGATCTGACCATTTTAAAGATCTAGAACGACTAAGCAGTTTGATTATAATTATAAAAGTAACGATTGCAAAATAAGCAGACACGCGCTAGATTGAAAGAATGTGTAGGCTGGCAATTGTTGCTTTGGGTTTTTGGTCAAGAGAGTTCAAATTAAACATTTGTCGAAGAAAGATATCCTAAAATTCCTCCGGGAAATAGGACTAAAGGAGCTACTAGTCTCTGACACTTTTCTCGGGAACTAAGTAGATGTAAGGGGGCACAATATAGATCTTTTAGGTCTCAGTGAATGTCACACCAATTTTCATACATACAACCGTTTATCATAAAAGGTCAACTGTTAAGATGACCAAACTTTATCGACTCATTAATATCATAATTGAAATACTTACAGAAGTTTTTCATTTGATTGAAAAGAAATTCGTTTTCTTGTTGGGACTCAATACCGACCAAATCCATATGGTAATATTTACAAAACTGCATAGCCTGATACCAAGATCCCTGAAAATAATTAAACAGTGATTATTTTAGAACATTTTTGAGGTAAATTAATTTCAATAAATCGAAGATAATAGAATTAATTAACTTACAAAATTTTGAAAATTATTTTTCAAAAAACAATGACCTTTCAACTAAGAAGGAACAACCACTTTTCGGGCTGTGTGCCTTGACAGACATTGAATTACACTTCTAAGCTAAACGGGGTCGGTATATCTGCAAGATATAACCAACCATTCTGGTTTCGGCGTATTTGCGCATCATTAGTACAAGGTAGATATCCTCCGTCCAAGAGCTCTCAGGGCATAATCCTGGACGTTATAATAATATTAATTCTATTATTTTCCATCTATTGGTAACACGCCTTAGTAAAATATGACAATTTTACAGGAAACTGTAATTAAGTAAATTAATTTCAATTACTTTAAATACCTTGAATATAAATCCAATGTAGTAAATACTGTTTTGATATCTCTCTAACTTTATTGCTGGAGCAGTAATATCTTGTACCCCAAAATCTGTAATCGCAAGCAAATTATTTCATTATTTTTAATTAATCGAAATTCTACAAAAAAATAGACTTACCTTGGCTTACGAGATATCCACCGGTTCCTGCTTCGGTTATACAAAAAACTAAACAGCACAGAGTAACGAAAAAAACACTTTTGACGTTCATACTTATAATTTTAACTTATTAAATTTTGATCTCAGACTGTGACTGACTCAATTAAACAATGTCTGGTTATATTATCTAAATGCAAATGTGTTAAATAGTGTGGGATTTCCGAAAAGGAACTGTTTCTTATTTTTATTTAAATATATATTCTTGTGAATTACAATTTTATATCTTCGGTTTTGTTATGATATATCTATAAATAGGTTTATGTTTTAGTAATTATTGATAATTATATCAATTTTGTGGTAGCCGAATTGTATAAATGATGATTTACATTAGTGAATCCCATTAATTCTGGCAAGATTCTCAAGAAAAAAAAGTTTTAATCCTTTTTTAGTGTCATAGATAATATATGGGGTCAGATGTGTTTATGTATATTATAAAATTGATACTAATTAATAATAAAATATCCCAACATATAATTGGTGCATACCACACACTATGACAATTATTAACTTACTCTGAAATAGCCATACCGGTACAGTTTCAGTTTAGCCACATAAATGGTTGGCCCCTTCTTCTTCGTCTTACTTCTGCTAGACATACGCATGGCATCTTTTGTCAATTAAAATTTATGAAAAAACATTTTTTTTTTACCTACATGATTTCAAGTAAATAGGGTCGGTGTAATTTTCATGATCTGGAAGTATTATAAAGAACATCTGTGACCGAAATGAACAGCAAATAACATAAAGTAATCCGCTGCCAGTCGGTTACACATTCTCTTTCTCTCTCACACGCACACATAGACAGTTACTGTTGCAAAAAACTTTGTATCGATTTTTATTTTCAGTTAGTTTGAATGGCCGGAAAACTTTTTGATTAATTTTCAGTACTTCATATGCCGCTTTTGATGCCCACTTTTATTGTGACAGATTACCGAAGGCCATAAAGAAACAAAAAAGAGAAATTAGAGTTTTCTATTCGAAGGGTATAGGAAAGGATAAAGGATTGGTTATTTAGACGATCAAATAGATTGCTTAGGGACGAGCTTCATTTATTTTATTTTTGATAAATTGTTAGTAATTTATTTATTAATTTTTATAAAATAAATTTCCAATTTTTTTTTAAATAAATCAATTTTTCATACCATTTTCTATAGAAACTGACAGTTTGTGAATAATTTTATTAAAATGTGAATCTTCATCATCATAGTGTTACGCCATTACCTTTTCCCATCCTTGAACAGCTTGCTAATGAACTGGGCCCCACGTTGGGCGCCAATTTTGTAACGGGTTGATAATTTTATTAATGAAAATAACTAATAAATAGATATAAAATCCAGTCAGCTCTCTCAGTCGGTGGTTCAGTGAACTTCTTTGAAACAATTTGTTCTACTGTGTTTTTTATGAATTAAAAAAGATTCCCAACAATTATTTTCACTTTTAGACCCTTTACGAGATATTTAGATTATAGAAACTCAGCAAATCTACGCCCTTACAAGTTTTATTTAACAAATTCATCCACTGTCATCAAAATTTTCTCACGAGTGATTAACTTTCATCAATACGAGTAATTCGTAGAGCAACTGAAGGATGTGATGTAATCAGTTTTCTATTTCCATGTGAACAGAAAGAAATTAAATGACTACATGTAGTGAATCTCGAGTACAATCACGCACATAATTTTATTAAACGAGTTGCATTTTCTTTCACCCTTGTGTGTCAAAATCGACATAATTAGTGAGCTGATCCTTTTTTTATCTCAAAATCAAAACAGGAGTATCACTCAACGTTTCTCTTATTTTTTTACCCTCTGGCTTTGCAAATTAGTTACTCTTACCGGGAATAAACAAAAAACAAAACTCCGACTGTGAATACCTAAAAGTTTACCCGCTTTGGTGCTTCAAGTTTCCTCGGATGAAAGATTGTTTTTCTGTAATTAAAACTCGATGTTCAACAAGCTATATTAACATTAAATGTTTATATTTCATAGGCGGACTTAAATTTTGTTCAAAACAGTATAAACATAAGTATCTATATGTTTCTATATACAGATTGCGAAAATCCCTTTCTTACGCTGCGACTTATACAAGTACGACAAGGAAAATATGAGCAAAACTACGTGAAAGAGAGAGAAGACTTGTTGGCCAAGCGATCAGTCCCCTCTACCAAAAACAGTTGGGCGTGTGCTCATCGCCCCACTAGTTCAACCGCTGTTGCCAGAAGCTCAGATTAATTTGTAAAAATGATATTTTTGTCACGTTATCGTTAACTTTTTTTCGAGCTCATACACTATTAGGTAAAATTGAACACCTTCATCCGGCAACAGTGTCCTTTACATAGAGGACTCACATTTAAACGTATGTGATCTTTTTGCTATTATTATTAGTACTAATGGTAAGTACTAATGGTACAATTAAATGGCCTCCAAGATCACCAGAACTAGCTCCAAATGATTTTTTTCTTTGGGGATTTTTGAAAAGTAGCATTTATCAACGTGAATTTGAAAAAGCTAATAATTTAAATGAATTGAGGGTGAAAATACAGCACGTTAGTGCCAGCATTACGCCAAATAATCTTAGAGATATGAGATCAAATCTTTATGACAGATTTGGTTATTGCCTGGCACAGCAAGGTGGTTTATTTGAGCACTTCATTCATTAAAATTATGTTTACCTTTAGAACGGATTTTTTCAAGAAGTTCATATTTTATGTTAAGAATAAGTACCTACTTATTTTATTTTTTCAATTCAATTTATTAATGGAATCGATCTTTAGTTTTTTATACCCAATTACTTTATTATTTTTATCTCAAGAATAAATGTTTTATTTTCAAGTCACAATGGCTAAAATAATATTCTATTGTAGTTAGAAATTAATTGTCAGCTTGGTCAGAAACGATCAAGTTGACAAAAATGAATTTTAAGATGTACAGGTTATGTAATAACGAGTGTATTTTTTTATTTCTTCAACAACCTCACTCCTTCCATGTTGGGAAACTACTGAACCAGAGTGAACGTACTCACAGAGTGGGGAGTCAGTCTCTGCTGCAGCGTTGCCAGTTTAGAATGTTGCTATGCAGAAAGGTGATGACGTGCTATCTGACGTTTGACATGAGGTATGACATTTGTTCTAAGATTTAGCATTTGATGTGTTGGGTGACGTTTGACGAGAAACATGACGCTAATGTGAGACTTGATTTTGACCTGTGAAATAACCTAAGTAGATATTAAATGACAGTGCAAAGGTGCTGAGTAGAAAGTTTTCTAATGACAGACCAAAGTTGCTAAGTACGAATGACCGCAGTTGACCTTTATATAATAGGAGGATAATAATATACAGAGAGCAGTGGAAGTTAGTATGCTAATCACAACACGGAAAAATATTAGTATATAAATAAAAATATAATTATACAGAGTGCAGTGAAAGTATGTGTGCTCCGACATATCATTGAAAATATATTATACGGGGCAGAATAAAAAGTCAATTTCATTAGAGAGAATACATAGCGATAAATGTTATTTAATTATTATTAATTTGATTAGAAGGAGAGAAATGGAAGCTAGCAAATGTGTGACACCAGAGATTAGTTTTAATTCAAACTGTGTACACTATAGTGCTCCAAGATTAGCAAGTATCGCTGCAAATGATATTGGTGTATAAAAGACGTAAATAATAAGAACATTGGAATTGGCTATAGATATTTCAAATATGATACTATCTATGAATTTCTAATTCCCTGTGATTTGTATAGCCTGTTAAATGTGAACTGTATCCACGAATTAAAAGTGCAAATCGTAAAAAATAGGATGACGAATAAAATAATTCCAGCAGATTTGTTTTTAATATATTTGACTAAATTGTCCTTTAAGATCGTTAATTTTTACCAGTGAAATAATTTCATGTTTCCTTCAAAAGAAATGATCTTCGTAATTTTTCCAGGGTTTTTCTCATATTCAGGACCGATTCGTTATAATAAGTACGACATTTCTCAATTGGTATTAGTGTTCTTTATGTACGCCACTGTCGAGTCTACTTGAGAGTAATACCTAAATTAGAGCCAAGGAAACGTAATTTGTTTGTTGGAAGATGCCAATTAACCAAAGTCACTCTTGATGTTTACTCTGGAGTTAATTAAATATTCCTTCATTCTTTTTCAGTTTTCGTTAAAATATTTTCCAGTCAGTATTAGTGACAGTTAGCGAGATTTTTTCGTTCTGTTTATCAAAACAACATAAAAATGCATAAATACGATAAAAAGTTTCTTACAAGCTTTGAATTTATTAGGGGTGGATATTAAGCATTATGTGAATGCCAGGATGTGAAAGGATAAAGAAAAATGAAGCTGTTGCTGCTAAGGAAACGAATATTTTCAGGAAAGAGTGGAAATTTAATTATTTTTAAGCCTCTAAAACGTCCCGTTCCAATTTTAAACTGAGCAATCAACACATATCGCTAGAAAATTCTCTTTCAATATTTTTGAAACTAATAATCTTGAAACTTCCCAAGCTAAATGTACTGAAATAAAAAACTTGAAACTTTCTGAAATAATCCTATTAAGTTTGAAGTATTACCAACTTTTGATAGGGTTCTCATACCCGAGGAAAAATTTAATAAAAATGTCTCTTGTTTTTGATACGAAAATTCATCTTAAATTATTAAATTTATTAGTTATATTCCACGGAAATATGCAGATACAAACTCAATGAAAATATGTACAGGGGGCTTCTAAATGATTAAATCACCTTTATTACTTTTCACATTTTAAGACAAATTATGAGAACATTGATGGAGACAAATAGCCTAAGGCTGGAATAGTTGGAACAGGCATTAGGTCGTAAATAACCACATAATCAATCGCATTGAGTCTACGTCTCATCGATCGTCGAAAACCCAAAAATATTTCAGGCATATTTTTCCTAGCCACTTCACTTTACGAGTGGCAACTTCCAGCCTTGATTGCTTAACTTTTCAACTTTCTAAATATTATCCTTGCAAGCTGGTAGTTATTTCAAAATACATAGGAAAGCTATGTCGTTCTCCATATTTTTTAAATACTGCAACGCTATTCTATGAATTCAGAAACACCCTGTGCATCAAATTCGGTAAAATAATGACTTACAATAGTGTACCCTTTTTTTTTGTATCTCCACCAAAATTTAACTATTGAGCTCATAACGAGGATCCACCAATTCAATGTTTCATTTCCGTGTCTATTCACGTCGACCATTCGAATGGAACAAAATTTTGTGGTGCGAATAATTCTCATATTTAAACACACATGCCATATAAAACAGTGAGCGATTCCTTGTTTTGTGAAATTATCCATATTTCATTTTATTCCAATTCTCCGAATACAACAGATATAATTTTATGTAAATTTAATAATACGAGTATATATATATGTGAGTTATTGGTAGATTATTATTTCATAGTAAAAATCTACACCAGTAAAATTTTCTTATCAGTTTTAGTAAAAACGGTATCCATAGTATCCTGATTTAGTACCAATTACTTTTTATTATCTACATTGAAGGTACACTACATTTATTAGGTTTTCAAACACTTTTTTCTCTATTTTAAGGTCTTCTAGGCTTATAGGGTGTTGAATGAAAGAAAGTATTGTTAGTAAAATCGATGAAACCAAAACAGCAACAATTATTATGGTGGAATTCGTCGATACTGACATTTCCATAGTTTCGTTCAACTTCCGAGTCATCCTGAATGACTTGATCATTTATTATTTGGTTCTAATTAGCAGTACAGGTCTCAGAACCCCACCCATTGGACCCTATCCATTGGACGTGATGGCTAGAGCCAGGAATGAACGCTGGAGGGGTGCGACCAGAGAGGAAGTACAGGAATGGATAGGGGAGGAAATGGAGAGAAGGTGGGAGGAGTATGAGGGCGCGCTAAAAGGAGAGATTGGATGGACCGAAAATTCGGGGAGGTGAACTACTTCTTGACACAAGTGTTCACTGGACAGAAGGGTACCTCCACAAGATTGGGAAAAGAGAGACTGGATTGTGCGAGAGGTGTTAAGTGGGGCATGTGTTTAGATGCTGGAGGAACGAGAAAGTGCTGAAGAAGTTGGAGAAGAAACTAGGGGTGGCGGTGTATTGGGAGAACATGGTAGAGATGATGTTGAGGGTGGAGGAGGAATGGATGGAGGTGAGTGGCGTAGTAGAGAGCATGGTCAGGGGGAGAGAAGGACTCGATATAGCATGAGAGGTAGGAGTGACAGTTAGGGAGAAGACGATGGTGTGAGCGGAGAGTGTGCGAGGGACCGCCTCCCGTCTCGAAGTATGCTAGGGAAGTGATTCCAAGGCGGGGGTAACGGCGAGTTTGAGGTGGGTTTGGTTGGAAGGCATCCCCTTGAGGATGAGTCCAACACTGTTCGAACATGAGATACATGAAAAAGGTATCAGAATGTTGCTGAGTAGCCGTAGGTCCAATCAAAAGGTAGATTCAGAATAAAAGGAAAGATTCAATTCAGAAAGAATTGAAAAGCAGTGGAAAATTGATTATTTTTAATTAGGAATGGAGGGATAAAGATGAATATGAAGATCCTGCTGAGAATGTATATTTTTGTTGCTTATTTTCATTGTAAATTGAAAATATGAAAATATTGTGATATCACCGGAGTCGAATCATTAAAAAAAATCGTTGACAGCTCCTCGGATGTTGTTCGAAAAACGTAAATAATAAGTGAAAATACAAAGAAAAACGAACTTAATTTGAAGAGGAGTACAACAAATGGGTCTGTAGCAATGTTAAAACTTGGAAATAACAAGGTAGTTATTTTTATGCAAGAATAATTTCAAGGAAGAGAGCCGAGACCCTAGATGGGGGATCAAACGTCTCAACTGCTGTTTCAGTTACTGCTTTATCCATCGAATCTCGTGGACCGAAACAGAATTTTGTGGTGCGAATAATTTCTGGGGATATCACAGGGGCGGTTCGATTGATATACACGTTGGAAGGTAGAAAAGTGTTTATTGAAAAAACAATGTAATCTTATTTTTTTAATAATTTTTGAACTTTAAACAGTAACATTTACTCAGGAGATTGTTGAAGGAACAACAGAGAATAAAGATGCATGTAGAAAAATATGAAGAAATGAAGTGAGGAAGATGACATTTGCAAGATTTGTTCTAGGTTTACAATAAAAAAAAAGAAAAATGCTAAAAATTCGTGAAATGGTATTTTTTTGAGACGAGAAATCGACTTGTACAATCAATTTTTTGATAAAATCATTCTTTCACCTTCAAATAGTGTCATTAAATTTTAGAAAAAACGCATTTTTAACACAAAAAGTCCCGTAAATACCACAAAACCAGGAATATTGAACTGAAATTTCAGAGGGGTACTCCCAAAAGACTAGTCTACTGGGAAAAAAATTAGGAAAAGCATAACTCAGAGGGTTTCCCTTTTACGAATAATAAATGTAAAGGTAATGAAAATATTCGAAAATCCTCTTTCTGAATCCTAAAGGTACTCAGAACTCGTCTTTTTTTGTCATACAATGTACTTTTTGCATATTTTCCGACTGGTATCCAGTTCCTGAGTACCCTCGTTTCTTTTCTCTTGTTAAAGACACTGTAATAAGTTCCGAAACGTAGCTAGTAATATTTTTCTGTCACTATAATATATACCTACGTACGAGTCGACACTGAAATATACTGCAGTATCTAGAAATGGAAACAGAAGTTACAAATCTCTTTAAAATTTCAATATATAAAGTTCCTGACGTTCTGGAAATTTATCGGTAAAAGGGATCTTAAAATATATCGAATCTCCGGATTCGGTATCTCTAAGGAATTAGTAATTATAATAGAAATGAGATTGATATCTTATCCGACTTTTAGATTCGTATTAGATTGTACTTTTGGTTAATGTTTTAGTGTAGCAGAAGTCGATTTTAGTTCATCTCGGTGGCTTTTATTTTATTTTTGGATATCTTCAAACCTGCGCAGTTAATTTCCGCTTTCATATTATTCATTCATTTATTTGGGCTGTGCTCATCAACCGAGCACTTGAGCTTTCTACTCAGCACTTTTGCACTGTCATTTAATATCTACTTGGGTTATTTCACAGGTCAAAATCATGTCATGTCATCAACACATCAGAACAAACGTCATACCTCATATCAAACGTCAAATATCACGTCATCCCCTTTCAGCACTTATAGCTACACAAATTGTGGTCTTTGAGCTTACCATCTTAGAATGTGTAATAAAAGGTGAAAAGTAATAAACTTATTCAGTAAAATGTATTTATATATGTAGAAGATACATATTTATTCATTCATTCAGGTTGTGCTCATCAGTCCAGGCACTTGAAGGCTGTCAGTGAATATTTTTAAACCTGGGCAGTTAATTTCGAGCTACAGTATAATTTCTGCTCGGAAATTAATTTCTATTTTTCCCTGTTTGTAGATGAACTGCTACTCGAAATAAAATGATTAATATTTTAAACCCCCCTATTTTTTTTAAAGAATTTACTCTATATTTATTCTCCCCGTTGAGGGTGGAAGTAAAAAGGTTCTTCCTATTATAAACATCGACCTCTTTTCTCATTTCCATTATTCTAATATAAATTTGTTTTATTATAAAATTAACCTGACCGTGAGAAGTAGCAAGTGAAAAAATCTTTTTTTAAAATAGACCTATACAGTGGAAGTATTTTGAGCAATATAAATATTTACCACCTGTTCAGTCTCACGTATTTCATAAACATTCCCTTTATGTCGGAAATAAGCTTATGAAAAACGTATCCTTATATTATATAGCTACAATAGTGGTAGACAGTATACTTTGTGATCTGTTTTTATTTCTTTTATTGACTATATAGAAAACCCATGCTATGAACACATTTTCCTTGTCCTGGACAATGTGTAAATATAAGAAAAATATTTTTATTGTATACAAATAAATCAATACAAACTTTTTACTATTAGTACGGGAAAATTAAGACACAAACATCGAATAAAAATTGTTTAGCAATTTTTGAAAAATTAAGGGTTGAAAAAGTTTTTTTTCAGATATACTTTTATCATGTTATAGGGATAGGGCATTGATTTTTTTGATTGGTTCGGTCATAGTTATAGGGCATAGTATTTCCTACAATTTTTTTTACGAGCAAAACTGAGAGAGATTTCAGCTGAATAATTTATTCGTGAATTATGGAAAATAATTAGGGGTCGATACGTTTTCGATTAGTTATTATAAAATATCCCTTCCCGGAAAAATTTGATGTTTGTGTCCCAACTTCCCCGGACTATATCTGATTTCTTTTTTTCTCTCTCGTTCTTATGATTAGAATTTTAAGTAATGAATAAAAAGTTGAAGCTCCTCAGATCTCTTATTTCGAGAAGAATACGGTGTAACATTGACAGACATCGATTAGTCTTTGTGACAATCTCAACTGTTACAGTCGTTCACAACAGAAATCTTAAATTACAAATAATGTGACCCGAAAGATTTAATATCTCCTTTCGATGTTCGGAAGCTCGACAATAATGGGTCCTTTGAATTTTCATACTAAATATTCGAAGCTTTAATGCTTAGAAGATGAAAAGAAGATGAAAAACACAAGGAGATACAGGAATGTAATAAATTGGCATTTAAGAAAATTTAAAACGAAATAACAACAATATTAATCGTATTTTATAGGATGATGATTGTGAGGATGAAATTATTTTCAAAATTCACTTAATTTTAATTTAAAAGGATTTAACCGAAATTATAAATTCTAAGACAAGATTATTCCTTCACTTCTCATTTCTCTACCGGCCTTATCCCCCTCATTTTCCTTACCCCCCTAGTATCCTGGACTTCTCAAATCCTGACCCTCACTCCTCCTTCTCCCCATGTGGACAATTTCTCTATAATCTCCTTCTCCCAATCTTCCTCTAGCACCCCGTTCCTATTTCCAGTCATCCTCTTCACCGCTATCTCATACGCCTTTCCCCATGGATTGCTTTCCAATTCCCCCAGTAACTCTTCCCACTTCCCTCTTTTTTCTCTCTCCACCCTACGCTCCAGTTCCTTCTTCTTCTCTTTGTATCCCCCTTTTTCCTCTATCCTTCCTCTTCCCCTCAGCATCCGTCCTTTCTTACACTCCCTCCACAGCTCCTCCATATCCTCATTCCACCAGTAATTAGCCCTCCGCTCACGCCTATTGTCCCTCTTTCTCTCTCTTTTCAGACCTGTATCGCATTGTACCATTCATCTACATCATGTCCAAGTCCCCTTTCTATCTCCTCTCTTACTTTCTTCCTCATACTCTATGACTCTGCCTTTGTCCACCTCTATCCCCACTCTCCCAATAGTTCCTCTCTCCCTTTCCTTATATCTGCCTCCACATACCTATGTGGTATTTCCTCGTCCCCCAGCACCCTCCAACAGCTCTTCTTGTAGTAGAACGTAATCACATCCACAGTCCACATACATTTTAATTATTAAAAAAAAATTGCCTACATCAACCAGTCCTACTTCATCAATACCAAAAATAATGATGAAAATGAACGAAATGGAGATACCAAGAACTGTCGAGGGAGTGCTTTTGGATAGATCATGTTGAGAGATGGTCAAAGTGGGAAGAACAGGCGGAGAGCATAAAAAATAAGGTTCAGAAACTGGAGATGAGCATATCGCGGAGAGCTCAGAAGAAGACTTGACATAGCGAATTGAACAGGTCCTGGTTCCAAAAAAAGAAAAGATAAACATTCTTATTTTTGAAATAAAGTTGGCAGATCAACTACTTCAATGGGCATGTAGGAACGATCTTTAATATAACCCCATATAGAAAAGTCAAGGATAGTAAGTTCAGGAGAAACTGCAGCCCATTCTATTGACTTCATCTACTTTTGAACTATGCTGGGAATTTTGGAACCGTGGGCGATTCTCTACACTGAACACACTTTACACTCACTATGCAAACACTATTTTATGTGCGTTTCGATAACCAAGTTTTCTTCTTCAGAGACTGAAGGTAAAATCATGAAATATGTGAATGTAGAAAATGAAGTTTGTTGTTGAAATCGTATTTATTGTAAAATTTGTAATTCGAGTTTAACGAGAATACTGAAACCTGATGCAAGTAACGTTGTAAGTTTTCCCTGACAAATTGATTTATACATCCTAATCCTTACGTAATCATGTTGTTTAATCAGATTTAAATATCTAGCTTCGTATTTCATTCAAACCGTGAACTGCGATTCTTACATGATACGTTATAGGGCAATAATCGACCTTAAAACGAACCTTGATAAACCATATAAATGTAAGGATTTGTAGTAATACATTTTGTCTTATTTCTCCCATTAAAAATGTATTTAACTACAAGAATCTTAGTAGGAAGTACAAAAAACTGACTACAGATGCATAGTCAACTCCAAGCACTCAAAAAGTTGCTTAACTTTCATATATACAAAATCCCATGTTTTTTATGAAAAGCTGGTAAAGCTGAAGTAAGAATGTCGCGATATTTATGATTATATGCCCATAAAACCCTACCATTTGACAGAAAACTTTCCAAAAACTTTCCAGAAACTGCAAGTTTCGTTTCTGTTCTAAGTTCTAATGTTCTATCTTTTCGGATTTTTCACGGCAACTAACTTTTTTTATTTCCTTGACGTCGTCGAGGTGTAAGTGACTTTTTATTTTTATTTAATAAGGAAGTTACAACAGTTTTTTTTATTAGGTTTTATCGTTTGGTGACAACTTTATAGATATAATGTCAACTTTTAAAACTTATGTCACATAACTACACACTGAGTGAAAATAAACATCGCATTTTCAACCGAAATGATTCAGAATTGCTTCCAAGACGGAAATCAATCCAGCTTCAATTGAAAGAATTTATTTGGGTGAAATCTACCAAAGGCGTTAAAAGAAATGAAGAAGCTGACGAAACCGACAAAAGCTCTTGTTTCAATCCTGCTGTGAAATATTCCTTTCTCACCTCCCAATAGATCTGACCAAGTGAAGACAATTAGGTTTAGAATTGGACACAGCATCATAACTCACCAGAACCCTGAAGGAGCCTTTCCCTTGTGCAGGAGTGCCAGCCACCGTCTAAGTTACAGTTTTCGTCCTTCCTTATGTGTACGCCCAGTATTGGGCAAATTTTCTAAGCCTTAGATCAAATTTGAAACCTGGTTACTCCTTTGATCAAAGCCTAGACTTTTTCTGGGTACAGGTCTACTCTTATTTCCTATGAATCTTCTTTTGGTAGCAAATAAGCTTTGCAAACTCTTCATGACGTTGTTCCAGGACACTCTCCTTGCTGGTTCTCTTCTAAAAGAAGGTTTTTCTTGTAGCTTTCCATAGAATTTATTTGGGTGAAATCTACCAAAGGCGTTAAAAGAAATGAAGATGTTGACGAAACCGACAAAAACTCTTGTTTCAATCCTGCTGTGAATTATTCCTTTCTCACCTCTCAATAGATCTGACCAAGTGAAGACAATTGGGCTTAGAATTGGACACAGCAACATAACTCGCCAGAACCCTGAGGACCCTTCCCTTTGTGCAGGAGTGCCAGCCACCGTCTAAGATACATTTGAAACCTGGTTACCCCTTTGATCAAAGCCTAGACTCTTTCTGAGTACAGGTCCACTCTTATTTCCTATGAATCTTCTTTTGGTAGTAAATAAGCTTGCAAATTCTTCATGACGTTGTTCCAGGACACTCTCCTTGCTGGTTCTCTTCTAAAAGAAAGTTTTTCTTGTAGCTTTCCAAATTTTTACTGGATTCCCACTTTCTTTGCTTGTATTCTTCTAATACAAGGATCTTCTTTCTTCCTCAGCAAGTCTCTTTGTTTTTTCATCTGAATGGAAATGTTCTATCCAAAAATTTCCAGAATTGCTTCCAAGACGGAAATCAATTCAGCTTCAATTGAAAGGCCCATCCAGATAATTTATTTAGGTGAAATCTACCAAAGGCATTAAAAGAAATGAAGATGCTGACGAAACCGACAAAAACTTTTGTTTCAATCCTGCTGTGAAATAGATCTAGACCTCCTTTCTCACCTCTCAATAGATCTGACCAAGTGAAGACAATTAGGCTTAGAATTGGACACAGCAACATGACTCACCAGAACCCTGAAGGAGCCAACCAGCCACCGTCTAATATACAGTTTTCGTCCTTTCTTATGTGTATTGGGCAAATTTTCTCAGCCTTTTAGATCAAATTTGAATCCTGGTTACTCTTCTGATCAAAGCCTAGGCTTTTTCTGGGTACAGGTCTACTCTTATTTCTTATGAATCTTCTTTTGGTAGTAAAAAAGCTTTGCAAACACTTTATAACTTTTCTCCAGGACTCTCTCCATGCTGGTTCTCTTCTAAAAGAAAGTTTTTCTTGTAGCTTTCCACATTTTTACTGGATTCCCACTTTCTTTGCTTGTATTCTTCTAATACAAGGATCTTCTTTCTTCCACGGCAAGACTCTCTGTTTTTTCGTCTGAGTGGAAAAAATTTCCAATTTCTACATTCAGCGACGTTTTTTTCTGGAATAACTAGATTCTGCTTGAACGATTGACTTCCGATAGTTCAGCTAGTGTTCGAAATAATTACAGAACAAGACAAGTACGGCACTTCGGGATAAACGAATTCTTGGAAGTACGCACTACTTTCATCGGCATTTCCATTAGAAAAACTGTATTGAAATATCCTGTGGGAATAAATCAAAGCATTTGTTTGAAAAGATCGTGGAAAGTCCGAAATCGAGGCATTGAATTTTTCACTTTCAAGTAAGATTTGTGTGAGTGTGTGTGGCACAGTCCCCGAGCCAAATAACCTGGGAATAGGAAAGGAAGCTTAATAGCTGCTATTCGTAACAGAACTTTTTAGATTCGCGACAAAATTCATTGCGAAAGTTCAAACTTTAAATAAATTTTTGTGACGTTCTAGCTTGATTTTCAGACGGAGGTATTAAGGTTGATAATTTGTCTAAAGGAACATTCCTTTGCTGGATAGAAAAAGAAAAGGTCCTTCTTTTCATGAAAGTTCCAAGTAGCTTTTTAAAGATATACGACCATTTTTATACAGCTTGTCTCACACAGTTTAACAAATAGGACTTTGGAAAATAAAAATAATATCAGGATAGATTTGAAGCATTAAAAACGGATTTTTTACCGCTTAACCGTCACCGCATATCATAGGCGGACGATTTGATTTTTAAATGGAGTTGATTTATTTGTTAAAATATTATTTACAATTCATTTATTAGCAAAAATTTCCAGCTACCATAGGCGTACGATGAAATTATTAGTAATAATCAGTTTATTACTAATAATTTCTGTATCATCTGCGTACGATGAAATTTTTTTAAGGGATCAAGTTTGAAAGGGGATTAATTTGTAACATTCACCAAAGGCTTACGATAAAATTTTTAAAGGGGGTCCTACTTTTTATATACGGCCATTTTTTGTACAGTTTGTCTAACATAATTTAACAAATAGAACTTTGGAAAAAAAATTTCAGAATGGATTTGAAGCATTAAAAACAACAAACTTTTTTTTGTGGTCAAACATAATTTTGTTCTTTTTTATTATTTAATTTGAAAAATTAAACGCAAAAATTATATATAAACATACAAATACATTGTTAATACAAAGTATGAACAAATATTGTTTTAATTATTATTTTGATTAGATCTGGTGCAAAATATTGCTACCAATTATTCTTTATTAAATTGATAGTAAATATCGGATACAAAAAAAAAGGAATTTTATGGTTTTCCAACAATTAAATCCAAATCTAATGTGAATTTAGTTTGATATAAATTGCAAATATTCCATAAAATTTAATATTTTTAATAAATAACATTTTTTTTCCTTTTTTCATAAAATTCCTTTCGTCCTGTCATCAGGATCAAAACTTATGGACCGCCTAACCGTCACCTTATATCATAGGCGCACGATTTGATTTCTAAAGAGAGTTGATTCATTTGTAAAAATTACTATGGGTGTAGGATGAAATTTTCATTAATAATCAATTTATTACTAATAATTTCTCTATCATCTGCGTACGATGAAATTTTTTCAAGGGATCAAGTTTGAAAGGCGATTAATTTGTAACATTTACCAAAGGCTTACGATAAAATTTTTAAGGGGGTCCTACTTTTTATATACGGCCATTTTTTGTACAGCTTGTCTCACAGAATTTAACAAATAGAACTTTGGAAAAAAGTAATTTCAGAATTGATTTGAAGCATTGAAAACAAACTTTTTTTGTGGTTGAACATAATTTTGTTGTTTTTTATTATTTAATTTGAAAAATTAAATGCAAAAATTATATATAAGCATACATATACATTGTTAATAAAAAGTATGAACAAATATTGTTTTAATTATTATTTTGATTAGATCTGGTGCAAAATATTTCTACCAATTATTCTTTATTAATTAATAGTAAATATCGGATACAAAAAAAAGGAATTTTATGGTTTTCCAACAATTAAATCCAACCATAACGTATTTTTCGTTTGATAAACATTGCAAATTTTTTCCATTAAATTCCTTTCATCCTGTCATCAGGATCAAAACTTATGGGTAGGTCACCGCCTAACCGTCACCGCGTATCATAGGCGTACGATTTGATTTTCAAAGGGAGTTATTTTATTTGTAATTTTACTCCTGTCGAATGCCTATGGTTTTTTTATTCTCTAACTTTCTGCTTTTCTCTGTTCATGAACATTTTCCATTGAAATAAAATATACAATTACCTCTCAAGTAATTATTTATTTTCCTGGTTTGTTTTGGTGTGCATTACGCCAGGCAATTTTCCGGTCGTAATATATTCATCAAAATTTAATTATTTATTTTAATAAATGCAAAAATAATTATTGCTTTTTGTTTAACGAATTAAAACTAACAATAAGTAGTCAGGTTTTAAAATCATATTACTTATATTATTGTTGTACATAAAACTGTAAAAGTTAGAAATAATATATGTAGGTATATACATACAGGGTTGCCTGGGACTCAGGATAAATTTAAAATTCGTATTCAACAATTTGATATGGAAAATAAAATTAGTATTGAAGGGATTTATAAATTGATTGGTTTAGATTTAATTTTATTTCAAGAAAAATTACCATATTTCGATTGCCCTAGTAAACTAGTCATGTTTCGAGATGCATTTAAAAAGAAAATTATCGAAATGATTGGAAAAATGTTCACGACACTGGTGAGGAGATGCAATAATATTCCATTGGCGTACAGTGACCCTATTAGGTCAAATCCAAGTGATAGGTTTATTCGATTCAAGTTTTGTTGTGAAAAAGAAGATTCGCTCTGCCAAATCCAATGAACATTTTCATTCCACTTCGTTTAGTATAATATGTGAGTGTGTGGAAAATCTGAACAATCTTTTTCCTTTTTTACACAACTAAACATGCACGTGCGGGTAATATATTTATTTAATATTATATTATTGGAAGGTTGCATATTTTGATTGCTTTGTGCGCCATCTAACGGTACTATCAGTAACTCTGTTATGTGTTTTAAAAATTCTTGATTTACGTATAGACTTGATTAATATTGTCATAGGCGTACCATTTATAAGAAGGGAATATTTATTGAGTTTTTTGTACGAACCTCTGGTGCACCCTCTATAGAGATCTAAAACGAAATTTAACTGAACAACTGGACATATTTAGACATAAAATGCAGTTTTCTGGAACAATCCCAGATTTAATTTTGATTAACAAAAGGATTAATATCCGTAACGTGTTTGGCAGTCCCGTAGGACCTTTTGCGGGTCCTGTGTGTACGTAGATATCCGTAAGGGTGTAGAGCTTTCTAAGTGCGGTTTCGTTTGTGAATATCATTTCGATATTGAAACACCTCGGAATTAATGAACCAGTTCCGAGATGGATCCTCAGACTTTTGATTAAAAAGGAATTTATCACATTTTAGAGAGTTAGTTTATATTTTTATGCTGAATAAAGGATATTTAAAAGAACTTTGCTAAATTTTCAATAAACTCACTAAAAAGTTTAACCAATAAATTTACCTGTTGATTTCATCATCAGAAATCATTCATCTGACAGCTTCTGTAACAAAATGTAAAATACTTCCTCTGTGCCGATTTTGATCACAATTGATGAATAAACAGTGAATGAAAAAAAATTATTTGTATCTTTTTCCACAGCAATATTTTACTAAGGCATATTTGCTCCTATTTTAGTCCAATAGTTATAAATCATCCTGTATAACAAATTAAAACAAGGACCAAATTATCTTCCAGTTATTCCTGAAAGTATACCTTATTCAAGAGAAAGCAACATATATTTCACTTATTTTCCCTTTGTCTGTAAATTGTATAAGGATTCTCCTAATCTTTTAGACAAAGTAGAAGATGTTTTGCCAACTTTGTGTAGCGTTGTACCGTTTCAACCATTATCGTAATTAACAGGATCGGCTTAGGTAAAATTTCAAAAAACAATACAGTAACAATCGAGCTAAAAGATTGTTTCCCGTAAAAAAAAATAGGATGTATTAGTCGCTCCCACATTATCAACCATAAGTATATAACCGAAGATTTTTTATAAGATTGAAAAGTTACATTGGAAAACTATTTAAATTTCAGTCTTAAGACGGTCCTGGTTGTTTCTGGTCTCACCATTTTCTCTACTAAGTTACATCGAAATGTTTTCCTTCAGAAGCTTGTCGAAAAACCTACTATTCCTTGCCTCTAGAACTTCGACCATGCTCAAAATCCCTTTTGTTCCATGTTTTTGCCTTGGGATATATGTTCATAAATTAACTGTATTGTGTTATGGTTTTCAATATGGCAATTAACGTTTAAGAGGTCCCAATCTTATTTATAATGTTTACTTCGATGTAGATCTTATCGAACAGAAAAAAACGTAGTCCAGTCATGGGACTGCCAACAGAAGTAAAAACACCAATAAACGAATACCTTAAAAAAGTTTTATCGTTAACCCATCGTAAAATGGTATTTTTTACAAAAAAAGTACACATATATAAGCAGTATATATATTGCTGAAGGAAAACGCGATGATGATTCATTCAACATACATACGCTTCATTGTTAATTGTGTTGCATAACCAAAAGTATTGTGTGTTGCATAAAAGCGTGACGAATGACCCAAAGTATTGTGTGTTGCATAAAAGCGAATGACGATGACAAAAAATCCATGTTTTCACTCCAAAAATTTGTGTTGCATTTTTTGAGAAACGTTTTATAAGGTGGAAACTAAAATTTGGAGGTTGTGCTCTACATACTTTTCCTTCATTTCCCTCTCACATTATTTTATCGTTGGGGTCAGTCGATGTGAGAGCCATTCAACTACACGTACAAGATAATGATCAAAGCAGAAGCAAACATCGACCTCTACCTAAATTCAAACAATGCCGCTGTTTGTTACACGATATTTAGTGTATGTAGTAACATGACATCGAAGAATACACTCGGTTGGAGTATCTTGTTATTGGCTATATTGAATTTAAGTCAATTTAACTGTTTACAAGGGTTTTACATCGTGTTAGACATCACAACAACTCGTGTTATAATATTTTGCTTTGTTTATTTCGAGTATGCGTTTGCAGTTAAGACGAAGACGAAGACGAAGACGAAGACGAAGACGAAGACGAAGACGAAGACGAAGACGAAGACGAAGACGAAGACGAAGACGAAGACGAAGACGAAGACGAAGACGAAGACGAAGACGAAGACGAAGACGAAGACGAAGACGAAGACGAAGACGAAGACGAAGACGAAGACGAAGACGAAGACGAAGACGAAGACGAAGACGAAGACGAAGACGAAGACGAAGACGAAGACGAAGACGAAGACGAAGACGAAGACGAAGACGAAGACGAAGACGAAGACGAAGACGAAGACGAAGACGAAGACGAAGACGAAGACGAAGACGAAGACGAAGACGAAGACGAAGACGAAGACGAAGACGAAGACGAAGACGAAGACGAAGACGAAGACGAAGATGACAATAATAATAACGAAGTTTCCTCTAATATCAATTACAGCCAAACAACGCCTCCAATAGGGTCGTTGAAGTAGCCGATTTGTCTCCAAACTTTGGGTAAAAGCTGTCTAAGCTCTTGGAGTGTCTGTGGGGGTGGTGCATGGGAATTAAAGGCTTTTTATAGCTGGTCCCAAGCATGCTCGATGAGATTGAGGGGGCAGTGCCAAATGCTTTTTGGCATAAAATAAAATAAGAAATAAATTCCCTTGAAACTATTTTCAATAAATAATTGAACGTTAAAGAATGCATAAATGAAACCCACGAGACCGACAGGTATCGAGAGTCAAGGTCATCACGTATATTCACTATAAGCAATTATATAACATTCAATAGTAAACATCAAAATGAACTTGACCAGTAATATATAAATAGCTTAGAAGCAGACGATGAGACATTCTTATTATTGTTTTGATTATTGTGAATTATATTGAAGATATTCTATTTAGTTTATGCTATAATAATAACGAGCTTTCCTATAATATCAATTACAGCCTCTGCACACTTCCAATAGGGTCATTGAAGTAGCCGATTTGTCTCCAAACTTTGGGTAAAAGTTGTCTTAAGCTCTTGGAGTGTCTGTGGGGGTGGTGCATGGGAATTCACTGCTTTTTGTAGCTGGTCCCAAGCAAGTAGATATACTAAGTGGGTTCTAGCGCAGCGGAAATGCGCATGCCCACCTGAAAAGCTCACCAACCCCACCCACGCGCCACGTAACGTTTGATGTTTAAGGTAGCACGTGACGTTTGACGTTTGACGTAGCACGTGGGCGGGTTTGGTGAGCTTTTCAGAAGGGCATGCGCATTTTCGCTGCGCTACAACCCGCTTAGTATATCTACTGAAGCATGCATATTATTATCTTACTTCTATACGACATAGTTAAACTATAATAGAAAATAGAGTGGTGGTTTCTGGTTGAAACGTGTCTAACTAAGAAAATCCTTGTTTGCTTGGGGGATATCGTGATAATAATTATTTTAGAGAATATAATGCCCTTTTATTTACATACTTTTGTTGTTACAGGTAAATGCTAACTTGTAAATTGCAATTTCAAGCGGTAGAACCACAAAAGGGGTAAGTAAGAAAGTTAAAAGATACTAGAATTTCTGATCTCGTAGCTAGCGCAATCGTTTTCTGTTTAAAATTATACAGCGAGGATAATTATATTTGCCTTTTCCAAGAATTATCAAACGATATTAATCTCGAGACGAAATTTGATTTTATTAATTAAAGCAGATGCTTTGGTTTTTTTTTGGGTATTGAAATAGTTTGAAGTTTTTATTTGTGTAATTACTTATTATTTTGATCATAATTGAATTATAATTTAGAGTTTCGATAAAATTTTAATGAGAACCGGTCCAGTAGAGGATATGCAGTATTAGATAAAACAAAAAACAATAAAAACACTTTGCTCAGGAAATAATTGAATTCTCTAGACAAAAGCTAATTCGAAAATGTCCAAAAAACGCCGCTGTTTCTTCACTTTCATTCACCAAACTCGTCTATCTAATGTACGATAAATAGTTTCAGAGATACAGCGGGTTACCTCTCTTAATCAGACACCCGGTACATACATCCAGTACTTGTTATAGAATTTTAAATTTTCAAGTTTTAATCGTATTTATTAATAAAAAATATATAAAAACTAACAGTGTCTTCTTCGAAGAAGTATTTTAAAAATTTACTATTATGTTTCTGCTTGTCTGCACCGTCGGTCTTGGCATGTGGAAGCATTTCCTTTGGCCTACATATACATATATATATAATGTTCACAAAAATATAAGTTAATTCCCAATAAAAAAAGAGAAGAAATATGTTCTCTAAGACAAACATAAATTAGATATAACTATAACGAATTAGTCTCCCAACGACTGAAATTGTTTTCATCTCCTTCTACTAGGAGGAAAATCTTGTAAAAGAGCATAATCGATCATTTTCGTGATAAATAAGTTACTCGCTTTTCGTCATATGGAATGTTTATGTTGAAAGTAAATTTACCAGAGCTGTAGTCAGATCTATATTTTGGAAAAATAATAAAACAGTCCTTGTCCTGACGTTTCCATACTATTTTAAAACTATATATTGATATGGTTTTGAATTGAATTGTAGAGCTATATCAATTCCATACCTTAAATTAAATTTATCAATCTAGCTCGGTTGGAAATTAACAAAATATTTATTTTATTATATTTTTTTATTATGATTGTTATGAGACTCTATTATACTATTTGAATATTATTTTGTAAATTTATTTAAACTATCCCAGGGAATTATATTTTTATTTGCGAGTTCAAATTTTTGTGAAGCCTACTCTGTCCTTTGACCTTCAACAAGTTCCAACGTTGACATCCTGTGTTGATTGTAAAATATATCATAGATACAAAAACAAATTCAATTTTAAATAAATATTCAACAAATGAAACGTTTAGTTTATTGTTTAATTCTGCTTAACGGCTTAATTAACTTCAAAAATCATTAACTCTATTCATTTCTTATCTAAAATTCATTTACTCTCTCATTCACAACAAAATTAAGATTATACTTATCAGAGTCTATGGTTTTATATTTCTATGGTTTTAAAAAACTACAGAAAAGATGATTAATTTTATATGCGAAGAAATGACATTCGACAACGTTCTAGAATAAAATGGAGTCAATGATGGTTACTTCCTTTTTGATTATTTTGAAAATTTTTATCAGTAAGTATAATCTTATGTAATACTTTTTAAATTTGAACAATTTAAATTTTATGCATCAATAGATTCAAAATTAAATTATATAGATAAATGATATCTGATTGTCTTTCGTAGTTAAAGTATTCATTTCTTTTCTTCTCTTGAATTCCACTGTTCGGTGGCCCTGGACAGAAATTCTGGTCTGCTTGGAAAGTACAAATATCAATTAAATTACATGATTATTAAATATTTGAATTTATTATTGAGTAACCATTCATACCATAACAATATATAATCAAAAAGGTGTAAGGGTAAGTATGTATATCTAAATTTTTTGTTCGTAGATGAAATTGGTTCATTCCTTTTTATTTTCTGCTTCTTCCCATTTTATATGTCTTCTTTCCAATATTTCTGCAACTTCTTGGTTCCAAGCTTTCTTAGGTCTTCCTCTCTTCCTTTTCGTATTATCGTATTAACTCGGGCTTCCCACACATCCCTGACTGGTCTGTTGTTCATTCTTGTTAAGTGTCCGAACCACTTAAGCTTTTGGTTGTCTAATACTACGAGTATTGGTTCTACTTCCAGTTCCTTTCTCACAAACTAATCATACAAAAATTCAGCTCTCCTGGCTTCTTGACTATTCGACAGGATCATATTCCTTTTGTCTTCAATATTTTCGATCAAAATTGTTCCTATGATGTTGAAAGATTTTTTGGACAAGAAGCAAGTGAGCAGAGGAGGAAGAGAGTCAAACTAAGTAATATCTTAAAGTGGAGATCAAGAGCTATATAGAATATACAGCACCAGAATCAAACAAAAATTAAAATTTTGGTGAATGCCTTCTCGCCAAAATTTTAAATTTACGTGACAATTTCGTTCATTTACCTCGTGAATCATTGAATGATGATGATGACCGGCCGCATATTGTACAAATAGAATCTCCATGATACCATTTTGATGGTTCGTAATTTAATATTCTCTCTCCTAGTTGCATCCGAAGCGTATATATAATGCCGTTCCGGTTCATTGAATGTCATGTATCGAAATACGGTTCAATATATCTTAATTGAAAATTTAGCACTTGACGATATGGCTTTGACAACTGATTACTACTAGAGTACGATTGCAAATTTTAATATCAAACAAGAAATTACATTGAACTGATGTAAACCTTTTCATTGGAGAATTTATCGGAATGCCATAATTACTAATGGTAAACTGTGTGTGCGTTACACAATATACATGATGTCCTATTTTACAGTTTATAATTTGGGTTGGCAAACTTTTAACGATTAACTATCCTGGGTCCGTCTAGTAACAACACCTGGTACAACTTTTACCACGAAACTTTGATAACTCTAATTGAATACACGCTTATATAATGGTAAATCCACCTCCTATAAGTTTCCCGTATAAACGTGGCAATGCCGCTCACCGGGCGTTCGAAAAACCGAGAATCACCTGCTCGCGTCTTCTCTTTTCTATAAACGTCCCGTCGCAGTCGCATCGCTCTAGCCTGGCCTGTCATCACTTAGCTCGGTCGTGCTACGTTGCCAGCTTGTGTACAGTTCCGTAGATTATCTCAAATTTACAATAAGTATTCTTAAAATTAAAACTGTATTTTATTGGTTTATTTTAAGCAGTTTATATCACAGTTGAATATAAATTGATGTAAAGCAATTCTCTCTCTCTCTATATATATGCACATTTCAACTCTCAGATCTATGAGCGAGCAAAGCTTTTTGTAATATCAGCATATTGATACTGAGGTAATTCAAACAAGTTAGTTTCTGCTATTTAGAGTACGAAATAATACGAGTATTAATGCTGAAAATTACTAGATACACCATCAGGAGGTTATTAACTTGTAGGTCATATACTATACGTTGAGTGGGTGCATACATCGATAGTTACATAGTATGCAGTAATAATAATAATAATAATAACGTACTGGTGTATATGTGACACGTCGAAAATTTGGAGCAACCACACTCAGTAACTAGGTCGATCTACATAAACACACGGATATATTTAATTGGATAAATGAATTATATTTTGTATAAATGAGGGGTTTTGTTACAGTAACTAGCTTTGATTTATTTTTGGTAAATATTACACACAATGTGGATTTTAACGGTGTGCGATTTTTATATGGATTTTCGCAATCTACGGGGTCGAATTAGTAAATCAAAAAATATCGTAAAGTATGAAGTTTGGATTTTAAAATTTTTAAATTCATGAGACGGCAAAATAAACACGGTCTTAGTCAAAAAATCGTAGCTTCCATAATAGTTGGAATTTTGAGTTGAAAATTGAAATTCATACTCTCATATAGTGGTTGAATATGGAAAAAAATCAGAAATACTGTATCTATAGAATTTTGTATACAGGGTGATCCCAAAGTGAGTAGTTCAAATTTTCTAAAAAAATCAACTTCTAAACTATACATTTTTGGAAATTTTTATGTGGATTTTTGGAATCTACAGGGGTCCAATTAGTAGATTTTTATTCCCAAAAATATGGGAAAGTATGAAGTTTGGATTTTAAAATTTTTAAATTCAAAATTACAAGTTCATGAGACTGCAAAATAAACACGGTCGTAGTAAAAAATCCGTAGAGTCCATATTAGTTGGAATTTTGAGCTGAAATTTGAAATCCATACTTTCAGTTAGTGCTTGATTATGGAAAAAAATCAGGAGTAATGTATCTATGAAATTTTGTAAACAAGGTGATCCGAAAGTGCGAAGATCAGATTTTCCAAAAAAATCAACTTCTAAACTATACATTTTCGGAAATTTTTGTATAGATTTTCGGAATCTACGGGCTCGAATTAGTAGATTTCCATACCCAAAATTATCGGAAAGTATGAAGTTCGGATTTAACATTAGCGAAAATTCACACCGCATATAGACTAATTCGCATTACTAATAAAAAAAAAGGTGAGCGGTCGTCGGGCCTCCGACAGAAGCTTGCTTCTTATGTACAATAGAATGACCATTTTTCGAAAATTTTGACCATTTTTCAAAAATTTTGACAATTATTCACCATTTTTTCGAAATTTTTGACAATTTTGGACTATTTTTTCAAATTTTAACAATTACTGATCATTTTTGACAATTATTGACCAATTTTAACAGTTTTGACAATTATTGATCATTTTTGTCAATTTTTCAAAAATTTTGATCATTTTAGACCATTTTTCCAAATCTTAACAATTATTTACCATTTTTGACAGTTTTCCATAATTATTGACCATTATCCAAAATTTCAACAATTATTGACCATTTTTTCAAAATTTTAACAATTTTTGACCATTTTTCAAAATTTTAACCATTTTTTAAAAATTTTGACAATTATTCACCATTTTTTTCGAAATTTTTGACAATTTTGGACTATTTTTCCAAATTTTAACAATTATTGACCATTTTTGACAATTATTGACCAATTTTAACAGTTTTGACAATTATTGATCATTTTTGACAATTTTTCAAAAATTTTGATCATTTTAGACCATTTTTCCAAATTTTAACAATTATTTACCATTTTTGACAGTTTTCCATAATTATTGACCATTTTTTCAAAATTTTGACAATTTTTGACCATTTTTCAAAATTTCAACAATTATTGACCATTTTTGACAGTTTCTGAAAATTATTGACCATTTTTGACAATTTTCCAAAGATTTTCAACAATTATTGACCATTTTTGACAGTTTTTTATAATTATTGACCCTTTTTTCAAAATTTCAACAATTTTCGACCATTTTTCAAAATTTTAACAATTTTCGACCATTTTTGCCACTTTCTGATAATTATTGACGATTTTTGACAACTTTCAAAAATTTTGACAATTATTGACTATTTTTGACCATTTTTTGAAATATTTAACAATTGTTGACCATTTTTGACAATTTTTGACAGATTCTGACAATTATTGACCATTTTTGACAATTTTTGAAGAAATTTAAAATTTTTTAACAATTATTGATCATTTTTGACAGTTTTCCATAATTATTGACCAGTTTTCCATAATTATTGACCAGTTTTCCATAATTATTGACCATTTTTTCAAAATTTTGACAATTTTTGACCATTTTTCAAAATTTCAACAATTATTGACCATTTTTGACAGTTTCTGAAAATTATTGACCATTTTTGACAATTTTTCAAAGATTTTCAACAATTATTGACCATTTTTGACAGTTTTTTATAATTATTGACCATTTTTTCAAAATTTTAACAATTTTCGACCATTTTTCAAAATTTTAACAATTATTGACCATTTTTGACAGTTTCTGATAATTATTGACGATTTTTGACAACTTTCAAAAATTTTGACAATTATTGACTATTTTTGACCATTTTTAAAAATATTTAACAATTTTTGACCATTTTTTACAATTTTTGACAGATTCTGACAATTATTGACCATTTTTTAACAATTTTTGGAAAAATTTTAAAATTTTTAACAATTATTGACCATTTTTGACAGTCTTTTATAATTATTGACCATTTTTTCAAAATTTTGACAATATTTGACCATTTTTTAAAATTTCAACAATTATTGACCATTTTTGACAGTTTCTGACAATTATTGACCATTTTTGACAATTTTTCAAAGATTTTCAACAATTATTGACCATTTTTGACAGTTTTTTATAATTATTGACCATTTTTCCAAAATTTTAACAATCTGACAGAAGCTTGCTTCTTATGCACAATTATTGAGCATTTCTTGACAGTTTCTGATAATTATTGACGATTTTTGACAACTTTAAAAAAATGTTGACAATTATTGACTATTTTTGACCATTTTTTAAAATATTTAACAATTTTTGACCATTTTTGACAATTTTTAAAAAATTTTGAAAATTTTCAACTATTATTGACCATTTTCGACAGTTTCTGATAATTATTGACGATTTTTGACAACTTTCAAAAATTTTGACAATTATTGACCATTTTTTAAAATATTTAAAAATTTTTGACCATTTTTGACAATTTTTGACAGATTCTGACAATTATTGACCCATTTTTAACAATTTTTGAAAAAAATTTGAAATTTTTAACAATTATTGACCATTTTTGACAGTCTTTTATAATTATTGACCATTTTTTCAAAATTTTGACAATTTTTGACCATTTTTCAAAATCTCAACAATTATTGACAATTTTTGACAGTTTCTGACAATTATTGACCATTTTTGAATATTTTTCAAAGATTTTCAACAATTATTGACCATTTTTGACAGTTTTTTATAATTATTGACCATTATTTCAAAATTTTAACAATTTTTTTAAATTTTAACAATTATTGACCATTTTTGACAGTTTCTGATAATTATTGACCATTTTTGACAACTTTCAAAAATATTGACAATTATTGACTTTTTTTGACCATTTTTTAAAATATTTAACAATTTTTGACAGATTCTTACAATTATTGACCATTTTTGACAGTCTTTTATAAATATTGACCATTTTTTCAAAATTTTGACAATTTTTGACCATTTTTCAAAATTTTAATGCAGCGTTGGTTATATAGTATCGCGCGTTATTTCAATGCGCCTCTCTCTCTTTCTAATGAGTCATCGCGTGACGAACGCTTTTTCGTAACATAACAATTTCACGAGTTCACTAGCCTTCCCCTATGTCGTGCAATAAGAAGCAAGCTTCAATAGCTGAAAGCCACAAATACCACCACAAATTTCATGGCGTTGACTAGAGTATGATACGATGGATGGTTATATTGGTTATACAGCTACACCCAAAAGAATGGAAGGGTGTCAAGAAATAAAATTTATCGAAAATTCCAAAAATCTTTATTATGAACTTTATAAAATTTTTATGTGGATTTTTGGAATCTATGGGGTCGAATTTCCATATAAAAACCAATAGGGCGCCGGCAGGGGGTTTCCTGTCAGGAAAGAAAGTACATAGAAAAAATTACATATTTTTTACCCGACTAGGATACGTCCTTCTTTATCACACGTATTGAGTTTGTTAGTCTAAGGCTACTGCAATCCTTTTATTTTCCAACGAAATGGTTCAGTACAACTCGAAAAGATAACAATTGAATCCTCCTCATCTGATACCTTGAAAATATTCTAAAAATTTTATAACTTAAAAGCTTCCAGATTCTCATTAGACGATAAACAATTAAAATGTTCTTGTACAAAAGACTTCCGTTTTCTCTCCCTTATTTTTCATTATAAATGGACGGTGACAGGGTGAAAATGAGTTGATTGATGATAATATGCAGCTCATTGTTAAGCCCGAAACTGATACGCCCTTCATCATTACTACACCCTATCATTAATTGATTTTTCAATTGGAAGTTGGTTAAACGGGAAAAATGTGGTGTTGAAAAATTACCTTCATCAATCTTTCAAATTCATTTCTACATGAACTCAGACAAATTACATAAAAAAATATACCCACCGAATGAATATTAATCAAGTATTTATTCGAGTCAGCTTAAATTTCCTCACCCAATTCTCAAGTTATTAGTTAAAACTCCTTTCGATTGCCTGCTTGTGTATAGTATTGAGAAACTCGTCGATTGAATGCCGACGTGCTGATTTTACAAAACAAAACTTTACAGGATTCCTTACTAGCTACATTCTCTTTATCTTTAGAAACTCACGAAACTTTTGTCATCAATCGTTCAAATATGTCTTTGTTCATACGAATCCCAAGTTGATTTCCTAGTTTAGAATTTTAATGAAATATTCAAGTCGAGTCAATCGACCTATTTATAGATGTTTTCTCAATACTCCCTGTTGGGATATTTACAATTAGCCATAAAATATGGAAAACGATCAAAACTTAGGATAGGGAAATGTGTGTTGTTTCCCTGTCCTTGAACAGAGCAGTTGTAGTTAAAATAGGACGGTATGGGCTCTAAAACTCCACGCAATGATCAACACCACCCTCGGACACCCGGAACACCCCTAGAGCAACCCCTAAGTCGTCATTTTCAATGTCTAAATGCTAAAAAAATACTAAATGTACTCCGACCTCGCTGATTTATTCTAGAGACAACCCGAAGACGAAAAAAAAATCAACACCACCCTTAGTATTTTTTTATTATTTAAACATTGAAAATCGCGACTTAGGGATAACTCTAGGGATGCGCCGGGTGTCCGAGTGGCCGAGAGTGTTGATGATTTTTTAATACGTTCCAGGACGACTCTAGAGTAATCTTACAAAAAATCGGCGTGGTCGGAGCATATTTAGTATTTTTTTAGCACTTAGACATTGAAAATCACGACTTAGGGGTTGCTCTAGGGGTGTTCCGAGTGTCCGAGGGGAGTGTTGATTTTTTTATACGTTCCAGGACGACTCTAGAGTGATCTTAGAAGAAATCGGCGTGGTCGGAGCACATTTGGTATTTTTTCAGTATTTAAACATTGTAAATCGTGCGTTAGGGGTTGCTCTAAGGGTGTTTCGAGTGTCCGAGGGTGCTGTCGATTTTTCTAAACGTTCCAGGACGACTCTAGAGTAATCTTAGTAGAAATCGGCGTGGTCGGAGCACATTTAGTATTTTTTTAGGATTTAAACATTGAAATTTGTGAGTTAGGGGTTGCTCTAAGGGTGTTCCGAGTGGCCGAGGGTGGTGTTGATTTTTTTTATACGCTCCGGGACGACTCTAGAGTAATCTTTGAAGAAATCGGCTTGGTCGGAGCACATTTAGTATTTTTTTAGTATTTAAACATTGAAAATCGTGAGTTAGGGGCTGCTCTAAGGGTGTTCCGAGTGGCCGAGGGTGGTTTTGATTTTTTCATACGTTCTAGGACGACTCTAGAGTGATTTTGAAGAAATCGGCATGGTCGGAGCACATTTAGTATTTTTTTAGTATTTAAACATTTGAAAATCGTGAGTTAGGGGCTGCTTTAAGGGTGTTCCGAGGGGCCGAGGGTGGTGTTGATTTTTTCATACGTTCCAGGATGACTCTAGAGTGATTTCGAAGAAATCGGCGTGGTCGGCGCACATTTAGTATTTTTTTAGTATTTAAACATTGAAAATCGTGAGTTAGGGGCTGCTTTATGGGTGTTCCGAGTGGCCGAGAGTAGTGTTGATTTTTGCATACGTTCCAGGATGACTCTAGAGTAATCCTAGAAGAAATCGGCGTGGTCGGAGCACATTTAGTATTTTTTTAGTATTTAAACATTTTAAAATCGTGAGTTAGGGGTTGCTCTAGGGGTGTTCCCAGTGTCCGAGGGTGCTGTCTATTTTTTTAAACGTTCCAGGACGACTCTAGAGTAATCTTAGGAGAAATCTTTGTGGTCAGAGTACATTTAGTATTTTTTTAGTATTTAAACATTGAAAATTGTGAGTTAGGGGTTGCTCTAAGGGTGTTTCGAGTGGCCGAAGGTGGTGTTGATTTTTTTATACGCTCCGGGACGACTCCAGAGAAATCTTAGAAGAAATCGGCGTGTTCGGAGCACATTTAGTATCTTTTTAGTATTTAGACATTGAAAATCGCGTCTTAGGGGCTGATCTAGCGGTGTCCTGAGTGTCCGAGGGTGGTGTTGATTTTTTCATACGTCACAGGACGATTCTAGAGTGATCTTAGAAGAAATCGGCGTGGTCGGAGCACATTTAGTATTTTTTTAGTATTTAGACAATGAAAATCGCGTCGAAGGGGTAAGTCCAGGGGTGTTCCTAGTGTCCGATGGTGGTGTTGGTTTTTTTCGTCTTTGGATTGTCTCTAGAATAAGTTTAAAAATAAATCAGCGTGGTCGGAGTTTACTTAGTATTTTTTTAATATTTGAACATTGAAAATCGTGAGTTAGGGGTGTTCCGAGTGGTCGAGGGTGGTGTTGATTTTTTTATGTGTTCCAGGACGACTCTAGAGTAATATTTGAAGAAATTGGCTGGTCGGAGCACATTTAGTATTTTTTTAATATTTAGACATTGAAAATTACGACTTAGGGGTTGCTCTAGGGGTGGTCCGAGTGTCCGAGGGTGGTGTTGATTTTCTTATACATTCCAGGACGACTCTAGAGTAATCTCAGAAGAAATCGGCGTGGTCGGAGCACAATTAGTATTTTTTTAGTATTTAAACATTGATAATCGTGAGTTAGGGGTCGCTCTAAGGGTGTTCCGAGTGTCCGAGGGCGGTGTTAATTTTTTATACTCTCCAAGACGGCTCTAGAATAAGTTTAAAAATAAATCAGCGAGGTCGGAGCTTAATTAGAATTTTTTTAGGATTTAAACATTGAAAATCGTGAGTTAGGTGTTGCTCTAGGGGTGTTCCGGGTGTCCGAGGGTGGTGTTGATCATTGCGTGGAGTTTTAGAGCCCTTGTAAACGATTACAAGCCCAAGTAAACGGGCATTACATTTATTTTTTCATAATTTTTCATCACTTTGTTGTGACAATGTTCGGATCTTCAGGTTCATAAGATAACGCACGTTATCTCTAGAATTTTTTGGACTTCCGAAGGGCATACGAGCTTTTGGAAGTGTTTCCTCGGGTTTTGAGGTGAAAGTTTGCCTTTTCGGGCATTTTGGATTGTATGTTGCGTGATTCCTGCAACAGGGCTTTATGACCTTATCACATTTTTCGGATCTGTGGTCGTGACTACCACAGTTTGGGCTTTACATTCGGTTACGGAGTGGCCTATTTTTGTACAGCGGGTACAATATTTTGGAACGGACGGAAGATTGATATTTTGCAACGATGGTTTTGAATGTAAAGGAAGATTCCTTTGAAAAATACCTGGCGGAGTTGTGTTTCAGAGTTTGTGATAACTCTGATTAGGGAGGTTGGAGTGTTAGTGGATTTGGAGGCATTCCTCCAGCATTTTAAGAAGTTAATTTGAAGGTCTTTGAGAAGATCAAAGATTTATTCGTTGGAGATATTTTGGTCAACATTTGAGATGACGAAGGAGAAGTTTGGAGTGTGGGTGTTGGCTGGAGGAAGGAGTTTGTGAGTGGAGAGGCAAGCAAACCAATGTGATATTTTGGCATTTTTGATTGGAGAGTTTTGGGGCAATTTTGAGGATAGCGGTACAGATTTCTGTTCAGAAGCATGAAGAGTTCCTTCTGACAGCAGAATTTGGATGGGAGGTTTCGGAGATTAAGCGTTTGTAGTGGAGTTGTAGATTATAATGTGTGGGAGGGAGGTTTAGAAGGAGAAAAGTTTGAACTGTCGATTTGGCTATGTATGGATTCTCCATGGATTGAAGAGGCCTGGAAAAAGCGAGAAGAAGCTGGAGCCTTTGCAACCTGGGCGTAGGACGGAGATCTGGGCTTAGAGATGTTTGTTTCGAGGGGTTTGTCTTGTATCATTTTAAGTATAGATGAATGCTCTGGAAGAAGATGTAGATTAAAGGGGACTAAGATGGATCGTGGAATCGGAGATTCCATCAGAAGGCGTGGTTTGGAGGTTTTAGCAGAAGATGTTTTAAAAGCTAGAGAAAGTTGAGGAAATTCCTCGTCATTGTCTTTGTTTTTTTTTCGTTTTGTCCTGGTTTTGGGCATATTTGGATTGAGTTCACTGATTCATTTTTTCATTAGTTCGCACCGGTATTGGTACTTTTTAGAGCGGTCATAAGGACTTTTTTACTTTTCCAAAAATCCAATGTAATTTAGGACAATGTGAAGAATACTTTATTTTATGAGACAGAAATTTTAGGGAAAAATATTTGAGTTAATTAAAAGTACTGAAGTAAAACGATTCCATTTTTATAATTGTTCGAATGAAAAACATAGCATGAAACAAAACTGATTGTTTGAGGGGGTGTAATTCAGCATTAGAGAGTAAAATCGCTAGAAAAATTGCGTCTGTCATTAGACGAACATTTTATCTCTCTTTTAAAGCTTGACATAGTACACGATGGTGAGAATTAATTAAATGAAAAAAATGGCCATTTTCTCTCTCTCTGATAGCTTAATGCGATTCTAGTGAATAAATGATAGCAGGGATCTCCACCGTTATTTGAATAAGCAGTTTCTACGTTTTCGACATCGAATCTTAAATTTTTTTCCCAAATAGGAATAGACAATGATTTAAGATTGTTTATTTTTAGCAGATTCAAGAATATCCTAAAAAATTGACATTTCACTTGAAATTACATTTTTAAAATTCGCTTCTCTCTCAGGAGAGACATTTCATATTTTAAGTCAGATAAAATTCGGTAAACCCGTAAGAAGCGATTCACCCTGTATACTTCCAATCATAATTTCAGATTACAGATTTCAATCAGGCTCTTCCCAGCGCACCTACCAAATTCTAAATATACTTGTCTTCAACACCTGGGCTTTCCCTTATCACCTATTATGATCATTTTAACCCCAGAAATTCATCACGACATTCTTATTTCCACTACATGTATTTTCCGTTATACCCTCTTTACTTTCCAACAGATGTTTTTTATATAATACTGGTCGAAGGCGAAGGGAAAAACTGTTTCGGCTCCAATTTTTTTCCCTCTTTGGTTTTGAAGAAACAGGCCAATCAAGTTAAAATTTTTTGACTCTAGAGATTGTCTCAATACCTTACCTTCATTTTCTCCTACATGAAGTGTAATCTGATTATGCACCATCGCAGAAGATTTAAATTCTGCATCGAATGGACACCTGAAACTTCTAACTCCAAGACCACAGTTATATGAAACAAATACTCCTATTTAAAGTTTCATAGTAGATACCTGAATTTTCAAATTTCCTGTCCACTCCTTCGTATATCCACAGAACACTGGGTTGAGGATTTGAGCTCAAGCAGAATATTTTGGGGGGTGGAGAGGCTAAATTAAAAGTTGCCTGTATGTAAAATAGCTCGTGGAAAATCTTGACCAAGGTGTTATCTTCCTTAGGCGAATAAAGAGCTACCAGGAAGAAATGTGTTGTTCAAATTAGGTCTTCAGGATCATCATCTCCATGGTGAAAAATCTTGACATCTTCCTGACAAATCATGTTGTTTCCAAGGAGCTTGACAAAATTTAAGTTCCCTTTGCGATAGCATCCAATGGTTGTGGGTAGGAACAAAAGGTTCTGTTCGAGAGCAGAAGAAAAACTGAAGTACCTGGGAAAGTAGAACGTCTTATGAGAGGTCGGGACTCAAATGGAAGAGGAATCAGCATCCACAACAGCTTTCCTTTCTGTACTGATATCTCTCATATTATCGAAATGAGTCGTTCTTTGTTGTTTGATACTCTTCAGTGATGGCAAAACTGGACCGAATTTTCGATTTTTTGGCTCTTGAAAGTTCCTACGATGGTGCTTACTCAGATTATAAGGATTTAGAACCAAGTGAAGGTTTTTAAATGATTTTCAGCTTACTAGAAATTGATTTCTCGAACAGCTTCTGGGCCCAGAAAGATAACAATTTTGACAGGTGTCCAATTAGGGTTTAAACAAGATTTGAAAGCAATTTTCTAGTAAATTGATATATGTTTGAATTTTGTTCCATCAAGTTTAAAAAAAGCTATCCATATCAAATATTTGCTCATTAAAAAGAACGTTCGATCTAACCATGTTTACAGGATAAGCCAAAAATGACGAACAGTATTTTGTACCTACCCATCAACTGAAATTACAACTTTAAAATATTTATCGTTTCTTTTCGAAACAGAACCGCATTTTCTAAACAAACTTTCGTTCGACTGGTTCACCATTCAGTGACAATATAATGAATTGCGCTTTGTATTAATTAAAAGTTATCGAAACTTTAGTGAAGTTGATTTAATCATCTACGGCGTTAAATACAAAATGAATTCCATATTACAAAGGACGATTGAGTTACAATAGAAAATAAGGGAAGTTTCCAAAGAGAGTTTGGATATTCTCAAACATAAAAAGGTGTACAGTTTGGCATAAGGTTTTAAACTGAAATTACACACAGTATATTTCCTTCCGTTTGTCACTTTGACAGTTCGAATATATTGTTGCGAGGTCACCAACTCAAAGCCGGCCCTGTCTCTCGACTATAAATTTTGGCTTTCGAGTTTCGAGAATGTTCTCGAAAAGACTATTTGTTTACGCATGGAAAATACAAGAACTTTCCAGAACTAATTTCATCACACAAGTAAAAACTATTTAAATAAATAACAAAAACATTACAATATCCTTACTGTAACATTAGACTCCTATAACTCCTTTTCACATTGTGCCTTCCTCTTTTTAGTATAATTTTTGGAATACCTACCCATCTCTAATGTTGTCATATTCGACTGTTTGTAACAGGTGACAGTTGATAGGTGACAGGTGACAGATGGAAAATGACAGTTGACAGATACGTTTTTATATAACATAACTTCACAAAAGCTCTTGAACTATAAAAAAGATTCGTGATTATCTAGCAAGTTGATCATTAAATCCTTTTGTCTCGCATTGAAGCCAAAACGCCAAAACGCGATCTTCTATCTTCTATCTTCTATCTTCTATCTTCTATCTTCTATCTTCTATCTTCTATCTTCTATCTTCTATCTTCTATCTTCTATCTTCTATCTTCTATCTTCTATCTTCTATCTTCTATCTTCTATCTTCTATCTTCTATCTTCTATCTTCTATCTTCTATCTTCTATCTTCTATCTTCTATCTTCTATCTTCTATCTTCTATCTTCTATCTTCTATCTTCTATCTTCTATCTTCTATCTTCTATCTTCTATCTTCTATCTTCTATCTTCTATCTTCTATCTTCTATCTTCTATCTTCTATCTTCTATCTTCTATCTTCTATCTTCTATCTTCTATCTTCTATCTTCTATCTTCTATCTTCTATCTTCTATCTTCTATCTTCTATCTTCTATCTTCTATCTTCTATCTTCTATCTTCTATCTTCTATCTTCTATCTTCTATCTTCTATCTTCTATCTTCTATCTTCTATCTTCTATCTTCTATCTTCTATCTTCTATCTTCTATCTTCTATCTTCTATCTTCTATCTTCTATCTTCTATCTTCTATCTTCTATCTTCTATCTTCTATCTTCTATCTTCTATCTTCTATCTTCTATCTTCTATCTTCTATCTTCTATCTTCTATCTTCTATCTTCTATCTTCTATCTTCTATCTTCTATCTTCTATCTTCTATCTTCTATCTTCTATCTTCTATCTTCTATCTTCTATCTTCTATCTTCTATCTTCTATCTTCTATCTTCTATCTTCTATCTTCTATCTTCTATCTTCTATCTTCTATCTTCTATCTTCTATCTTCTATCTTCTATCTTCTATCTTCTATCTTCTATCTTCTATCTTCTATCTTCTATCTTCTATCTTCTATCTTCTATCTTCTATCTTCTATCTTCTATCTTCTATCTTCTATCTTCTATCTTCTATCTTCTATCTTCTATCTTCTATCTTCTATCTTCTATCTTCTATCTTCTATCTTCTATCTTCTATCTTCTATCTTCTATCTTCTATCTTCTATCTTCTATCTTCTATCTTCTATCTTCTATCTTCTATCTTCTATCTTCTATCTTCTATCTTCTATCTTCTATCTTCTATCTTCTATCTTCTATCTTCTATCTTCTATCTTCTATCTTCTATCTTCTATCTTCTATCTTCTGTCTTCTATCTTCTATCTTCTATCTTCTATCTTCTATCTTTTATCTATCATTATCTTTCTCTCAATACAGTCTCCGTCTTTTTTGTTCGCTCATTTTTCAATTGCCACGATAAATTTGTCGATTGGAGAGATTGGAAGGTTTTAGATATTTTGTTCGGTGTATATTTGAAAGCAGTCATAATCTAAAGGTGTATAGACAAATTTATAAACTTCCCGAAATTATAAATTAATAAGTTTATAACTTTGTCTTGTTATTAGTAAACGTGCCGGTTATAAATCAACTGAAGAGAACAGTTGCTTCATAAATTCCGATACCGCACGATGTTTATTCGATGAGTTGGCGGTTGTAGAATAAACTTTCGGCTGTGTAGGCCTAAACCCCTCAACTAAAATTGGAGTTTACGAACTTTGATCGTGAATTGGTGTGATATTCGTGCTGAAAACTGATCATTGTGTAATTCAATTAAATATGTCAACTGGGTTTGATTAAGTGAAACGCTAGAAATCGACTTATCACATTCGATTCTATAAATGTTTGTATATACATTAGAAACAATGATAGTTTCTTACGTTAATTTAAAGAAAAGTGTGAAACAACAAATATGAATGGACAAAATATTGATACCGTTGAGTAAACTTTATTTTTTTGACGCCAGAGGGACTATTACTTGGGAGGTTGTCACAAGTATCACTCAAAAGCTCTGAATTCTCTCTTCAACATCGACTACGTTCTGCTGAAATGCTTTGGTTTGATTCCATTTATTCTGATTTCTATATAAAATTTGTAAGTCAAAAGGCAATGGTGGGATCCTCAAACTGAAATTGGAAGGCATACGAACCCCGAACATATAAGGACATACTTATACAACTCTGACATTACTAGATGAATCCAAATGCAAAACACTCAGTGCCAAGCCAAAGACAAGAGTCCCACTCTTCTTAGGCAAACATGTGATGGTATTCCAGGCAGAAGTTTTAGCAATACAGCACAGTGCAGGAGAGCTATTAAGCCAAAAGACCATTGCCATATACTCCGACAAATAGCAGTACTAGGATAAAAAGCAGTCTCAGGAATGGTGGAACAAGGTGCCAAGAATAAAGCAGGTCAAAGAGTTCATAAAAAAACCCTCGCCAAAATTCACGGAGTACCTACTGAACCAGAATAGGAGAACAATCAGGATCCTGGTTGGGCTTTTGACAGGACATTGTAGACTTAACAAACACATGCATAACATCGGATTGGCAGATACAATCATATGGTCATAGTGGAGACTTAGAAGACCGGGAGGTCCATATTTATCTTATCTTGCTGGTAGATAAGGTGATGGGTATTGCAGAATCCATAGGTCCAGAATCACAAAAGATTGCATGGGAGGAGAGATCCGAAACTGGATAGACAGTGAACATCAATTCCATTGTGGGTTGACAGAAGACATCTTGTTCAATATTGTATAGGACCTCATTCTTTTCTCCTGTCGACTGGATGTGATCTTAGTTCTTTTGGTATGACTTCATTATTCCAGTATCCAGTTATAAAAATAGATATTGTTGCTGGTAATGTATTATCTGTGGTTATTCACGAAATAAGAATAAATAACGTTTACCATTATGACTACGCTCGGAAAACGCCATTGAAAGGATTCCATTTGGAAAAGCTGGAAACATCTTATTTGCCGGACCATTGTATTATTTTTGACGGTTTTCATTCATTCGAAATAATTTGTAAACGTGAAATGTACAACAAACAATATACGTTCCAGCTTTAAAAAAAAAAAGGAATATTTTTTGAGTAGGAAACAATAACAATGAGTTCTCTAAATAATGACCCCCATAATTCATTCCCTATTGTAGCAGGACTAAAATGAACATCGAAACAATGGGGTAGTTGGCCGCATCAGCACTGAAATCTACTTAAATGGTTTTTCAGACTGCCTACAATGGATAATTACTATAGAAACTGTCTATATATTTTATTACGGCTTTTGTATTTATTTTACAAAGTAGAATTTTATAATCGAAGAGAAGTTGTATATATACAAACAATTATTTGATAGTGGAAAAGCACAGAAAGAACCAAAAATTGCGCTGTGAACTTATAAAATTATTATCGGGTACTGCCTTCCCTTGATCTTGCCACAATTAACGACAACCAACTGTACCATATCCAGCTGAAATGGGATGGGTTGGAAAGAACGTTGGTGTGGTACACAAACGGATCTTAAACTGACAAAGGAACAGGACCTGGAGTCCATGGTGCTAGACTAAGTCCACGCATCGTTGGGGAAGCTTGAATCCGTATTCCAGGTGAAAACACGAGTTTGCAAATGAACATCGAAAAAGATCCTTATACTCTCAGATAGTCAGTCAGCACTGAAATCTTTAGTATGTACCCAGATCAGATCTAGACTGGTCTGGTACTGCCTACAAAAACTTTTGACCCTGGCAAACCACAATAGAGTAACTCTTAAGTGGATATGAAAAGGGCTACTGGTATCTTTACATGAACGGTACAACCAAGCTGAGGTGCCGAGGTCTCGAAGCCTCTGACTGGTGATAATATTATAACTGCTTCTATTCGCCCAGCCATACTAGTAAAGTGATGGTGATGCTTTCTATCTATTTGTCTTCTCCATCCGATAACGAAATTTGTTTCCAGTCATCAAAAGTCCAGTTTACATGAGCTCCAACTAAACGCAATCTAACTATTTTATGTAATCTGGTGAGCAGTGGTGCAATTGCTGGTCTACTCCTTAACTATTCTCCATTAAGCCTTCTCCTAACTGACCATTAAACTTGGCACCAATTTAGATGTCACTTTTTTTGGTCGTAGAAGTCAACAACTAATGCATAATATATCATAATATTGAACTTGGATCTCATTTCACATTTATATTTTTGATGGGATATCATTACTTTTTGAACAGAAATTATTAGTAGGTAATTATTCATAATAAAATTAGTAGTATAAAATTAGTATATAAATATTCCAATTTGGACCAGCGAGAACTTTAAGAATATTCATATTCTGTGCGCACGACATTCTAAGCTGTTGGATATGGCTATTCCACGTTAATCTTGAGTCAAATATCATACTAAGGAAACGCATTTCTTGAACATAATTTAGGTCTTGATTGTACAGTTTTATAACTGGTAAGGAGTCTTGTTTTTTTGGACAAAAAGCACATTATTCTGGTTTTTGCTGGGGAACATTTTAATCCTGTTTTATTGGACCATTCCTCCAGTTTTTTAATCGATTGCTTGATTATCTTAAATGCTTTGTTTCCTACGTGTTAAATCGACACAAGGGAGGTATTTTATACAAACAGTCCACTCAACAGAATGTTATCGTTTTGTTATCAGTCTTTATTGTTTTATTACGGTCTTTATTTTTTCGTTAAAAATTCAAGTTTGAGACATTTGAGTTTGAGACATTAAAAGGTGAGAAGCAACCATTTCTATTTTTAGCAAGTTCTGCTTTATTACTCTTACACTAGACTATATTTTGATGATATCTTTTAATTAAGAGTCGATATTAATAACGATGTATTCATTTATTTTTATTTTATACGTTCATAAAAAGTTAGAATAGGGAAATGTAGACATTATTTCAAATTTTCAGCGGAATTTTGAAATATTAGCAATTATTTGGTTTTCACAGATGGAATCTCGTACGCAAAAATAAGGTGAGCGGTCGTCGGTCCGCCGACAGAAGCTTGCTTCTTATGCACAATAGAATGACCATTTTTGATTTTTGACCATTTTTCAAAAATTTTGACTATTTTTTCAAATTTTAACAATTATTGACCATTTTTGACAATTATTGACCAATTTTGACAGTTTTGACAATTTTTCAAAAATTTTGACCATTTCAGAACATTTTTTCAAATTTTAACAATTATTGACAATTTTTGAGCATTTTTGACAGGTTCTGACAATTATAGACCATTTTTGACAATTTTTCAAAAATTTCGACCATTTTTCAAATAATTTGACAATTTTTAACAGTTATTGACAATTATCGACCCTTTTTGACAGTTCTTTATAATTATTGACCATTTTTTCAAAATTTTGACAATTTTTCGAAAATTTTGGCCATTTTCAAAAACTTTGACAATTTTTGACAATTTTTTCAAATTCTAACAATTATTGACCAATTTTGACAGTTTTGACAATTTTTCAAAAATTTTGACCATTTTAGTCCATTTTTCCAAATTTAAACAATTATTGACAATTTTTGAGCATTTTTGACAGGTTCTGACAATAATTGACCATTTTTGGCAATTTTTCAAAAATTTTGACAGTTTCTAATAATTATTGACCATTTTTGACAATTGTTGACCCTTCTTGACAGTTCTTCATAACGATGGACCATTTTTCCAAAATTTTGACCATTTTTCAAAAATTTTGACAATTATTGACCATTTTTTCAAAATTTTTGACCATTTTTTCAAATTTTAACAATTATTGACCATTTTCGACAGTTTTGACAATTTTCTGACCATTTTAGACCACTTTTTTCAAATTTTAACAATTAATAACCATTTTTGATCATTTTTGAGCATTTTTGACAAGTTCTGACAATTATTGATTTTTGATAATTTTTCAAAAATTTTGACCATTTTTCAGAAATTTTGACAATTATTGACCATTTTTTCAAAATTTATGACCAAGTTTTCAAATTTTAACATTTATTGACCATTTTTGACAATTATTGACCAATTTTGACAGTTTTGACAATTTTTCAAATTTTTTGACCATTTTAGACCACTTTTTTCAAATTTTAACAATTATTAACCATTTTTGATAATTTTTGAGCATTTTTGACAAGTTCTGACAATTATTGACCATTTTTGATAATTTTTCAAAAATTTTGACCATTTTTCAAAAATTTTGACAATTTTTAACAATTATTGACCCTTTTCGACAGTTTTTTATAATTATTGACCTTTTTTCGGAATTTCGACAATTTTTGACAATTTTTCTAAAAATTTGACCATATTTCAAAAATTTTGTTAATTTTTGACAATTATTGACCATTTTTTCAAAATTTTAGACCATTTTTTCAAATTTTAAAAATTATTGACCATTTTTGACAATTTTTCAAAAATTTTGAAAATTATTGACCATTTTTAACAGTCTTGTATAATTATTGACCATCTTTTCAAAATTTTGACAATTTTTCGAAATTTTAACAATTATTGACCATTTTTGACAGTTTCTGACAATTATTGACCATTTTGACAATTTTTTATAAATTTTGACAATTTTCAACAATTATTGACCATTTTTGACAGTTTTTTATAATTATTGACCATTTTTTCAAAATTTTAACAATTTTTGACCATTTTTCAAAATTTCAACAATTATTGACCATTTTTGACAATTTTAGACAATTATTGACCATTTTTGACAATTATTGACCATTTTTGACCATTTTTCAAAATATTTAACAATTTTTAACAAATTTTTGACAATTATTAACAAATTTTTGACAATTTTTGACAGATTCTGACAATTATTGACAATTTTTGACAGATTCTGAGAGTTATTGCCATTTTTAACAATTTTTCAAAAATTTTGACCATTTTTCAAAATTTTTTGACAATTTTTAACAATTATTGACAGTCTCTTATAATTATTGACCATTTTTTCAAAATTTTGACAATTTTTGACAATTTTTGACAATTTTTGACAATTTTTGACCATTTTTCAAAATTTTAACGCAGCGTAGGTTAGATAGTATCGCGCGTTATTTCAATGCCAGCTCAATACCAGCTCGAAGATTAATGGAATGAGGCTGGTCCCATTCCACATTAGTTCCGAAAAAAAGTGGAAAGACATTTCTGTGCGGTGCAGTTTCGGATGAAAAACGATAAAAACTATTTGAATATTTTTTGAAAAAGTTGCTATCATGGAATGAGAAGAAAGCATTTATCACCGGTTTGGTAGCAGCAAAAGGGTGTGAGGAGACGAAGAAAAGTATATCCTCCAAAACAAACATAAAAATGTGAAGAGTATGACATTTATCTTGCAAAAGATAATGGAGAAAAAGTTAGAGTGTGTAGAAGATTCTTGCTCAGTACGTTTAATTTGGGGGAGGACACTTTTAAAAGATGGGTTAAAAGAACGGATGCAACACAAAACGATTGAGAAATTCAAGAAGATGATGAAGATGAAGAAGACGACGAGGTTCCAAAGAAAAAAGGTAGAAAACTAGTGTTATGTAGGGAAGAAAAAGAGAGAAACATTCAAGTGAAAAAGTATGCAAAAACAGAGATTGTGCAACAGTGGCTAGATCTCCTCCCTAAGGTACCAAGCCACTACTTCAGAGTTTCTTCAAAAAAAATATGTAGAGTATTCTTAGAATGGTGCAAAGTAGAAAATAATACTCCATTAGATCGAAAGCTATTTGTTGAAGTGTTGCAGGGTCATACATAAGCCAAGAAAGGATCAGTGTGACATTTGCTCTTCTTTTAAAACTGGTAATATCGATGAATCTACATACATAAACCATGTGGCCAAAAAAGATGGCAAGAGTTGCAAAGAAAGCAGAAGAAGAGGGTGCATCGGACACAAAGTTGGTCATAACTATGGATCTGCAAAAGACCCTTGCCTCTTCTATATACTATAAACAAAAATTGCAAGTTCCTAATTTTACCATTTATGAAATTAATAAGCCGAATCAAGATGTCTACCTTTATGTATGGAGTGAGGTGGAGGGAGGAGTGACTGCAAATGAATTTACATCTTGTATTATAGACTATAATCGTAACATTCTTGCCAATTTCTGACGGGTGCACATATCAAAACAGAAACAGAATTCTGGCCAGTTGTTTAAGTGGCCTGAGCAAAAAAGAAGCAATTAACTATTGAGCAGCTTTTTTTGGAGAAGGGGCACACTATGATGCAGGCTGATAATGTTCATTCTGTCTTAGAGCATCTGTTCAAACCTCTTATAAATTCACCTTCGGATTATGTGGCCAGAATGAGATTAGCAAGGCCAAAACAACCGTATAATGTAAACTATGAAGCTATCCCAAGTAACCTACCTTCCCTTCGCCCAGGAAAAAAGCAGGAGACCCCACTGTCATTGAGATTCGAAAACTACATTACCTTCCAAGCGGAGAAATCAACTGTAAACTTGACTATGATGGAGATTGGATCCATCCCATCCCACACAGGAGACCAAAAAATGTGATAAATACGCTACCAAAAAAATTATATTTAAGCAGAATTTTTATTACACACAGCAAATACGATCAACTACAAGAGCTTAAACCGGTGATTGAAATTAGGGATAGAATCTTTAAAATACTCGTTTGCATGTGGATAAAATACACTTTTGCATGTCCTTAAACCAACTTTCCAAACACTTTTCCTTATATTTCAAATGGAATTTCATTTATAACGGCAAATAAAAGTAAAGTTAGTCCTTAATTCACTTATAAATTATATATAATCGTTCCTTAATACTTCTTTTGACTGTTCTATTTGTTTTGAAAATGAATAAAAAGTTTTTTCATCCAATAATGCGGACGACTTCCGCTTAAAACTTTTCTAAACAGCCTAGCTCGTTTCACTTTATTCCGGAAAATTTTCCAAGTTGCTACTAAAATGTAATTATTAAATTTTTATTCTAAATTCTTGGATGACTGATAATTTTTTGATTGAACCATAACTTTCGATTTCTCCGTTTATATCTGGATCTACATTTCAAATTTCTATAGATTTCGATTTAGAATATTTTTCCTCAACACATTCATGAGAAGAATAAAAAACGCCATGTGCTTGAAAATGCAACTTTTTCCTATAAAAAAACGACTACTCAGAAAAAGTATATCGAGTTATTGAAAATGGGAAATGAATATCGAATAAAAGTTTCCGTTTTATTTTAAATTTCATAATACCAATATTTGAAGGAGTTTCGCTGTAAATAGAGTATAAGTCAAGAAAATGTATAATAGTGATTACAATTTCTGAAAGTTCCAAGATAAGATTTTGCGAGGAGAAAGTTTCAACATTTAACAACTCAATTTAGGAAAAGTTTCCTGCTCAAAAGTTTCACCTTTATATTTATAAGAATATTTTCTTTAATACTGACTATATATTATAAAATGAGAGTAGATATAGTTTCCTTTTAACATAAACGTTTACATGGAAGAATAGCTGTGAAAACTGAATCACTTATAGTCCAGGAGCCAGCTGCAGATTACGGATTCCTCTACTCATCTATGAACAATATGGATCTCCATTCAGTCACTTCACCAATTCTTTAGCCCTTGCCAACTGAGCATGCCTATGAATTGGTGTTACTGAAACTCTTCTCTCACGTCGTTAACCTCGTATAATATTCGACGTACACTGACACCAGAAGCATTCAGAAGACTCCATGGTATGCTGTTTGATCCGACAAGTACTTACAGGCTCTCCCTTAGTTGTCCACTTCTACGTCTTTCTCTCATGTTTCCAGTTGCCCGCTTTAATCATACTAGATTCATCCTCACCAAGTTTATTTCGAGTTACCACCCGTATATTATTTATGACCGAGTGCCCAAGAAACTCGCTTCCCAAGTATCAATAAAAATGAAGACAATATCTCCCGCAAGAATTCAATTTTGATGGAATTCTTTATCGTTATTAAAATTTGCTTGAAAACCACTATTTCCGTCAACGATCTCTCCCATCTCCCTTCAACCATCTAAACAAGGTACGACGTTTCTTGTTTCTCGTTTTTATCCAAACAGCTTATGTAAATCGTGATGTTTTATGTTTCTCCATAACGAACCTGCCAGTTATTCTACACATCAGACGAAAATGGAACAATTTCGTAATAGGTTTATACCCCAAACAGTTACGGAAGATATATGTATATATATATATATATATATATATATATATATATATTTCCTGATAAAAAATAAGGATTTCTCTCGCGATTTTCCTCAAATTTGATTATTATACTAAATTTCAGAAACAGATGTTTCGTGACAGATGAATATCGAATGTTATAATCCCGAATCTCATTTCTCAAACAATTTTATCCCGATTTGAACGTAAACGAGATTTGCATACATACATTTTGCTTATATCCCACTTCTGAATCGATTATTACATTCTCAAATAAGATAAACCACTTTGGAATTGTCTTTTACTTACTTTATAGTGTTTCACCATCCACAGAGATTAAGAAACAATAAATTAAGTTTTTGTTTCACAAAGTACGTGAAATCTTTCCAAAATTATCAAATAAAATCAGTAATTAACATATATTACTCAATCGGTTTCACAAATTACAATATTAGCATCGTTAGGAGTATAAATTATGAAGAATATCTATCTGTTCATTTATAAATTAGTTCACAATCATAATATGGTGTTGAAAAGTTATTTTTTCCTTTTGTCATGCAATTGGGGCATTTCTCTTCTGTCACATTAATCGATATCGATATAATCATTAATTTTATTGTTTGTTACATTAAAAACGCCACAATTTTCATATTTTCATTATTGAAAGTTCACCACTGCAGTTCTCTTACGGTCGTATATTGATTGGCGTTCTTTGAAATATCCAGTTAGTATTGACTAGCAATAAAAATAACTGTTTAAGACGAACCACTTCCCACATAAACGAAATTGGAAAATTTTTAAACAATTCTCTTGTCTTGGGAATATCCCACGAACAAAGACAATTTCGTGATACGAGGAAAAAATTATATAGATTTGAGTATAAAACTATGAAAAAAAAATTATAATTTACTGTTACTTCATAAGAATATGTGGAAATATATATTCACTTCTACATGAACAAAAAATCGGTTTAACTGTGTTGAAACAAATAATGTGAAATATCTTGAAATGGTATCAAATCATTAAAATAAGAATAATAACAAAAATAGGGAAATTAGGAAAGGACTATAAGAGACATTAAATAAGAAAATTTAAGAATTTTAACAAGTGAGAAGAAAAAAATCAAGTGATAAGAAAAAAATTCACTCAGCAACGAGGATTATTGAGTTTAAGAAAGGTAGTTAGGGAGGCAGAATCTTAAAAAGGGGCAGAAAAAGTTGTTGAGAATTGAAAAAAAGTACAAAAATTAAAGAAAAAGAGTTAGAAAGTAAAAAAAACTGAGGTTAGTGCATTAAAAAGTCAAAATTTAAAAAAGTGAAAAAAGCACATATCTGTAAGTCGACGTGGAGTTGGTCCTGTGTTCCAGGATAATTTGAATTCTCAATATTCCAGTATACATTGCAATCCTGTAAATAGAAAAACCTTCATCGAGTCAGTACTCCGAATGTAGTGGAAGGTTAGTGATATTTATTGGTACCAATAAAAGTAACAGAATCTGAATTTAATCAGATGTACATCTATAAAAAAATTAAGATCGTAACCAAGCTTTATTTTAATAGAATTCTAAATTATAACTTACCTCGAAATCGAAAGAACCATTTTATTTTAGGTTAAGTTTGTTTCTGTGTTCTCATTGTTTTTTCTTTGTTACGTTATTAGTTAAAGTGGAATTGATATTTATGTAATTTTTCATATAAATGCACTCATAGTATTATTATTAAATTGTTAAATTGAGATCCTTTGCATTTTATTTTATCTAATTAGTGAAACTTTCATTTTGTTCAGACAGACCATTAAATCACTTTAAACTAAACTGTTGGCAACTCACAACACAGATCATAGATATTAAAATTTTAAAACACGTGGTCTGGTTAAAGATAGTAGGGAATGCTTTCCATACGCGTAACAAAAATTCTTTTCTGATAACATTTAATATAAAAAATAATTTAAAAAAAATGTATTGAAACTAATAAAATTGTTGGACCCATAACAAATATAGTTGATTCAAATTCTTAACATTTATATAAAACAACACGTTACAGAATAGGGCCGTATATCTCTTGAATCACTTGTTTGATTTCGATGTTTTTTTAAATTAATTCATCTGTATAATATAGAGAAAATTACAGTGACGTTATTAGTTGCATTATTCTACAATTTACAATATACAACAATGGCTTTGTAAATGTACCTACAAAATTTCCGTTCATGAGTGAAGAATTGCGAAAAAGCAGAGTATGCATCTTTAAATCATTTAATTTCCTTTTCCAGTTGTATGCATTTCAAAAGTAAAGATACAATCGAATACATTTCTCAAATTCCATCCATATATTACAGCCTCTCAAAATTTCATTCAATTCCATTCTATAAAAGCATAAAAATACAAACTTTCCTAAATATGATTACAATTTCGAAAGATAGTTATTTGTCCGAAGTTGTACACATTCTTGTAGGAAATAAGCATCCTCATTATTTCTTTTAAACGAAAACCCTGCAGCGAATCCTCGATTGAAATCCCCGTGAGCAATTTCTCCTTGAAAACCGATTTATAGTTAAATAAAAGTGCTGTTATATCATTGTTGCTGTGCTAATGGGCCATTCACGGAAATCTATAGGATATAACTTCTTTTTTTTTCAAACTAAATGGAAAACGCTTTAGTCTCTATTTGTGTTTAGCCGATACGACCGAAATATTTATGATGCCCGAATTCGAAGCAGAGACGTATCTAGAAACGTGAATTTTTCTTTCTTGTTGTCTCTACCCACAAATAAATAAATGAATAAATACTAAAAAGTTAAATTTGATCATGATTTTTGAAGACAGTGACTGGTCACTGCACTCCGAGGAATCATCTGCACAAGAAGGACAAAGTTAGTGAATCTATGTGCAGAAAATGTGAACTTGATGATGAAAACTTACAAGTACTTAGACGGAAGCACTTTGGAGAGGAATTAATACAACCATCACAACTACTGAAAATTCCTCCGGTCAAACTAGTGGCTAAAATAAAAGATACGAAGCTTCTGGAATGGAAGTAGTTAACATGGGAAATGGTACAAAGATTCAGTAGAAGTGCCCGGGCTATTGAGCACAACCCAAACGCATGAAGGAGTGACTCCATTTTTTGTCCTTAAACATTACAAACCTTTTAATACACAATGTTACGGGTAACAGTTATTTTTCACAGTTCCAAATGAAAAATATTTCCGGAGAACGGTTCTGACTGCACAAATCGAATCCTTGTTGCATTTGGTATTCATTTCACAGACTACGGTATAGATTTGTTCGGGGACGAGTACAAGCCTCTGACGTCGTTTGTTTTAATCAGTTTTGAAATAGCAGACAGTTTTTCAGATATATAAATTGTAACGGTTTTTTTTTGTTTTGCTTGAAACTATCGCTGTTCTGGTTTTCCAGAAAATTCACCGCCACAAAATATAACAAAAAATACTGAAAGACTCCTGAAAATTCTTGTGCACATATCATAACATTTTTTGTGTAATATGACAATACGTATCTCGTATACACCTTAAAACAATGTTGGTGTACATGTCCAATGTGCCTTTTTTTTATAGATGACAAAACTCTGTTTTGTTGAATAAACCCCTCAAAATATTTCTCCTACGACTCATGTACATACTTAACTACAAGCTCTTTTCAGTTGATTCTTGGTGAAAAGCAGCCCTCGGACTTGATTGAACTGAAAATTGTTCTGTTTTCAATGATACTCTCTAATTTTGATTGAAATGAACATTTCTTTCATATTCAATAATACAAATTCAAACTTTTTAATGGATTTTTTCTACAATCATTAATAAAAGTGGCGTTTTTTTAATCGATTTTCGTACATAAAGTATGTATTCGTTAGACAGTTTAAACAATTTAAAAGAGTGACATTAAAGTGAGATAAAGTAGTTTTTTACCGCTAATTTAAAATATTTTCGCTAATGGCTCTGCAGATTGCACTCATCTGTCATTTTACTTAGCGTTTTGTCATCATGACAAACATAAACATTCAAATCGACGCCATTTTAAGTCCATTTAGAGCAACCTAAATAACAACATTTGATATTGTATGCAACAAGTGCATAAAGTGTATTTTTTTTACTCATGCACACTTTATGCACTTGTAACAAAATTGTGAAGACCCTTATAAAATTTTATAAAACCGTCCCTGTGTCACTACAAGTTTCGTGTTTAACTCCAATAAATTTACCATGACGTATGTTACAATGTGCTAAACTACGTCCTTTTCTTAATTGTCACAAAATATTTATTTGAAAAGGTGTAGCCCAGGACATCGCATCCTTTTTGTGAGTACCTATATAGATTGCTTTACAGTAATCAGAAGCGTTTCATAAAATATTCCAAAAGGAGTGGAATAAAATGTAATTAATTTCTTTGAAAAGGAATAATTATGTTGTTATCTAGTTGTGAAGGAAAAATAGAGATACTTTAAATATAGTTATACTTCGTCCCAAGATGCCAACATGATTGATTTAAGACCGAATCCCACAGCAGGTAGGAGTTAATCCGATAACAATAGCACAGTATCGTACTCGTTTCTTCGAAAAGATAATGCCTAATAGCATGATTATTTTACAACTGAAATGTTTGGCTGGTAAAATGAAATTTGAGACTAATTTTTAAATTTATTTAATTTCTCTATGATTAGTTAATTAGTTGTAAGTAGGTAATGTATTCTTTAGCCGGACATTTTATGCACGATTTGTCATAAACTACATAGAATAAGAGTTGTTCATCTAGTTTTCATTTAAGTAATTTTATATAGAGAAAAAAAATATATTAAAAACATGTCATTTTGTATATTCTCAAATTTGCAATATTTTCAACCCGTTTATAAGTTGAAAGGATACACCACTGCTTCCATTCAATACTTAACTATAAATCCTAATTTTATCATCGCTCTATCGACCGATTTCGTTATTTTCCTCTTCTTTTCCAATTTATTTTTCTTTGTAGGCATATCTCCGAGGTGTACTTTTACAAATGACGTAATGCGTCAATATGATGAGGTAATTTTCTTCGATGCGGGCAAAAATGGGCATAAGCAAAAATTCTTAATACTCATGATGTTCTTGCATGTGTAAACTCAATAGTAATAATCCACTACCTATGATTATTTAAAAAGAAATGTAATCAAATTGGTACAAATAATCCGGCTAGGAGTACTCCAGCTTTATCGTATAAAATAAAAATAAAATTGACACCAAGCTGTGAAGTTTGAAAAGTAAATATTTGAAGCCATGCATATATTCCTTTGTCGCTATATTTCACAATACAACATCAAAGGAGAGTACTGGTTTTAATAGAATCAAAAGGTGTGCTCTCATCTCCTTTATTCTAATGAAATACTCATTTTACTAAATTACACAAAGTCTAGATACTCGAGATTCACTTAACACTTTTTTAAAGGTTACTAAATTTCCCGAGCTTTGTGTGTCCTTTTTTTTACCCTTTTACATTTTTTCTTTGCGCTCAATTAGGTTTTATAAGAAACTGCTTCCTCGGCAATTTTTTCATTACAATAATTTGAATATTTTCGCTATGAAATAATTCGAACCTGTAGATTCCAAAAATCCATACAAAAATGTCGTATTGTCGCTAATAATGATTCTAGACAAGTTGTAAATTTTCGGAAAAAAATCACTTCCCACTTACGGATCACCCTGTATTTACAATTTTGAAAATATGAAATTCCTGATTTTTCTCCGTATTCCACCACTATCTGAGAGTATCCATTCCAACTTTTAACTCGATATTACAATTATTAAGGTTTGTACGATTTTTTGAGTGTGACCTTGCACTATTTCCGGAATAATTTTTCCAAAATTTCAAAATTCCAAAATCCATATTACAAGTTTGCCCATACTTTTGATCTCGGAAATTTACTAATTAGTCCCCGTAGATTCCGAAAATCAGCATAAAAATTCGATAAAACTTGTATATTAGAAGTTACAGTTACATAAATTTGGAATAATCTGGGATATTGACATGCTTCTATTATTTTGCTTATAACTTCCGAACCAGACCTCGTATGATATTCTACCTAACGCCATTCGATTTAGCACTAAATTTTCCATAGTTACTGGCATTTTCAGTTTTTTACTAAACCTAAACAAAATTAGAAGTTACCTTTTTCGAAAAATTTCACTTTCCACTTTTGGATCACCCTGTATTTACAATTTTATAGATACGATGGTCTTGATTTTTTTCCCTATTCTACCACTATCTGAAAGTATCCATTCCAACTTTTAGCTCGATATTCCAATTATTAAGGTCTGTACGATTTTGTGAGTGTGACCTTGCACTATTTCCGGAATAATTTTTCCAAAATTTCAAAATTCCAAAATCCATATTACAAGTTTGCCCATACTTTTGATCTCGGAAATTTACTAATTAGTCCCCGTAGATTCCGTAAATCAGCATAAAAATTCGATAAAACTTGTATATTAGAAGTTACAGTTACATAAATTTTGAATAATCTGGGATATTGACATGCTTCTATTATTTTGCTTATAACTTCCGAACCAGACCTCTAATGATATTCTCCCCAACGCCATTCGATTCAGCACTAAATTTTCCATAATTACTGGCATTTTCAGTTTTTTACTAGACCTAATAAAAATTACAAGTTACCTTTTTCGAAAAATTTCACTTTCCACTTTTGGATCACCCTGTATTTACAATTTTATAGATACGATGGTCTTGATTTTTTTCCGTATTCTACCACTATCTGAAAGTATCCATTCCAACTTTTAGCTTGATATTCCAATTATTAAGGTCTGTACGATTTTTTGAGTGTGACCTTGCACTATTTGCCGAATAATTTTTCCAAAATTTCAAAATTCCAAAATCCATATTACAAGTTTGCCCATACTTTTGATCTCGGAAATTTACTAATTAGTCCCCGTAGATTCCGAAAATCAGCATAAAAATTCGATAAAACTTGTATATTAGAAGTTACAGTTACATAAATTTTGAATAATCTGGGATATTGACATGCTTCTATTATTTTGCTTATAACTTCCGAACCAGACCTCGTATGATATTCTACCTAACGCCATTCGATTCAGCACTAAATTTTCCATAGTTACTGGCATTTTCAGTTTTTTACTAGGCCTAAACAAAATTAGAAGTTACCTTTTTCGAAAAATTTCACTTTCCACTTTTGGATCACCCTGTATTCACAATTTTATAGATACGATGGTCTTGATTTTTTTCCGTATTCTACCACTATCTGAAAGTATCCATTCCAACTTTTAGCTCGATATTCCAATTATTAAGGTCTGTACGATTTTGTGAGTGTGACCTTGCACTATTTCCGGAATAATTTTTCCAAAATTTCAAAATTCCAAAATCCATATTACAAGTTTGCACATACTTTTGATCTCGGAAATTCACTAATTAGTCCCCGTAGATTCCGTAAATCAGCATAAAAATTCGATAAAACTTGTATATTAGAAGTTACAGTTACATAAATTTGGAATAATCTGGGATATTGACTTGCTTCTGTTATTTTGCTTATAACTTCCGAACCAGACCTCGTATGATATTCTACCTAACGCCATTCGATTCAGCACTAAATTTTCCATAATTCCTGGCATTTTCAGTTTTTTACTAGACCTAATCAAAATTAGAAGTTAATTTTTTCGAAAAATCACTTCCCACTTTTGGATCACCCTGTATTCACAATTTTATAGATACCATTGACTTGATTTTTTTCCGTATTCTACCACTATCTGAAAGTATCCATTCCAACTTTTAGCTTGATATTCCAATTATTAAGGTCTGTACGATTTTTTGAGTGTGACCTTGCACTATTTGCCGAATAATTTTTCCAAAATTTCAAAATTCCAAAATCCATATTACAAGTTTGCCCATACTTTTGATCTCGGAAATTTACTAATTAGACCCCGTAGATTCCGAAAATTAGCATAAAAATTCGATAAAACTTGTATATTAGAAGTTACAGTTACATAAATTTGGAATAATCTGGGATATTGACATGCTTCTATTATTTTGCTTATAACTTCCGAACCAGACCTCGTATGATATTCTACCTAACGCCATTCGATTTAGCACTAAATTTTCCATAGTTACTGGCATTTTCAGTTTTTTACTAAACCTAAACAAAATTAGAAGTTACCTTTTTCGAAAAATTTCACTTTCCACTTTTGGATCACCCTGTATTTACAATTTTATAGATACGATGGTCTTGATTTTTTTCCCTATTCTACCACTATCTGAAAGTATCCATTCCAACTTTTAGCTCGATATTCCAATTATTAAGGTCTGTACGATTTTGTGAGTGTGACCTTGCACTATTTCCGGAATAATTTTTCCAAAATTTCAAAATTCCAAAATCCATATTACAAGTTTGCCCATACTTTTGATCTCGGAAATTTACTAATTAGTCCCCGTAGATTCCGTAAATCAGCATAAAAATTCGATAAAACTTGTATATTAGAAGTTACAGTTACATAAATTTTGAATAATCTGGGATATTGACATGCTTCTATTATTTTGCTTATAACTTCCGAACCAGACCTCTAATGATATTCTCCCCAACGCCATTCGATTCAGCACTAAATTTTCCATAATTACTGGCATTTTCAGTTTTTTACTAGACCTAATAAAAATTACAAGTTACCTTTTTCGAAAAATTTCACTTTCCACTTTTGGATCACCCTGTATTTACAATTTTATAGATACGATGGTCTTGATTTTTTTCCGTATTCTACCACTATCTGAAAGTATCCATTCCAACTTTTAGCTTGATATTCCAATTATTAAGGTCTGTACGATTTTTTGAGTGTGACCTTGCACTATTTGCCGAATAATTTTTCCAAAATTTCAAAATTCCAAAATCCATATTACAAGTTTGCCCATACTTTTGATCTCGGAAATTTACTAATTAGTCCCCGTAGATTCCGAAAATCAGCATAAAAATTCGATAAAACTTGTATATTAGAAGTTACAGTTACATAAATTTTGAATAATCTGGGATATTGACATGCTTCTATTATTTTGCTTATAACTTCCGAACCAGACCTCGTATGATATTCTACCTAACGCCATTCGATTCAGCACTAAATTTTCCATAGTTACTGGCATTTTCAGTTTTTTACTAGGCCTAAACAAAATTAGAAGTTACCTTTTTCGAAAAATTTCACTTTCCACTTTTGGATCACCCTGTATTCACAATTTTATAGATACGATGGTCTTGATTTTTTTCCGTATTCTACCACTATCTGAAAGTATCCATTCCAACTTTTAGCTCGATATTCCAATTATTAAGGTCTGTACGATTTTGTGAGTGTGACCTTGCACTATTTCCGGAATAATTTTTCCAAAATTTCAAAATTCCAAAATCCATATTACAAGTTTGCACATACTTTTGATCTCGGAAATTCACTAATTAGTCCCCGTAGATTCCGTAAATCAGCATAAAAATTCGATAAAACTTGTATATTAGAAGTTACAGTTACATAAATTTGGAATAATCTGGGATATTGACTTGCTTCTGTTATTTTGCTTATAACTTCCGAACCAGACCTCGTATGATATTCTACCTAACGCCATTCGATTCAGCACTAAATTTTCCATAATTCCTGGCATTTTCAGTTTTTTACTAGACCTAATCAAAATTAGAAGTTAATTTTTTCGAAAAATCACTTCCCACTTTTGGATCACCCTGTATTCACAATTTTATAGATACCATTGACTTGATTTTTTTCCGTATTCTACCACTATCTGAAAGTATCCATTCCAACTTTTAGCTTGATATTCCAATTATTAAGGTCTGTACGATTTTTTGAGTGTGACCTTGCACTATTTGCCGAATAATTTTTCCAAAATTTCAAAATTCCAAAATCCATATTACAAGTTTGCCCATACTTTTGATCTCGGAAATTTACTAATTAGACCCCGTAGATTCCGAAAATTAGCATAAAAATTCGATAAAACTTGTATATTAGAAGTTACAGTTATATAAATTTTGAATAATCTGGGATATTGACATGCTTCTATTATTTTACTTATAACTTCCGAACCAGACCTCGTATGATATTCTCCCCAACGCCATTCGATTCAGCACTAAATTTTCCATAACTACTGGCATTTTCAGTTTTTTACTAGACCTAATCAAAATTAGAAGTTAACTTTTTCGAAAAATTTCACTTCCAACTTTTGGATCACCCTGTATTCACAATTCAATAGATACGATAGTCTTGATTTTTTTCCGTATTCTACCACTATCTGAAAGTATCCATTCCAACTTTTAGCTTGATATTCCAATTATTAAGGTCTGTACGATTTTTTGAGTGTGACCTTGCACTATTTCCGGAATAATTTTTCCAAAATTTCAAAATTCCAAAATCCATATTACAAGTTTACCCATACTTTTGATCTCGGAAATTCACTAATTAGTCCCCGTAGATTCCGAAAATCAGCATAAAAATTCGATAAAACTTGTATATTAGAAATTACAGTTACATAAATTTGGAATAATCTGGGATATTGACATGCTTCTATTATTTTGCTTATAACTTCCGAACCAGACCTCGTATGATATTCTACCTAACGCCATTCGATTTAGCACTAAATTTTCCATAGTTACTGGCATTTTCAGTTTTTTACTAAACCTAAACAAAATTAGAAGTTACCTTTTTCGAAAAATTTCACTTTCCACTTTTGGATCACCCTGTATTTACAATTTTATAGATACGATGGTCTTGATTTTTTTCCGTATTCTACCACTATCTGAAAGTATCCATTCCAACTTTTAGCTCGATATTCCAATTATTAAGGTCTGTACGATTTTTTGAGTGTGACCTTGCACTATTTCCCGAATAATTTTTCCAAAATTTCAAAATTCCAAAATCCATATTACAAGTTTGCCCATACTTTTGATCTCGGAAATTTACTAATTAGTCCCCGTAGATTCCGAAAATCAGCATAAAAATTCGATAAAACTTGTATATTAGAAGTTACAGTTACATAAATTTTGAATAATCTGGGATATTGACATGCTTCTATTATTTTGCTTATAACTTCCGAACCAGACCTCGTATGATATTCTACCTAACGCCATTCGATTCAGCAATCAATTTTCCATAATTACTGGCATTTTCAGTTTTTTACTAGACCTAATCAAAATTGGAAGTTAACTTTTTCGAAAAATTTCACTTCCCACTTTTGGATCACCCTGTATTGGCAATTTTATAGATACGATAGACTTGATTATTTTCCCTATTCTACCACTATCTGAAAGTATCCATTCCAACTTTTAGCTCGATATTCCAATTATTAAGGTCTGTACGATTTTTTGAGTGTGACTTTGCACTATTTGCCGAATAATTTTTCCAAAATTTCAAAATTCCAAAATCCATATTACAAGTTTGCCCATACTTTTGATCTCGGAAATTTACTAATTAGACCCCGTAGATTCCGAAAATTAGCATAAAAATTCGATAAAACTTGTATATTAGAAGTTACAGTTATATAAATTTTGAATAATCTGGGATATTGACATGCTTCTATTATTTTACTTATAACTTCCGAACCAGACCTCGTATGATATTCTCCCCAACGCCATTCGATTCAGCACTAAATTTTCCATAACTACTGGCATTTTCAGTTTTTTACTAGACCTAATCAAAATTAGAAGTTAACTTTTTCGAAAAATTTCACTTCCAACTTTTGGATCACCCTGTATTCACAATTCAATAGATACGATAGTCTTGATTTTTTTCCGTATTCTACCACTATCTGAAAGTATCCATTCCAACTTTTAGCTTGATATTCCAATTATTAAGGTCTGTACGATTTTTTGAGTGTGACCTTGCACTATTTCCGGAATAATTTTTCCAAAATTTCAAAATTCCAAAATCCATATTACAAGTTTACCCATACTTTTGATCTCGGAAATTCACTAATTAGTCCCCGTAGATTCCGAAAATCAGCATAAAAATTCGATAAAACTTGTATATTAGAAATTACAGTTACATAAATTTGGAATAATCTGGGATATTGACATGCTTCTATTATTTTGCTTATAACTTCCGAACCAGACCTCGTATGATATTCTACCTAACGCCATTCGATTTAGCACTAAATTTTCCATAGTTACTGGCATTTTCAGTTTTTTACTAAACCTAAACAAAATTAGAAGTTACCTTTTTCGAAAAATTTCACTTTCCACTTTTGGATCACCCTGTATTTACAATTTTATAGATACGATGGTCTTGATTTTTTTCCGTATTCTACCACTATCTGAAAGTATCCATTCCAACTTTTAGCTCGATATTCCAATTATTAAGGTCTGTACGATTTTTTGAGTGTGACCTTGCACTATTTCCGGAATAATTTTTCCAAAATTTCAAAATTCCAAAATCCATATTACAAGTTTGCCCATACTTTTGATCTCGGAAATTTACTAATTAGTCCCCGTAGATTCCGAAAATCAGCATAAAAATTCGATAAAACTTGTATATTAGAAATTACAGTTACATAAATTTGGAATAATCTGGGATATTGACATGCTTCTATTATTTTGCTTATAACTTCCGAACCAGACCTCGTATGATATTCTACCCAACGCCATTCGACTCAGCACTAAATTTTCCATAATTACTGGCATTTTCAGTTTTTTACTAGACTTAATCAAAATTAGAAGTTAATTTTTTCGAAAAATTTCACTTCCCACTTTTGGATCACCCTGTATTTACAATTTTATAGATACGATAGACTTGATTATTTTCCCTATTCTACCACTATCTGAAAGTATCCATTCCAACTTTTAGCTCGATATTCCAATTATTAAGGTCTGTACGATTTTTTGAGTGTGACCTTGCACTATTTCCGGAATAATTTTTCAAGGGTCTTTGAAGCTGGTTCTAAGCATGCTCTATGGAATGAGGTCGGGCTAACGAGGGGGCAGTGCCAAATGCGTGATACCATGGAGAAGCCACTTTCACAATTAGAAGAGACATACTGTATAATTCATAGTCTTAGTTTTAGGTTGTATTTATTAGGATTAGTCATGATTGTTTTGAACTGTCAATATCTGACAGATTCTGTTCATTAAAGCCTTCATTAGTTCTTTTAATTTATTACACATACTGTATTATGTATAAAAAAAAATAAAAGTACAGCTCACACTGGACTAAACACACAGTCTTTTTCTTCAGTGACAATAAAGACATTTAATAAAATTATTCATCTCTTGAACAATATGTATATTAATTTCGCGAAATTCTAAAAAAAACCTCACTGAACAGATTCTTATATAAACAAACATCGTTGGGGTTAACCCCATGTAGAAACTCATAACCGTATTCGAGCAAATATTGATACAAGCTGAAGGACCAGAAAAATAACATGAGTCTTTGTATACAAAAGGGTTGAGACATGATTTTACCTCTCGTATACTATATTTTATCCTCGATCGCTAACAAAAGATTTTGACCCTTTCGGCATCGTAGGTGTGTATCTATGATATCATCTTACGACTCCGGTTATTGCTGGTCCTTCGCCTGAAGCTAAAAGCCGTTGAAAAAACAGACGTTTGAAAAATTTCGGCGAGGAAAAAGATTTTTTTCAGTTAAGTTGGAGTCGAGCGAAATTATGTTTATAGGAACTTTTCGTCTTAAAATTGAATGACGTATCAGATTACTTATATTGTACTTGAAACAATTTAAACATTTAGTTGAGATCCTCTTTATCCTTGGCTATCTTATTTTCCATTTCCAAAGGATCCTTTGTACTATAGAGAGAAACCTAATGGTAAAAATATGAACATTGTACCTGACAATTCTGTTAATTACAACAACTGCTTACGTAGTAGTTTTGTTCGTATGTTTAAGATGGCTTTTGAAGTTCTCCGTTTCCATGATAAGATCATTATACATGTTACTTCCACAAAATTGCTTGACGTGCATTAATTTTACACCTGAAAGTTGCGAATCGGGAACAACTGAAGACAAACGTTACCTCAAGTCACTCTCTATTAATTTCTGTTACTAAAACGTAAAATAAAAGCCTATAAATTATTTATTGACCCACGTTGGGCGCCAAATTAAATATTGTAATAAATATAATAGTCTACATATTTTATAACAAAAACTGTCAATTACGAAAGAGAAAGACAGACGTTACCTCAAGTCACTCTCTATTAAATAACGGATATTTCACATTAAATTCATATGAAATTCGGAGATAATCGATTTATTTTGGTTAAAAATATGATTTAGTGAAAATAAAAATGTAACAAACTGCAAAATTTGAAATATTTCAATTGAAAGATACTGTTAGATTGTCCAAACTTTAAAGTTAAAATATTTATTGCCCCACGTTGGGCGCCAAATTAAATAATATAATGAATAAATAAATATATAGCCTAAATATTTTATAACACAAACTTCATAATAATTATGCTTGAATGATAATAAAAAAAATGTCAACTACGAAAGAAAAAGACAGACGTTACCTCAAGTCACTCTCTATTAAATAACGGATATTTCACAATAAATTCATATGAAATTCGGAGATAATCGATTTATTTTGGTTGGAAACATGATTTAGTGAAAATAAAAATGTAACAAACAGCAAAATTTGATATATTCAATTAAAAGATACTGTTAGACTGTCCAATCTTTAAAGTTAAATTATTCATTGCCCCACGTTGGGCGCCGAATTAAATAATATGATAAATAAATAAATATATAGTCTTAATATTTTATATCAAAAACTTCATAATAATTATGCTTGAATGATAATCAATCAAACATGTCAATTACGGAAGAGAAAGACAGACGTTACCTCGAGTCAATCTCTATTAAATAACGGATATTTGACGATAAATTTATGTGAAATTCGGAGATAATCGATTTATTTTGGTTGGAAACATGATTTAGTGAAAATAAATATGTAACAAACAGCAAAATTTGAAATATTTCAATTGAAAGATACTGTTAGACTGTCCAAACTTTAAAGTTAAATTAATTATTGCCTCACGTTGGGCGCCGAATTAAATAATATGATAAATAAATAAATATATAGTCTTAATATTTTATATCAAAAACTTCATAATAATTATGCTTGAATGATAATCAATCAAACATGTCAATTACGAAAGAGAAAGACAGGCGTTACCTCAAGTCAATCTCTATTAAATAACGAATACTTGACGATAAATTTATGTGAAATTCGGAGATAATCGATTTATTTTGGTTGAAAATATGATTTAGTGAAAATAAAAATGTAACAAACAGCAAAATTTGATATATTTCAATTAAAAGATACTGTTAGACTGTCCAAACTTCAAAGCTAAATTATTTATTGCCCCACGTTGGGCGCCAAATTAAATAATATAATAAATAAATAAATATATAGTATTAATATTTTATAACGAAAACTTCATAATAATTATGCTTGAATGATAATCAAGCATATGTCAACTACGAAAGAGAAAGACAGACGTGACCTCAAGTCAATCTCTATTAAATAAGGGATATTTCACGATAAATTTATGTGAAATTCGGAGATAATCGATTTATTTTGGTTGAAAATATGATTTAGTGAAAATTAAAATGTAACAAACAGCAAAATTTGATATATTCAATTAAAAGATACTGTTAGGCTATCCATACTCTCAAGTTAAATTATTTATTGCCCCACGTTGGGCGCCAAATTAAATAATATAATAAATAAATATATATATAGCCTAACAACAAAACTGTCAAGTACGAAAGAGAAAGACAGGCGTTACCTTAAGTCACTCTATATTAAATAACCGATATTTCACGATAAATTCCTGTGAAATTCGGAGATAATCGATTTATTTTGGTTGAAAATATGATTGAGTGAAAATAAAAATGTAACAAATATCGAAATTTGATATATTTCAATTAAAAGATATTAGACTGTCCAAACTTTAAAATTGATTCATTTATTGCCCCACGTTGGGCGCCAAATTGAGTAGTATAATGAATAAATATAAATTCTAAATATTTTATAACAAAAACTTCATAATAATTATGCTTGAATGGTAATCAAGCATATGTCAACTACAAAAGAGAAAGACAGGCTTTACCTCAAGTCACTCCATATTAAAAAACGGATATTTCACGATACATTTATGACAAATTCGGAGATAATCGATTTATTTTGGTGTAGAATATGATTTGGTGAAAATAAAAATGTCACAATCAGCAAAGTTTGATATATTTCAATTAAAAGATACTGTTGTAATGTCCAAACTTTAAAGTCGAATTATTTATTGCCCCATTTGGGCGCCAAATTAAATAGTATAATAAATAAATGAATATGAAGTCTAAATATTTTATAACAAAAACTTCATAATAATTATGCTTGAATGATAATCAAGCATATGTCAACTACGAAAGAGAAAAACAGACGTTACCTCAAGTCACTCTTCATCCAATAACGAATATTTCACGATACATTTATGTGAAATTCGGAGATAATCGATTTATTTTGGTTTAAAATAAGATTTAGTGAAAATAAAAATGCAACAAACAGCAACATTTTATATATTTCAATTGAAAGATACTGTTAGACTGTCCAAACTTGAATCATTAATTGCCACACGTTGGGCGCCAAATTAAATAATATAATATAATAAATATATAGTCTAAATATTTTATTACAAAAACTTTATGATTATTATGCTTGAATGATGGTCAAACATATTTGTCAACTACGAAAGAGAAAGACAGGCGGTACCTTAAGTCAGTTTAAAATATGATTTAGTGAAAATAAAAATGTAACAAACAGCAAAATTTGATATATTTCAATTGAAACATACTGTTAGACTGTCCAAACTTCAAAGCTAAATTATATATTGCCCCACGTTGGGCGCCAAATTGAATGATATAATAAATAAATATATAGTCTTAATATTTTATAACGAAAACTTCATAATAATTAGGCTTGAATGATAATCAACTACGAAAAGGAAGGACAAACGTTATCTCAAGTCACTCTCTATTAATTTCTGTTACTAAAACGGAAAATAAAAGCTTATGAAAATATTTTTGTGTACACACACTTCCATGTAAAGTTTTGCCGCCATGTTTTTGTTGGGAACATATTATACTTTTGGTCACTTACACACTAAGCTTCACATATATATCACTACCGATTTTGTGGATTAAAGTGGGAAGCTCCAAGATTCATTATGAATGTGGTATCAATATCGGGTAGAAATAAAGCTCAAGAGCTTTTGCTGCATAGTTTGTTCAGTATGTTGTAAAATAACGGATGTTTTACGATAAATTTATGGGAAATTCGGAGATAATCAATTTATTTTGGTTGAAAATATGATTTAGTGAAAATAAAAATGTAACAAACTGCAAAATTTGATATATTTAAATTGAAAGATATTGTTAGAATGTCCAAACATTAAATTAAACTATTTTTTGCCCCACGTTGAGCGCCAAATTAAATAGTGTAATAAATAAATATTTTATAAGAAAAACTTCATAATAATTATGAATGATAATCAACTACGAAAAGTATCAGCGCATAATAGCCAAATGAAAACTATAATTGAAAACGCTCGGTTGAATAAAATTTTGGCAATTTTCCATGACAGAAATAAAGGAGAAAAGCGGTAGATTTTCTCTTAACGTACACATATCACGAAACTAATATGTCAAGCTTAACTGAGAGTGCATAAGGCCAACTGTTCATTATCACTATACACCAAACGGTCCATAGAGGACACCATATGGCCTGATATATATATATAGCGACTTTCAGATGGAAAATACTCATACCTACACTTAAAATTAATTAAACCAAAGTTACATTGTATATCTTGTGAATTTATTACTTGGTTCTCGGTTGTAACTCGTCATGTAGCCGCTTGGCGCGCTGCTGTTACAACTTCCACTTAGATTTAATTACAATTATGATAATTGTGATATAGAACTTCATCTCTGGTAAGATGTCAGAGCGAACGTCGCCCGTAATTTAGAAGACTGTGTAGAAAGGGTTTTAAATTCGCAGATACACTTTAAAAATATAAGATTAGATTTTAAAACAGTCTATTTCTTTTGTTGATACCATCTACTTCATCGAGAGCTGATAGAAGACTAAGATTAAAATATAAAAAATACTTACTTAATAATTAGGATACACTCAGAGTGGTACAACATATGTGTACAACCCGTGCCAACATATATGTGCAGCACAAAAATATCCCCGAAGGTTCGTGTTGCTATTGATATAAAAATTTAGTTTCACTGAAATCTGTCTAGCTAGTCAAAAAAATGACGGCAGTGTATTTTTGGTGGAAAAAAGGAATCAATTTTCCAGCTTTACAGCTGGTAGATAACTACGTCTATCAAGTGATTGAAATTTTAGAAATTCTTGCAGTGAAATGTATAAAAAGTGTTTCCATAATGGCTAACGAGGTAATGTCCGGTTTAAACAATAAACTTTAGTTGAAAATCGCTGAAATAGCCGGAATATGGAAGGCGACGCCATTATTTGAAATCGCATTGTATTTTGGCTATCCAATAGCTAGATCTTTCTGTTATATTTTTTTTAGCAGCAAGTATCAAAAACTCGTAATGGGGGATATGCGTGCAATAAACGATCGTCAGCAGAGAAAAAAAGAATCTAAGTGGAAATGAAACTACCTAAAAGCCAATAGAGACAATTAAACGTAAAATGTTCGACCGAAAATACAAAAAAAAATCTTCTGTACAGAACCTACAGAGCATAAAAAAAAAGGTTTAGAAGCGGATATATCTGTATCTACAAATTACAATGAAAAAACAAAAATATCCTGCGATATATAAACTTAAATGTCGAGAATGTAATGCTGTGTATATTGGTCAAACGATTCGAAGTTTTGAAATTAGACACAATGAACACGAGCATACAGATTAAAACAACATGTGCATTCGTAGTGCAGAGTAATTGTCCGCCAATGCCTTAAATACCCAAAACAGGTCTACTTAGAGCCCGATCGGGCCACAGACCTACCTCCAAAAGAGGTTAGTATGCTTTCAGATCTGTTGGACAAAAATGTAGATGTGCTGTGCTACTGACCCTATTAATCTGAGGTGTTCCACTGCTCTACGACGGTGTTTCCTCAGTGGTCACCCATACAAGTACTAACCGCGCTCGACTCTGCTTCACTGTAATTATCGCATCAGAGGCGTTCCACTACAGTGCTGGGTCGACACCCCTTGTGAAGCTTCGTTGCACAATTTTTTCCTAACCGTTGTATTACCTGCAATAATTGCATTTCAAATATAACGACTTTATGAATCTTTTATATTTTTTCGAAAAAGTTTTAATGAAAAAAGCACTTCGAAATTTCTCCCAAAAAAAAGATGATGATTTTTTTTATTAGTTTTGCAAACTTGAATTGCTACTGAAACCTTTAAATCTGCGCCACAAATCTTTTTGCTGCATCCATACATCATATTTTGGCATGATATTTTCGGTTCGCGATATAACTTTTAAGAGAAATATATTGGCTTCGATTCTCTTCCTCAGTTACTCGCACTGAAATAGTCCCGTCTTTTACTTTTACTAGATGCAAATCATAGTCAAATGTGGAATTTAAATTTAAAAAAAAAATTAGTATATTAATGACCTATTTTAGTCTGTCTAAAGAATAATTTCTCTAGAAAATCTGCTTCGAGTAAAGATATTTATAAATAAAGCTAGCTGTATAAAAATTGGAACAATATAAACATATTTTTCACCCTTTCAATCTGTATAAAAAGCACTTCCGTAGCTTCGATATCTGCATACATTGGAAAATTTGAACTCTTAAAAAAATATGACATTTACAACAATATTTTTTTGTTCTGGCCTAATTTTTATCCGAAAACGTTTCTCTCTGGCTCTAAAGTCTGACTATTTCAGAAAGCATCTACTTCTGCTTCGAGAATATATTTCGAGAGCAAGAAAATTATAAAAATAAGTTATATATCGAGTAACAACAGTTTATCGAGGTTAAATGATTAAATCTGCATACGGTTATGCGGACAAGCAGTTGCGCCATTCAATTTGGAGATTTTTAAAATATTTACGTTCAACTTTTGATGATAAAATGGAAAATTTATAGTTGGAACATTATTTTGTTCATTTTGGATCTGTCTTTGTGAAAAATGAGTCTTGAAAATATGCCAGATTTTTCTTTTTCTTTATCATTTTCAGGGAAGTCAACTGACCTTAATCTCCTTGCATATGAGGACTATCTTTCAAGTGACTTGGACTCTGGTTATCAAGTTCACTCTTTGTACCCAGACTTCTCCAAGGCATTTGATAAAGTTAATCATGGCTTTCTCCTAAACTGGGTTCAAAGTTACCTTACTGGCCCTATTCAAATAGTCCGTGTGTGTGGCTTCTTATCATCTGGCTTTGTAGTTCCTTCAGGTGTTCCCCAAGGATCACACATAGGACCACTTTTGTTTAACATTTTCATCAATGACATCCAGAACTGTTTTATAAACTCTCAATTGTATATGACGTACGTTCGTTAAAGGATTGTCAGAATCTTCAAGCAGATTTGGACAATTTGTCTCGGTGGTGTACTACCAATGGCATGGAACTGAATCCAGCAAAATGTCGGCTTATTAACTTTAGTAGAAAGCGTCACCCCATTGTTTTTATCTACAACATAAACCAAACACCTCTTATTAATAAGAAGTGAGAAGTTAAAGATCTTGGTGTTGTGATTGACTCTACTATGTCTTTTCGGTCCCATATATATATGCTTCAATTAATAAGGCATTAAGGATGCTTGGTTTTATTAGAAGGATAACTTTCGAAACGTGCAATGACTTAGAATACGTTACTTCTTCCTTACTAGACCTCTTATTGAATATGCATCTTCTGTTTGGAATCCCTTCTATTCCTACCATATTCACAACATTGAACAAATACAAAGAAAATTTCTAAGACTCATTGCCTATAAATCTGGAATTCATCCTCTTATCATTTACCACTTAAAGTACCATGAATTGCATTCCCAGTTTCTGTTGGAGCCTCTTCGTTACAGAAGGAATTGCAAAGATCTTTTCATTCTATTCAACATAGTCAATTCTACTCTCGATTGTGCTACTCTTTTGTTCAATATTGGTTTTTTCCGCACCAACTAGATCTGTTGAGTCTTCTTCAATTGCTCTTCACTTGCAGCTTGCCTTGCATCCTTTGTACACATTTCGAGATAATAGTGCCTAAAAATCCTTCATTGGACCAGCCTGCTGTAGGTTTAAGAAATTGTCGTTTTTTGGAAAAGCGTCTTAAGCTGAAATTCCAAAGATCTATCCACAGTGTCTCAGGAAAACCTGGAAGGGTAACAAAAATTGTCAAGATCAAATCTAATATATAAAATGCTCGTGTCACGGTGTTTGTAATTAAACTCCTCCGAAATGGCTCGACCGATTCTCATGAAATTTTGTGTGCATATCGGGTAGGTCCGCGAATCGGACAACATCTATTTTTCATCCCCCTAAATGTTAAGGGTGGTCCACCCCTTAATTTTTTATTTTTTTTTGGATACACAGCATTCAAAAATACATACAACCCTAAATCTTCATCCCTCTACGATCAACCCCTATTGTTTATTTGTTAATTATAAACTCCAATTTTTTTGACAAGAAATGAGGAAGGACCAGAAATTGCACGTGAAGAGCTCCGCGTTAGTACGGCTCGACTTCATGCTTCTCCTTCTCAATCACAAGAGCAAAGCGAGGCAGCCCGTGAAACGGCTCGGTTGGAAATGCGAAATCGTCGACCAAACCTCAGAGATCAACAAATAGACAATTTTAGACGCACAAAAAGAAATTCATCAAGTATAGGGTCTATTAGATGTTAAGATGGGACAACGTCTGTCGGGTCTTCTAGTAATCTTGCAAATATCAATAAATTCATGATAATAATTTCCTCGAGATTAGATTAGAGGTGGCTAATCGGCCTATTCCACTGCGACCTTTCCAGATCTATTATGTTTCTCTGAATCTAGATTAGATTCTCCAGCCCGACTCTTTTTATATAAACAATCACCCTTGATAATTCTTGCTGGTGGCTTCTGATCGCCTTGTTCAAGAAACCTCACATTCTCCAGGCAGTCGCACTGGCATAGAGCACATCCTAATTTCCTCCTTTAGATGACAGGATCTGCACATGGCTTCGTCTGTCAACTCTAATAGCTCTTCGTGCCTGTTAACCGTAAGTCCCTGTTAACATGTATGTATATTGGGATGACTAAAAGATACTATTGTGCCCCCTTACTTCTACTTAGTTCCTGAGAAAGACTAGTAGCTCATTTTTTCCTATTTCCCAGAGGAATTTTAGGATGTCTGCAGGCTTTAACTTACATAAATGTCACTCTTCTATCCAGTTATCTCTTAGGATGGAGGTTTCTTCTTCCATGTCATATAATCAACATTCTTCTTCCTCCACTATTTTGATCTTTTTCAGGTGCCCATTCAGACGACAATGTCCCTTTAGGATTCCTCTTAAAACTCTTAGTGCAGTTTTACTCTGACTTTCGCATTCATTTGATCTCAACTGGTTGTGGTCATCCAGAACAATCTTTGATTGTCCAAGTCCTACTAAATCTTTCCAATGGTCAGATCTTCTTATTTTGGAGCTGATACCGCAAAAAGGCTCCGGCCCCCAAAAGGGTGTTTCAGTCCCCCACTTTGCTAGTTCATCTTCTATTCCAGTGTATCCTGGAATCCACAGTAAGGTAACTATATTGTTCTCGCCTAGTCGCACTGGTATAGAGCACATCCTAGTTTCCTCCTTTAGGCGACAGGATCTGCACATGGCTTCGTCTGTCAACTTTATTAGCTCTTCGTGTCTGTTAACCTTGAAGTGCCCTGTTAACATACCTGCTAGGGTTTGACATTTTTCCTATCTTTGCTTATTAGTTCTGTTGTAAATGTTAGCGAATGTCCTATAATAAACTGTTTCTGTCCTGATGCGATTACCCAGCATTCTAGAGATTTCTGAACCCCCCACTTTCTGCAAGCTATTTTTATATAACACAAACAAAGACAAAACAAACATAAAGAAAAGCTGAAATCCTACAGGAAATAAGTTAATATTATCTGATGCCAATTACTAAAGTGCAAGTGCGAAGTAGCTGTAAAGAATATCAATAATGTTTCAGGGAGATTTTACATTCGATTGTTACTCAAACCAATCCTTATGATAATATATTGCTCGAGCTCGTTGAATTTGAAAAAACGTAATATTGTAAGCACACTTCCTAGATAAGGTGCTAGAAATTTCGAACAGGTTGCGAATTCGTCTTATTTTTTATTCATGTCTGTTGGAAAGAACGCCGGTGTATTCTTCCACTTATGTCACGCACGTTCCTTGTATGGAACGTGACAGGAATGTCCTGGAGAGCAAACACCACACTCTACATCCTCACACAGACACACACACGTATGGGATTAAAAACGAATCATGCTTTACAGTTTTGCTAGAAAATCCAGTTTTTATACTTTCAAAGTGGTTTAAATTAGAAAAAAAATCCTTTTTTTACAACCAGAAACCTGAATCAATTTGAAAGTGATTCAGTACACAGCGACAACTGATCGATAAAGTACCGAGCTCAGTACGCTGCAACACTCAAAATAACGTAATTCCCCCTTTATCGTTAATAATATAACGAGATTCTGTTTTAAAAGGAAACGACTCGATATATTATAAAAAACCTACGTGATCTGTTTCCACAGCACCCTAATTTTCCGGAATGTTCGCAATTCCGGGGGTAATTATTGTTGCTTAAATTGTTATTATAATTGAAGCGTTTGCGTGAACGGTGTAACTAAATGTAAATTGAGATTATTACTCGCATGAGAGAGATGAGAGGGCGCTGCCGTCTACATTATTTCCGCAACCAACTTGATGTCGAGATTAATTAATTCGATGCAACTTTTTAATGTAACGAGACTAGTTTGATAAGAGACACTTTTTTAAATGTAGACGCTTCTTCAAAATTTGCTTTTCTACGCAATTATGACAGAAATTAAATGTCAGAAAATACACTGCTATATATACTGTTCACAAAACGTATGTGTTTTATTATTTCGGTTCTAAACTGTCAGTGGTTGTCAAATTTATCACTTTGAAGGATCAAATACTCGGAGTCTCCACTTTATAGACAACAGCCATTGTGCATGTTTAACATTAGGTTTGTTCCAACTGGCATTTAGGAGCCGTTCTTGAATCGTATCGAGTACTGTATAGTGCGCAAACTCGAATTAGGGATGGACACATCAACTTTATCACCCCTTCCAGAAGGTAGTTTTTGTACCGTCCCAAGAACGATACTGTAATCAGTTGGAATGCAAAAGAAATACGCGATACCTTACGATACCTAGAACGGCTCTATCACCAGTTGGAACGAACCTATCAGTTTCGCCAATGCTCATTGGCTGGATAGTCCACTAATCTCTAGTCTAAATAAGGATGCTTAGTAATGGTAATTTTATTAAGTTGGCAACCGTGTTTTTAATTGACACTTGTTCTACCTGTCTATTATAACTAACACAATTTTTTTTATATCAACTTTATACCCATTCTATTTATTAATAATGAATAAAGTGAATTTAGTGCCGCTAGTGTTAGTGATTATTGTTTGTCGATCACGAGCAGTAACGAAAGGTATGTTTTTAATTTGGAAACCAATTTTTTCGAAAATATTAATCTGATAGAAATGGGTATGGATTTTTTCAAAACTACCAACGTATTGTGGCCGAGGTAGTATATGATATTGATGGACGTAAACTGGTTTATATTTTACTAATATTTACATACACTAATATCGACTGACAGATTGACAGAACTATATTTCTCACTTACTACTAATACTAAACAACTTATGACTAGTCTCTACACAACGGTAGTGTTGATGTGCCACATTAGTTGAAATGACAACAAATTTTATGCTGTAAAAATTAGGATGCCTCCGATTTAGTGGACTGGAATTCTATAAGATGACTGGTTCTCTCGCATAAATAATAACAATTTCGTTAACAATTCAATAAACTTTAAAGTCGAAAATACATACAGATGGAACGATGAATATAGAAATATGAAATAGTAATTATTAGAACGATCTTATTCTTTCCTTTGTGGTTTTCGAAGCACTATTCACTTGAAATATAACTTTGCTTTGGGCTTGAATCACTATACAAACTGTAACTTTATAGAAAAATGCACTTATCATGCAGGAAATAAAGGAATTAAGTTGATTACTATGAAACTTGACTCATTTGGTTTTATACCTCCATTTACGAGCAAAGTGAGCGTTTGGTCACGCCTACTTCAACTGCCGAAGAATAATAGTAAATATTGCAAGGCGCCGGTCAGCCGCCAGGGAAAAGAAAACAAACGCGATTTTGAACTAAGGTAGAAGTTTTTTGGAGGCAGTGGTGCGCCGGTAGGAATTTCGGATGAAAATAAGAACTAAAATATAACTACATGAATATACAAAAAATATAAATATACAAATTGTTGAACGTGTGGTTTCAACAAGTGTTTATCATAGTTTTTTGTCAGTGCTGTCATCATTAAATGTCACTATAACGACAATTTTTGTAAAATATAATGTGCCATCTCATTTTTATTTGTGATAGTTTTTTTGGCTTCAGTTTGGTGAGTTTGACGTTAAAATTGTAAAGTATTGTAAAATTTAGGCAAAAGTTATTTTTGATTTTGATACTTATCAAATAGAGGGTAAGATTCAAATTTACTATTGTTTATGTAAAAATAATCCTTGATAAAAGTATTGACTGTATTTCGTGTGTATCATACAAAATTTATGGAGTACGAATCATCGTAAATCATTTAAATCTAGCAGAAAAATTGCCGTAATGGGAATTGGACTGTAAATTTGGAATGATTGGTTAGCTAATATAAATTAAAGTGTATTTGCACTAAATTAGTTTCTGTCAGTTTGTTAAGGATAATCGGTTTGCGAGTAATACAGATTTTTGTTCAAGGACGTTCATAGAAAATTTCAACTGGTAATTTTTTTCGACGTCATCTCGTTTGTTCCAATAGTTTATAAATTATTTATAGTAAGAGACATTTCCTTTTGCCTGTCAAACGTCAAAATGTATTAATCCCTTGAGAACTTATACAATGAGGACATAAAGTCCGTCCCCACCTGTAACTTTTGAACCGTTGAGTATATAGTGATGAAATTTGGAACTATGATATATCACCCCATTCTGCATTTTTTAACACATCGATGAATGTCAAAGTGACAGCTGGGCGGGCATTTGGAATATTTTTTTAAATGGAAATAGAGGTCGAGTAATACCTTACTTTGAAGGTCATTTAATGCTCAATACACTCCCTAGATTTGAAAACATGAGATTTAATAGTTTCAAAATAAAGACCAATAATACAGTTTACTAACTACTCGTTTCTTACAATACAAATTTGAAGCGGTTATTATTTTTGGCGAAGATAATAGTAATTAACATTCTGCTGTTCGTATGTTCAATGAACGTTATCCTGAACGCCAAATATGCGAAAAATTTTAAAATTTCAAGAAACTGGTTTGGTAAAACATGCTCCAAGGTTTGGGCGGCCAAAAATTGGGGAAGATGGTAAAGTCCAGGTCTTAGCTGAAATGGTTGTTAATCCCCAACAGCCATCGAAGCACGTGGCCGAGGCATGCAATATTTCTCGTACTTCTGTTAAAAATATTTTAAAATGCCATAAATTTCATCCATAAAAAATCAAAATTATGCATGAATTATCAGAAGATGATCCTGATACGTCTATCTCGAATTTTGCGAGATTATGTCAGGAAGAATCAAAACTATTATTTTAGAGACGAAATTACTTTTTTTTCAACGGAAGAGTTAATACTAAAAATTGTAGGTACAGGAGAGATAAAAACCCCCATGTTTTCCAGGAGGGGCACACGCAGTTCCCCAGAAACTGAAAGTGGAAAGAGCCCGACCCTTTTTACTCATTTACTCTTAACCACGCTTCTTCCACAGTTGGCTACACTTATTGCATTATTGACCTCACCCCTTCCACTACTCTTGATGCGGTCGCTCCTCTGGTTAGTGAGAACGCCCCTTTCACACGTGGCAGCTATGACAGCTAACACAGAACAATACTTTGACAATTATATTAATATCACTGTTAAAGTCAAGAGATGTGGTCAATTAAAAAGAATTAGTGTGTTCAAGAGTGGAGGGAGCGTGGTCAAGGCCACCCCCTGATACCACCAATTCCATTTTCGCCCACCCTAATATCTGGGCGGGCATTTTGGGAAATTATATCATAGGTCCCATTTTTCTGGAAGGAAATCTTAATGGATCCATGTACCTGATACAATTGCTCCTTTTATTGATGCTGTTGTTGTCCAAAATCCACATGAGCTTCAAGTGGTGATATTCCAAAAAGACGTCACTATTTTAGGCAAATCAGAAATTACCTTGATGAGAATTATCAAGATAGGTCGATTTGTCGTCGAGGTCCTACATAATGCCCAGCTGGATCGCCAGACCTCACGCCCCTAGATTTTTGTCTTTGGGGATATGTTAAGTGTATAAACGGATCACTGAATGAACTTAGAAAACGAATTACGGATGTTTGTTCAAGAATAACGCCACAGGTGCTGCACAATGTCAGAGAAAAATTTACTCGTAGAATATTTATTTGTCAGGAAGTTCTTGGTGGTTCCTTCAGGTAACCGCATCGGTGTTAAAGGTTTTTCTGTGGTTTCCCTGTAACCTATCCTAGTTTCTTCAAAACTCAGATAGCCAAATGGCCGATGGTTGGGATTCATACTGCCACAGCTGTACCCAATTCCCAAAAACAATAAATTTACAAAAAAAAATATAAGAAAAGAAGGGAACTGTTTTTTCCTCCTGTCCTAACTAAACTTAAATTAACTTGAAGCACGTTCTCCACATCTTCGCCACCACACACCGAAAAAAAAAATTCAGAGTACATCGGGGGACTTGGAAAGTCCCGTCTGAAACAAACACGACCTTCTTCTTCTCCCCTCCCCCAAAAAAGCCCCCCTAACCCTCCCTGCAGAGGACAATTTCCTATATCAGGGACAAAATTTCACCAAAATCTAATCTACCAAAAAACTTCCATCCCCAAAAAACAGCCCTTTCGAACTTCCATTGAAAAAAAATATTCCAAATGCCTGCCTAGCTGTCACTTTGACATTCAGAGCTGTTATTGATGAGTTAAAAAATGCAGAATGGGGTCATATATCATCACTATATACCCAACGGTTCAAAAGTTACAGGAGGACTTTATATCCTCCCTGAACATATAGTGCCTTTAATTTTTTGTAGATTTTTTCTGGAAGTCGAAATAGCTAATTTTTCCCCACAGGGACTCAATTTAACGTTATCCTGGCTTATTTGTAATTTCTCAAAAACGGGTACAAAAGATTTCCCCAATTTTAACTCCAAAAATAAAATGTAACGAAAAGATCAAATATTCGAATGTATTTGTGGAAAACAGATTTAATTATACTCCAGAACGATTCGAAATTTTCGAAAAACAAACAGCAACGAAGCGAAGGATATTTACAAAAGCATTTTTCATTGAACTGATCTTTTCTTCGATTTTTTTCCCAACTTTCTATTAAATCGCGATGGGGATTTAATAAACTGGTAGTTTTTAACTGACGGAGTGTCCAAAGTAATTTAAAATAATGTCGTAGGCGATTCGTCATTCAATTTTAATACGAAAAGTTTCGATACACATGTGTGATAAGTTTAGTCGAAAATGAGATACAGAGAGTTGATTTTTTTACTCCAAGCGATACATTATTTTTAATGGTTCGTTTGGGTTTGCTGTCGCTTTTCCATTACATCCTCTAGCTTAAGAGCTTCTGCTTCTGCATAACTAAAAGAGAACAATAGAGACAGTACTTGGAACAACGCAAGGAAGTATTCCCGCCAATTCAGCCAACCGTAGCAGACGAAATAGACCAGTTCCAAATATTTACAAACAAACTAAAAAAATTTAGTTGTCACGTAAGAAGAACCCACCTGAAGTTGCAGTCGTATGCGCGAACTTGTTGTCAAAACCAGCGCCATATTGTAAAATTGACATTCGACTTCAAATCAGTAGTGTAACGTTTCCACATTTTTGGATGATAAAAGTTGCAACGTTTTTAAGAATCTGTCGGCCTTTACAGTGGATAATGTTTCCTTTAACACCAACAAGTTTTTTAGGAGGCATGGTTTTAGATCAAATTAAACACTCTCAGATAAACTAGCTAAATATTCGACAGTAACTGATTTTTTCAAACACAACCTCAAATGTCAATAATAAAATGGCTGTTGGCATGAAAATCGTTTGTAACGCCAATGGCATGAAACGGTGGTGACGAGGCGACATAGATAAACAAGACCGATTTTGGTTTCTGCGCAAGTCAGCTGGCAAACTTCAAGTGGGTTCTTCTTATGTGAAACGAAGTCTGCAATGTTTTGGTTCATATCTATGGTAACAGAGCTTGTAGTATGATGCGTCAAACATATACAAAAATATCATAAACAGTCCGGCAACGTCGCACGTGCTTACTCTCTGTCAATTTGAATTTACCGCCCAAATTATACTACTATACTCGGATCCAGTGTTGCAAGATGTTTCAAGTCAGTAAATCCTCACGAATATAAAAAGCTTCAGATATTCTGTCACGTATGCAGGATATGTTTGGAGTAGGTGATGTTATGTACCATTTCGAATGGATCTAATCCTAAAATTTTCAATTGTCTGTCATACGTACACTTACAAAATATCCAGGACAATTTAATTAGAATAGTTATCATTGATTGGCCTACGTTTTTCATGAAATAATAGGCACGTAACAAACATATATAAATAATAGGGTGGGAAGATATCAGCCATGTGGAACAGAATTGGTTCGAATATCTGATGAAGGTATGTGTTCATTTGAACTTCCGGCGAAGACGACAGGTGGAAGCCCCCGGTATGAATTGTCTTTACCTCCAGGTCGTAGTATTACTTTTACCAGATAGCCGGTCGGTGTTGAAATCTTTGCGAAAAAAGTGTTTTTGGGTAATAAGAGTGAGAATAGAGTTTCTACGGTAATAGAGTTACTTGTTTGCAGATTGACTTTAAGAGCTTTTCAAATATTTAATTGTATAATGTAAAGGGTTCTAAATATAAATTAAATAACAAAAAAATTAATGAATGTACCAGGAGGTACTAAATAATGTTAAAATTGAAGTTGAATGAAAAATTGTTACTTTGAGAAAATTACTGGTAAATTGTAAAAAAATGAAATAAAATCATTGAAAATTGTTTCCTAAAGATGCTCGACTTTAAACACCTTATGAAATTTATAATATTGATTATGAAACACGAGACATTAAGCTAAATTACCAAAAAAAAATTTGGATTCTTTTATTTTTTTCCTAAAAGTTAATAAGAAGATTCAAACTATAAAAGAGAATATTGGCTGCTTTTGATGTCATTTGAATGTACTTTCAATAACAAAAATTTTGACCAATAAAAAACTCCATTCTTAATTTTTTATCGGTTGAACTCTGAACTTTTGTATATTTTTATATAAAATATGACCCTAAATAGTGATTGGTTAGTGTATATGAGTGGTGTTGTTAATGATATTTTATTTTTGTGTTTCTAATGGAATTGTATCGTAATGTGGTGGTTTGTTTTGTGGTTTAACTGGATTGTTTCAGTGTCCTCTATCTATTATAGAAGCGGTTTCGGTGAGTAGCAAAAACCAGACATTATATAAATAAACTCCTCGAAGTGTTTTCCTCATAAACTTGGAAGATGCTACTCAGAATATACTAATAATTTTTTTTTCTACAAACGTCAGTAAAAGTATAATTTTTAACGCATGCTGTCAGTGTCTAAAATGCCATTTTATGACACTGGTGTTAAAAGTAAAAAACTTTTAACACTAGTGCTAGAACGTAATCGATTATATATTTGTCTGTGTTGTTTTTCCCTTGTCTTGTTTACTTGTGGATGTTTTTATGTTGGAAAAATCCATTAGCGACTAAAAGATTATTTATTTTACAATATTCTATTATTCTTGATCCATTATTATTTATTTTATATTCTCCATTTCTCCATAATTTATTTACTCCTACCACATATATATTTCTTTTGGCTGTCTCGATTACTTCATTCATCATTTTTCAAAATTTATCGTTTTCTACCGCTTTCTCGTCATCATTAGTCCCATATGCTGATACGATTGTTGTTATTCCATCATCAATATTTATTTCTATTGTGAGTATTCCTTCTGAATGTTTTTTCCACATTCTCAATCCTTTTGCAAATCTCCCATGTATGATACACGCCACTCCTGCTGCTGCTCTTTTATCTTTCTTTACTCCTGAATACACAAATATGTGTCCCCCTTCAAGTACGATTTCCCCTTCTTTGTTTCTGACAATGCTAAAATATCGATATTTGCCTTGTTGAATTCGTACAGTAGTTCGTGTTCCTTTCCATTTATCCCTCGTATATACCAGGTCGCAAGTTTCCATATTTCTTTTTTACTTTTTTCTATTTCAGTATTATTTATATTTTTATTTATGTTATTTTTTTTTTCTTTAATCCAGTCTCGTAGCTTTTGTAGTTTCCAGTGATTCCTTGTTAATCTTGTTTCTTTAGTATTTCATGATTTTGTCATTTTTCGTGTTTGTTCTGTTGAAGGGTCTTCTTTTGGTCTTCTTTTGCGGTTCTTTTGTTTTTATGGTATTTGTTTTCTTCTTCATTGTCAATTTGGTCATTAGTTTCCGTTTCATTATTCACTATTAATTTATTGTATTTTAGTATAGCCTTTAATCCTTTGGCTCTTGCTTCTTTAAGTTTGGGTATTAAATTCCTCCTCTCTTCTTGAATCTCCTTTGTAATATCCTTCTCAATCCATATATCTGATCCTTTTAAATTTTTAGTTTGCTTTAATATTTCTATTTTTTTGGTGAAGTTCCGGAATTTTGTATTGGTCTTGGCCGCTTCCCTTTATTGTATCCAATTCTTCTTATCTCTTCAGCATCGTTTTGTAGGTCAATGTTTGTTTCTATTTTTCTCAATATCGTAGAAACTTTATTTTGCATAACTTTTTCTTCCTGATCTCTCTTTCCAATGATTCAATTCTCTTTTCTTGTTTTTCTACTTTTTCTTTCAATTGCATATTCTCCTCTCTATTTAATTTTGCTTCTAAGGTAATATTCTAACTTTTCATCCAAATTTTTCAATTTTTTCTCAATGCAGTGAAACCTTTCTTCTATTTTTTCCATCTTGCACAGCGATAAAAGTTGTCACCCGGTTCTACACCTCAGAGGATCGACCCTTCTTTCTGTCGTTTATTTTGAGTATGCCTGGAATTTCTCTACAGTTTGGCAACAGTGCAAACTATTTATTAGCAGATCCAGTTTCTTTTTTGGGCTTATCACTTATCAGTAAAGCTCGGATTTATAGGCAACAAAAACTGAAGATTGAAAAAGGCAGAAATCTTAACATATCGGCAAAATATAGGCAATATAGGCAAATGCTATAGGCAGAGATGTTTGGACTAACTTAGAGGAATTTAATTTTTCCAAATTCCGTTTGTGAAGTGGAGTTCCACAATGCTGGTCAATAAAGTACTTTTTTGTACTTGAAATCAGAGAATTTTAAAAAATAAGAATAATTAATTCGAATTTTAATACTATGTAGTTATGCGGTGACTGAGAGAAAGAAAAAATGGAACTTACTGATTTGCCACACGGTTTACAAAATGCTCCATCTTCTTCTAGAGATAGTTCCGGATATGGTCGGATCCAAGAACTTAACTTAGAAGTCATCTTTCTAAATAAACTCACAAAACGTCTAAAACTTTTTAAAATGTGTGTTCTGTACTTTTCGGTATACGCAACAAAACTAAACTCTGATTCAGTAACCGTCTGTACAACTGATATAAAGGTCAAAACGATATACCTGCTAAAAGTGATTTTATTTTGTTTGACCAAACTTCCCTTCTCACAAAATAAAATATCACTTTTAGCACTTATATCATAAATAACTATTTTCAATTTGAGGTAGAAAGTTTTATGAGATTCTTACATCAAATTTCATGTAGGCGATTTATGTCCTTCTTCTTTTACTAGACTTAATTTTATTTGCAAAAGTAACAAGTAAGCGCGGTATTAACCGATTCAATAACTGTTTTGATCGATAACGGCCGTTTTCAGTTAAAAAGAGACAGCTGTAGTTAAATAGGTAGACTAGACACCAGACGACCGACGTGAAACAGGTGTAGGAAAGAGCACGTGTAGATAAGCACTTATGTTTAACGAATTTATTTCCTGTATATTTAAGTATACAGGATGTCCCAGGAGTTTGTATTAAAAAATTGGCATTGAGAAACTTACAGCGAAATTGTTCCCTACTACCATTCATACTAAGCCTTGGTTAAATTTTTTTGCGAAATGAAAGGGGCTAAAGATTTGTGAACTAGGGTTTTTTGAGACGAAAAATCGAATGCTACGGTCAGTTTTTTGATGAAATAATACTTTCACTTTCAAATAGTGTCATGAATATTTCGAAAAACCATTTTTCAAAACTCGACTAATTGAAGAGATAGATCGTTCTAGTCTGCGCCAATCGATTCAGCGGAAAATTTTACATATACTAGTGAATTTTGAGTCGATATTTCCTAGCATTAAGGGAGTTAGCAAAAAGAAATTTATATCGCGAAATATTTCCATACCTACCCCTTTATTCAAAACTTACAACAAATTTTTTTTCGACATGAAAAATGCTAAAAATTCGTCAAAAGGGGTTTTTTGGGACGAGAAATCGACTGACAAAATCAGTTTTTTGATAAAATCATTCTTTCGCCGTCAAATAGTTATGAAATTTTCGAAAAAATGCATTTTTAACATAAAGAGTCCTGTAAATATCACAAAACTGGAAATATTGAACTGAAATTTTGGGAGAGTACTCTCAAAAGACTAGTCAACTAGGAAAAAAATTAAAAAGAGCATAACTGTTTTATTAACAATAAAAGTAGAAGTAGTGAAAATATTCCACTTTATGAAACCTAAAGGTATTCATAACTCGACCAATTGAAGACTCAGAACATTGTAGTGACCACCAATCGATTAAGGGGAAAATTTTACTTGAGCGAGTGAGTTTTGAGTCGATATTTCCAAGTAATAAAGGGAATATGACAAAAATCGCGAAATATTTGTTTGTTCAAAATTTACAACAAAAAAATTTTTTTTCGCCGTGAAAAATGATAAAAATTCGTAATAACAGGGATTTTTGGATCGAGAAATCGACTGGCACAATCAGTTTTTTGATAAAATCATTATTTCGCCTTCAAATAGAGTCATTAAATTTTCGAAAATCCACTTCTCAAAACAAAAAACACTCATAACTCGACAAATAGGAAAGATAGAACGTTCTAGTCTTCACCAATCGATAGAGGGGATTTTTTGGCCAAAAAATCGACTGGCACAATCAGTTTTGTGATAAAATCATTATTTCGCCTTCAAATAGAGTCATGAAATTTTCGAAAATCCACTTTTCAAAACAAAAAATACTCATAACTCGACTAATAGGAAAGAGAGAACGTTCTAGTCTTCACCAATCGATAGAGGGGACAATTTTACATATTTTAGTGAATTTTGAGTCCATATTTCCAAGGATTATGGAAGTTAGAAAAAATCAATTTGTATCGCAAAATATTTCCATTTCCCCTTTGTTCTAAATTTTCGACAAAAAAATTATAAAAAATGCTAAAAATTCGTAAAGGGGGGTTTTTTTGGCCAAAAAATCGACTGGCACAATCAGTTTTGTGATAAAATCATTATTTCGCCTTCAAATAGAGTCATGAAATTTTCGAAAATCCACTTTTCAAAACAAAAAATACTCATAACTCGACTAATAGGAAAGAGAGAACGTTCTAGTCTTCACCAATCGATAGAGGGGACAATTTTACATATTTTAGTGAATTTTGAGTCCATATTTCCAAGGATTATGGGAGTTAGAAAAAATCAATTTGTATCGCAAAATATTTCCATAGCTACCCCCTTTGTTCTAAATTTTCGACAAAAAAATTATAAAAAATGCTAAAAATTCGTAAAGAGGGGTTTTTTTGGCCAAAAAATCGACTGGCACAATCAGTTTTGTGATAAAATGATTATTTCGCCTTCAAATGGAGTCATGAAATTTTCGAAAATCCACTTTTCGAAACAAAAATTACTCATAACTCGACAAATAGGAAAGATAGAACGTTCTAGTCTTCACCAATCGATAGAGGGGACAATTTTACATATTTAAGTGAATTTTGAGTCCATATTTCCAGGGATTATGGGAGTTAGAAAAAATCAATTTGTATCGCAAAATATTTCCATAGCTACCCCCTTTGTTCTAAATTTTCGACAAAAAAATTATAAAAAATGCTAAAAATTCGCAAAGAGGGGTTTTTTGGCCAAAAAATCGACTGGCACAATCAGTTTTGTGATCAAATCATTATTTCGCCTTCAAATAGAGTCATGAACGTTTCGAAAATCCACTTTTCGAAACAAAAATTACTCATAACTCGACTAATAGGAAAGATAGAACGTTCTAGTCTTCACCAATCGATAGAGGGGACAATTTTACATATTTTAGTGAATTTTGAGTCCATATTTCCAAGGATTATGGGAGTTAGAAAAAATCAATTTGTATCGCAAAATATTTCCATAGCTACCCCCTTTGTTCTAAATTTTCGACAAAAAAATTATAAAAAATGCTAAAAATTCGTAAAGAGGGGTTTTTTTGGCAAAAAAATCGACTGGCACAATCAGTTTTGTGATAAAATCATTATTTCGCCTTCAAATAGAGTCATGAAATTTTCGAAAATCCACTTTTCGAAACAAAAATTACTCATAACTCGACAAATAGGAAAGATAGAACGTTCTAGTCTTCACCAATCGATAGAGGGGACAATTTTACATATTTTAGTGAATTTTGAGTCTATATTTCCAAGGATTATGGGAGTTAGAAAAAATCAATTTGTATCGCAAAATATTTCCATAGCTACCCCCTTTGTTCTAAATTTTCGACAAAAAAATTATAATAAATGCTAAAAATTCGTAAAGAGGGGTTTTTTTGGCCAAAAAATCGACTGGCATAATCAGTTTTGTGATAAAATCATTATTTCGCCTTCAAATAGAGTCATGAAATTTTCGAAAATCCACTTTTCAAAACAAAAAATACTCATAACTCGACAAATAGTCTTCACCAATCGATAGAGGGGACAATTTTACATATTTTAGTAAATTTTGAGTCCATATTTCCAAGGATTATGGGAGTTAGAAAAAATCAATTTGTATCGCAAAATATTTCCACGTTCTAAATTTTCGACAAAAAAATTATAAAAAATGCTAAAAATTCGTAAAGAGGGTTTTTTTTGGCCAAAAAATCGACTGGCACAATCAGTTTTGTGATAAAATCATCATTTCGCCTTCAAATAGAGTCATGAAATTTTCGAAAATCCACTTTTCAAAACAAAAAATCCTCATAACTCGACTAATAGGAAAGATAGAACGTTCTAGTCTTCACCAATCGATAGAGGGGACAATTTTACTTATTTTAGTGAATTTTGAGTCCATATTTCCAAGGATTGTGGGAGTTAGAAAAAATCAATTTGTATCGCAAAATATTTCCATGGCTACCCCCTTTGTTCTAAATTTTCGACAAAAAAATTATAAAAAATGCTAAAAATTCGTAAAGAGGGGTTTTTTTGGCCAAAAAATCGACTGGCACCATCAGTTTTGTGATAAAATCATTATTTCGCCTTCAAATAGAGTCATGAAATTTTCGAAAATCCACTTTTCGAAACAAAAATTACTCATAACTCGACTAATAGGAAAGATAGAACGTTCTAGTGTTCACCAATCGATAGAGGGGACAATTTTACATATTTTAGTGAATTCTGAGTCCATATTTCCAAGGATTATGGGAGTTAAAAAAAATCAATTTGTATCGCAAAATATTTCCAAAGCTACCCCCTTTGTTCAAAATTTTCGACAAAAAAATTATAAAAATGCTAAAAATTCGTAAAGAGGGGTTTTTTTGGCCAAAAAATCGACTGGCACAATCAGTTTTGTGATAAAATCATTATTTCGCCTTCAAATAGAGTCATGAAATTTTCGAAAATCCCCTTTTCGAAACAAAAATTACTCATAACTCGACAAATAGGAAAGATAGAACGTTCTAGTCTTCACCAATCGATAGAGGGGACAATTTTACATGTTTTAGTGAATTTTGAGTCCATATTTCCAAGGATTATGGGAGTTAGAAAAAAGCAATTTGATTCGCAAAATATTTCCATACCTACCCCTTTGTTCTAAATTTTCGCCAAAAAATTTTAAAAAATGCTAAAAATTCGTAAAGAGGGGTTTTTTGGACCGGAAAATCGACTGGCAAATCTTGACAATTTTTTTAAGTCTTAAACTTCAAAATATTTTCGTAAGTTCCAAATTGTCAATCTTTTTAAAGGCGTGAGTTAGGGAAAAATTAGTTAAATATAATAGTTCTTGATCACGATGTTTGTTGAAACTCTATTTTTAAAGTTTCGGTAGCGGTCCAGCTGCCGTTATCAAGAATAATGAAAAATAATAAATTTTCGAATCATCGAAAATTGATTATTTTCGATTAATCGACTATTTTCGATTAATCGATTATTTTCGATTAATCAATTATTTTAGATTAATCGATTTTTTTCGATTAATCGATTATTTTCGATTAATCGATTTTTTTCGATTAATCGATTATTTTCGATTAATCGATTTTTTTCGATTAATCGATTTTTTCCGATTAATCGATTTTTTTCGATTATTTGATTTTTTTCGATTAATCAATTTTTTTCGATTAATCAATTAATCGATCAACATCGATTAATCGAAAATAATCGATTATTTTATATAAGCGATAATCGATTATGTTTTTTGATAATCGCCCAGTCCTAATTTCGAGTCGATATTGCCAAGGATTAAGGGAGTTAGAAAAAAGCAATTTGATTCGCAAAATATTTCCATACCTACCCCTTTGATCTAAATTTTCGACAAAAAAAATTAAAATTGCTAAAAATCCGTAAAGAGGGGTTTTTTTGGCCAAAAAATCGACAGGCACAATCAGTTTTGTGATAAAATCATTATTTCGCCTTCAAATAGAGTCATGAAATTTTCGAAAATCCACTTTTCGAAACAAAAATTACTCATAACTCGACAAATAGGAAAGATAGAACGTTCTAGTCTTCACCAATCGATAGACGGGACAATTTTACATATTTTAGTGAATTTTGAGTCCATATTTCCAAGGATTATGGGAGTTAGAAAAAATCAATTTGTATCGCAAAATATTTCCATAGCTTTGTTCTAAATTTTCGACAAAAGAATTATAAAAAATGCTAAAAATTCGTAAAGAGGGGTTTTTTTAGCCAAAAAATCGACTGGCACAATCAGTTTTGTGATAAAATCATTATTTCGCCTTCAAATAGAGTCATGAAATTTTCGAAAATCCACTTTTCGAAACAAAAATTACTCATAACTCGACAAATAGGAAAGATAGAACGTTCTAGTCTTCACCAATCGATAGAGGGGACAATTTTACATATTTTAGTGAATTCTGAGTCCATATTTCCAAGGATTATGGGAGTTAGAAAAAATCAATTTGTATCGCAAAATATTTCCATAGCTACCCCCTTTGTTCTAAATTTTCGACAAAAAAATTATAAAAAATGCTAAAAATTCGTAAAGAGGGGTTTTTTTGGCCAAAAAATCGACTGGCACAATCAGTTTTGTGATAAAATCATTATTTCGCCTTCAAATGGAGTCATGAAAATTTCGAAAATCCACTTTTCAAAACAAAAAATACTCATAACTCGACTAATAGGAAAGATAGAACGTTCTAGTCTTCACCAATCGATAGAGGGGACAATTTTACATATCTTAGTGAATTTTGAGTCCATATTTCCAAGGATTATGGGAGTTAGAAAAAATCAATTTGTATCGCAAAATATTTCAATAGCTACCCCCTTTGTTCTAAATTTTCGACAAAAGAATTATAAAAGATGCTAAAGATTCGTAAAGAGGGTTTTTTTTGGCCAAAAAATCGACTGGCACAATCAGTTTTGTGATAAAATGATTATTTCGCCTTCAAATGGAGTCATGAAATTTTCGAAAATCCACTTTTCAAAACAAAAATTACTCATAACTCGACAAATAGGAAAGATAGAACGTTCTAGTCTTCACCAATCGATAGAGGGAACAATTTTACATATTTTAGTGAATTTTGAGTCCATATTTCCAAGGATTATCGATTAATCGTTTTTTTTTCGATTAATCGATTTTCTCAATTAATCGACTATTTTCGATTAATCGATTAATCGATTATTTTAGATTAATCGATTTTTTTCGATTAATCGGTTATTTTCGATTAATCGATTATTTTCGATTAATCGATTTTTTTTCGATTAATCGATTTTTTCAATCAATCGATTTTTTCGATTAATCGATTATTTTTGGTTAATCGATTTTTTTCGATTAATCGATTTTTTCTACTAATCGATTTTTTCGATTAATCGATTTTTTCAATTAATCGATTTTTTCGATTAATCGATTATTTTTGGTTAATCGATTTTTTTCGATTAATCGAATTTTTTCGATAAATCGATTATTTTCGATTAATCAATAATTTTCGATGAATCGATTATTTTAGATTAATCGATTTTTTTTCGATTAATCGATTTTTTCAATTAATCGATTTTTTCGATTTATCGATTATTTTTGGTTAATCGATTTTTTTCGATTAATCAATTTTTTTCGATTAATCAATTAATCGATCAACATCGATTAATCGATTAATCGAAAATAATCGATTATTTTATATAATCGATAATCGATATGTTTTTTGATAATCGCCCAGCCCTAATTTTGAGTCGATATTGCCAAGGATTAAGGGAGTTAGAAAAAAGCAATTTGATTCGCAAAATATTTCCATAGCTACCCCCTTTGTTCTAAATTTTCGACAAAAAAAAATAAAAATTGCTAAAAATCCGTAAAGAGGGGTTTTTTGGGCCAAAAAATCGACTGGTACAATCAGTTTTGTGATAAAATCATTATTTCGCCTTCAAATAGAGTCATGAAATTTTCGAAAATCCACTTTTCAAAACAAAAAATACTCATAACTCGACTAATAGGAAAGATAGAACGTTCTAGTCTTCACCAATCGATAGAGGGTACAATTTTACATATTTTAGTGAATTTTGAGTCCATATTTCCAAGGATTATGGGAGTTAGAAAAAATCAATTTGTATCGCAAAATATTTCCATAGCTACCCCCTTTGTTCTAAATTTTCGACAAAAGAATTATAAAAAATGCTAAAAATTCGTAAAGAGGGGTTTTTTTGGCCAAAAAATCGACTGGCACAATCAGTTTTGTGATAAAATCATTATTTCGCCTTCAAATAGAGTCATGAAATTTTCGAAAATCCACTTTTCGAAACAAAAATTACTCATAACTCGACAAATAGGAAAGATAGAACGTTCTAGTCTTCACCAATCGATAGACGGGACAATTTTACATATTTTAGTGAATTTTGAGTCCATATTTCCAAGGATTATGGGAGTTAGAAAAAATCAATTTGTATCGCAAAATATTTCCATAGCTTTGTTCTAAATTTTCGACAAAAAAATTATAAAAAATGCTAAAAATTCGTAAAGAGGGGTTTTTTTAGCCAAAAAATCGACTGGCACAATCAGTTTTGTGATAAAATCATTATTTCGCCTTCAAATAGAGTCATGAAATTTTCGAAAATCCACTTTTCGAAACAAAAATTACTCATAACTCGACAAATAGGAAAGATAGAACGTTCTAGTCTTCACCAATCGATAGAGGGGACAATTTTACATATTTTAGTGAATTTTGAGTCCATATTTCCAAGGATTATGGGAGTTAGAAAAAATCAATTTGTATCGCAAAATATTTCCATAGCTACCCCCTTTGTTCTAAATTTTCGACAAAAAAATTATAAAAAATGCTAAAAATTCGTAAAGAGGGGTTTTTTTAGCCAAAAAATCGACTGGTTCAATCAGTTTTGTGATAAAATGATCATTTCGCCTTCAAATAGAGTCATGAAATTTTCGAAAATCCACTTTTCAAAACAAAAAATACTCATAATTCGACTAATAGGAAAGATAGAACGTTCTAGTCTTCACCAATCGATAGAGGGGACAATTTTACATATTTAAGTGAATTTTGAGTCTATATTTCCAAGGATTATGGGAGTTAGAAAAAATCAATTTGTATCGCAAAATATTTCCATAGCTACCCCCTTTGTTCTAAATTTTCGACAAAAAAATTATAAAAAATGCTAAAAATTCGTAAAGAGGGGTTTTTTTGGCCAAAAAATCGACTGGCACAATCAGTTTTGTGATAAAATCATTATTTCGCCTTCAAATAGAGTCATGAAATTTTCGAAAATCCACTTTTCAAAACAAAAATTACTCATAACTCGACAAATAGGAAAGATAGAACGTTCTAGTCGTCACCAATAGATAGAGGGGACAATTTTACATATTTTAGTGAATTTTGAGTCCATATTTCCAAGGATTATGGGAGTTAGAAAAAATCAATTTGTATCGCAAAATATTTCCATAGCTACCCCCTTTGTTCTAAATTTTCGACAAAAAATTATAAAAAATGCTAAAAATTCGTAAAGAGGGGTTTTTTTAGCCAAAAAATCGACTGGTTCAATCAGTTTTGTGATAAAATCATCATTTCGCCTTCAAATAGAGTCATGAAATTTTCGAAAATCCACTTTTCAAAACAAAAAATACTCATAATTCGACTAATAGGAAAGATAGAACGTTCTAGTCTTCACCAATCGATAGAGGGGACAATTTTACATATTTTAGTGAATTTTGAGTCTATATTTCCAAGGATTATGGGAGTTAGAAAAAATCAATTTGTTTCGCAAAATATTTCCATAGCTACCCCCTTTGTTCTAAATTTTCGACAAAAAATTATAGAAAATGCTAAAAATTCGTAAAGAGGGGTTTTTTTGGCCAAAAAATCGACTGGCACAATCAGTTTTGTGATAAAATCATTATTTCGCCTTCAAATAGAGTCATGAAATTTTCGAAAATCCACTTTTCAAAACAAAAAATACTCATAACTCGACTAATAGGAAAGATAGAACGTTCTAGTCTTCACCAATCGATAGAGGGGACAATTTTACATGTTTTAGTGAATTTTGAGTCCATATTTCCAAGGATTATGGGAGTTAGAAAAAATCAATTTGTTTCGCAAAATATTTCCATAGCTACCCCCTTTGTTCTAAATTTTCGACAAAAAATTATAGAAAATGCTAAAAATTCGTAAAGAGGGGTTTTTTTGGCCAAAAAATCGACTGGCACAATCAGTTTTGTGATAAAATCATTATTTCGCCTTCAAATAGAGTCATGAAATTTTCGAAAATCCACTTTTCAAAACAAAAAATACTCATAACTCGACTAATAGGAAAGATAGAACGTTCTAGTCTTCACCAATCGATAGAGGGGACAATTTTACATGTTTTAGTGAATTTTGAGTCCATATTTCCAAGGATTATGGGAGTTAGAAAAAATCAATTTGTTTCGCAAAATATTTCCATAGCTACCCCCTTTGTTCTAAATTTTCGACAAAAAATTATAGAAAATGCTAAAAATTCGTAAAGAGGGGTTTTTTTGGCCAAAAAATCGACTGGCACAATCAGTTTTGTGATAAAATCATTATTTCGCCTTCAAATAGAGTCATGAAATTTTCGAAAATCCACTTTTCAAAACAAAAATTACTCATAACTCGACTAATAGGAAAGATAGAACGTTCTAGTCTTCACCAATCGATAGAGGGGACAATTTTACATATTTTAGTGAATTTTGAGTCTATATTTCCAAGGATTATGGGAGTTAGAAAAAATCAATTTGTTTCGCAAAATATTTCCATAGCTACCCCCTTTGTTCTAAATTTTCGACAAAAAATTATAGAAAATGCTAAAAATTCGTAAAGAGGGGTTTTTTTGGCCAAAAAATCGACTGGCACAATCAGTTTTGTGATAAAATCATTATTTCGCCCTCAATAAGAGTCATGAAATTTTCGAAAATCCACTTTTCAAAACAAAAAATACTCATAGCTCGACTAATAGGAAAGATAGAACGTTCTAGTCTTCACCAATCGATAGAGGGGACAATTTTACATATTTTAGTAAATTTTGAGTCCATATTTCCAAGGATTATGGGAGTTAGAAAAAATCAATTTGTTTCGCAAAATATTTCCATAGCTACCCCCTTTGTTCTAAATTTTCGACAAAAAATTATAAAAAATGCTAAATATTCGTAAAGAGGGGTTTTTTTGGCCAAAAAATCGACTGGCACAATCAGTTTTGTGATAAAATCATTATTTCGCCCTTCAAATAGAGTCATGAAATTTTCGAAAATCCACTTTTCAAAACAAAAAATACTCATAACTCGACTAATAGGAAAGATAGAACGTTCTAGTCTTCACCAATCGATAGAGGGGACAATTTCACATATTCTACCGAATTTTGAGTCCATATTCCCAAGGATTATGGGAGTTAGAAAAAATCAATTTGTTTCGCAAAATATTTCCATAGCTACCCCCTTTGTTCGACAAAAAAATTATAAAAAATGCTAAAAATTCGTAAAGAGGGGTTTTTTTGGCCAAAAAATCGACTGGCACAATCAGTTTTGTGATAAAATCATTATTTCGCCTTCAAATAGAGTCATGAAATTTTCGAAAATCCACTTTTCGAAACAAAAATTACTCATAACTCGACAAATAGGAAAGATAGAACGTTCTAGTCTTCACCAATCGATAGAGGGGACAATTTTACATATTTTAGTGAATTTTGAGTCCATATTTCCAAGGATTATGGGAGTTAGAAAAAATCAATTTGTATCGCAAAATATTTCCATAGCTACCCCCTTTGTTCTAAATTTTCGACAAAAAAATTATAAAAAATGCTAAAAATTCGTAAAGAGGGGTTTTTTTTGGCCAAAAAATCGACTGGCACAATCAGTTTTGTGATAAAATCATTATTTCGCCTTCAAATAGAGTCATGAAATTTTCGAAAATCCACTTTTCAAAACAAAAAATACTCATAACTCGACTAATAGGAAAGATAGAACGTTCTAGTCTTCACCAATCGATAGAGGGGACAATTTTACATGTTTTAGTGAATTTTGAGTCCATATTTCCAAGGATTATGGGAGTTAGAAAAAATCAATTTGTTTCGCAAAATATTTCCATAGCTACCCCCTTTGTTCTAAATTTTCGACAAAAAATTATAGAAAATGCTAAAAATTCGTAAAGAGGGGTTTTTTTGGCCAAAAAATCGACTGGCACAATCAGTTTTGTGATAAAATCATTATTTCGCCTTCAAATAGAGTCATGAAATTTTCGAAAATCCACTTTTCAAAACAAAAATTACTCATAACTCGACTAATAGGAAAGATAGAACGTTCTAGTCTTCACCAATCGATAGAGGGGACAATTTTACATATTTTAGTGAATTTTGAGTCTATATTTCCAAGGATTATGGGAGTTAGAAAAAATCAATTTGTTTCGCAAAATATTTCCATAGCTACCCCCTTTGTTCTAAATTTTCGACAAAAAATTATAGAAAATGCTAAAAATTCGTAAAGAGGGGTTTTTTTGGCCAAAAAATCGACTGGCACAATCAGTTTTGTGATAAAATCATTATTTCGCCTTCAAATAGAGTCATGAAATTTTCGAAAATCCACTTTTCAAAACAAAAAATACTCATAGCTCGACTAATAGGAAAGATAGAACGTTCTAGTCTTCACCAATCGATAGAGGGGACAATTTTACATATTTTAGTGAATTTTGAGTCCATATTGTTTCGCAAAATATTTCCATAGCTACCCCCTTTGTTCTAAATTTTCGACAAAAAATTATAAAAAATGCTAAATATTCGTAAAGAGGGGTTTTTTTTGGCCAAAAAATCGACTGGCACAATCAGTTTTGTGATAAAATCATTATTTCGCCCTTCAAATAGAGTCATGAAATTTTCGAAAATCCACTTTTCAAAACAAAAAATACTCATAACTCGACTAATAGGAAAGATAGAACGTTCTAGTCTTCACCAATCGATAGAGGGGACAATTTCACATATTCTACCGAATTTTGAGTCCATATTCCCAAGGATTATGGGAGTTAGAAAAAATCAATTTGTTTCGCAAAATATTTCCATAGCTACCCCCTTTGTTCTAAATTTTCGACAAAAAATTATAGAAAATGCTAAAAATTCGTAAAGAGGGGTTTTTTTGGCCAAAAAATCGACTGGCACAATCAGTTTTGTGATAAAATCATTATTTCGCCTTCAAATAGAGTCATGAAATTTTCGAAAATCCACTTTTCGAAACAAAAATTACTCATAACTCGACAAATAGGAAAGATAGAACGTTCTAGTCTTCACCAATCGATAGACGGGACAATTTTACATATTTTAGTGAATTTTGAGTCCATATTTCCAAGGATTATGGGAGTTAGAAAAAATCAATTTGTATCGCAAAATATTTCCATAGCTACCCCCTTTGTTCTAAATTTTCGACAAAAAAATTATAAAAAATGCTAAAAATTCGTAAAGAGGGGTTTTTTTGGCCAAAAAATCGACTGGCACAATCAGTTTTGTGATAAAATCATTATTTCGCCTTCAAATAGAGTCATGAAATTTTCGAAAATCCACTTTTCAAAACAAAAAATACTCATAACTCGACTAATAGGAAAGATAGAACGTTCTAGTCTTCACCAATCGATAGAGGGGACAATTTTACATATTTTAGTGAATTTTGAGTCTATATTTCCAAGGATTATGGGAGTTAGAAAAAATCAATTTGTATCGCAAAATATTTCCATAGCTACCCCCTTTGTTCTAAATTTTCGACAAAAAATTATAGAAAATGCTAAAAATTCGTAAAGAGGGGTTTTTTTGGCCAAAAAATCGACTGGCACAATCAGTTTTGTGATAAAATCATTATTTCGCCTTCAAATAGAGTCATGAAATTTTCGAAAATCCACTTTTCAAAACAAAAAATACTCATAGCTCGACTAATAGGAAAGATAGAACGTTCTAGTCTTCACCAATCGATAGAGGGGACAATTTTACATATTTTAGTGAATTTTGAGTCCATATTGTTTCGCAAAATATTTCCATAGCTACCCCCTTTGTTCTAAATTTTCGACAAAAAATTATAAAAAATGCTAAATATTCGTAAAGAGGGGTTTTTTTGGCCAAAAAATCGACTGGCACAATCAGTTTTGTGATAAAATCATTATTTCGCCCTTCAAATAGAGTCATGAAATTTTCGAAAATCCACTTTTCAAAACAAAAAATACTCATAACTCGACTAATAGGAAAGATAGAACGTTCTAGTCTTCACCAATCGATAGAGGGGACAATTTCACATATTCTACCGAATTTTGAGTCCATATTCCCAAGGATTATGGGAGTTAGAAAAAATCAATTTGTTTCGCAAAATATTTCCATAGCTACCCCCTTTGTTCTAAATTTTCGACAAAAAATTATAGAAAATGCTAAAAATTCGTAAAGAGGGGTTTTTTTGGCCAAAAAATCGACTGGCACAATCAGTTTTGTGATAAAATCATTATTTCGCCTTCAAATAGAGTCATGAAATTTTCGAAAATCCACTTTTCGAAACAAAAATTACTCATAACTCGACAAATAGGAAAGATAGAACGTTCTAGTCTTCACCAATCGATAGACGGGACAATTTTACATATTTTAGTGAATTTTGAGTCCATATTTCCAAGGATTATGGGAGTTAGAAAAAATCAATTTGTATCGCAAAATATTTCCATAGCTACCCCCTTTGTTCTAAATTTTCGACAAAAAAATTATAAAAAATGCTAAAAATTCGTAAAGAGGGGTTTTTTTGGCCAAAAAATCGACTGGCACAATCAGTTTTGTGATAAAATCATTATTTCGCCTTCAAATAGAGTCATGAAATTTTCGAAAATCCACTTTTCAAAACAAAAAATACTCATAACTCGACTAATAGGAAAGATAGAACGTTCTAGTCTTCACCAATCGATAGAGGGGACAATTTTACATATTTTAGTGAATTTTGAGTCTATATTTCCAAGGATTATGGGAGTTAGAAAAAATCAATTTGTATCGCAAAATATTTCCATAGCTACCCCCTTTGTTCTAAATTTTCGACAAAAAAATTATAAAAAATGCTAAAAATTCGTAAAGAGGGGTTTTTTTGGCCAAAAAATCGACTGGCACAATCAGTTTTGTGATAAAATCATTATTTCGCCTTCAAATAGAGTCATGAAATTTTCGAAAATCCACTTTTCAAAACAAAAAATACTCATAACTCGACTAATAGGAAAGATAGAACGTTCTTGTCTTCACCAATCGATAGAGGGGACAATTTTACATGTTTTAGTGAATTTTGAGTCCATATTTCCAAGGATTATGGGAGTTAGAAAAAATCAATTTGTATCGCAAAATATTTCCATAGCTACCCCCTTTGTTCTAAATTTTCGACAAAAAATTATAGAAAATGCTAAAAATTCGTAAAGAGGGGTTTTTTTGGCCAAAAAATCGACTGGCACAATCAGTTTTGTGATAAAATGATTATTTCAAATAGAGTCATGAAATTTTCGAAAATCCACTTTTCAAAACAAAAATTACTCATAACTCGACAAATAGGAAAGATAGAACGTTCTAGTCGTCACCAATAGATAGAGGGGACAATTTTACATATTTTAGTGAATTTTGAGTCCATATTTCCAAGGATTATGGGAGTTAGAAAAAATCAATTTGTATCGCAAAATATTTCCATAGCTACCCCCTTTGTTCTAAATTTTCGACAAAAAATTATAAAAAATGCTAAAAATTCGTAAAGAGGGGTTTTTTTGGCCAAAAAATCGACTGGCACAATCAGTTTTGTGATAAAATCATTATTTCGCCTTCAAATAGAGTCATGAAATTTTCGAAAATCCACTTTTCAAAACAAAAAATACTCATAACTCGACTAATAGGAAAGATAGAACGTTCTAGTCTTCACCAATCGATAGAGGGGACAATTTTACATGTTTTAGTGAATTTTGAGTCCATATTTCCAAGGATTATGGGAGTTAGAAAAAATCAATTTGTTTCGCAAAATATTTCCATAGACCCCTTTGTTCTAAATTTTCGACAAAAAATTATAGAAAATGCTAAAAATTCGTAAAGAGGGGTTTTTTTGGCCAAAAAATCGACTGGCACAATCAGTTTTGTGATAAAATCATTATTTCGCCCTTCAAATAGAGTCATGAAATTTTCGAAAATCCACTTTTCAAAACAAAAAATACTCATAACTCGACTAATAGGAAAGATAGAACGTTCTAGTCTTCACCAATCGATAGAGGGGACAATTTCACATATTCTACCGAATTTTGAGTCCATATTCCCAAGGATTATGGGAGTTAGAAAAAATCAATTTGTTTCGCAAAATATTTCCATAGCTACCCCCTTTGTTCGACAAAAAAATTATAAAAAATGCTAAAAATTCGTAAAGAGGGGTTTTTTTAGCCAAAAAATCGACTGGTTCAATCAGTTTTGTGATAAAATCATCATTTCGCCTTCAAATAGAGTCATGAAATTTTCGAAAATCCACTTTTCAAAACAAAAAATACTCATAATTCGACTAATAGGAAAGATAGAACGTTCTAGTCTTCACCAATCGATAGAGGGGACAATTTTACATATTTTAGTGAATTTTGAGTCTATATTTCCAAGGATTATGGGAGTTAGAACAAATCAATTTGTATCGCAAAATATTTCCATAGCTACCCCCTTTGTTCTAAATTTTCGACAAAAAAATTATAAAAAATGCTAAAAATTCGTAAAGAGGGGTTTTTTTGGCCAAAAAATCGACTGGCACAATCAGTTTTGTGATAAAATCATTATTTCGCCTTCAAATAGAGTCATGAAATTTTCGAAAATCCACTTTTCAAAACAAAAATTACTCATAACTCGACAAATAGGAAAGATAGAACGTTCTAGTCGTCACCAATAGATAGAGGGGACAATTTTACATATTTTAGTGAATTTTGAGTCCATATTTCCAAGGATTATGGGAGTTAGAAAAAATCAATTTGTATCGCAAAATATTTCCATAGCTACCCCCTTTGTTCTAAATTTTCGACAAAAAATTATAAAAAATGCTAAAAATTCGTAAAGAGGGGTTTTTTTGGCCAAAAAATCGACTGGCACAATCAGTTTTGTGATAAAATCATCATTTCGCCTTCAAATAGAGTCATGAAATTTTCGAAAATCCACTTTTCAAAACAAAAAATACTCATAATTCGACTAATAGGAAAGATAGAACGTTCTTGTCTTCACCAATCGATAGAGGGGACAATTTTACATGTTTTAGTGAATTTTGAGTCCATATTTCCAAGGATTATGGGAGTTAGAAAAAATCAATTTGTATCGCAAAATATTTCCATAGCTACCCCCTTTGTTCTAAATTTTCGACAAAAAATTATAGAAAATGCTAAAAATTCGTAAAAAGGGGTTTTTTTGGCCAAAAAATCGACTGGCACAATCAGTTTTGTGATAAAATGATTATTTCAAATAGAGTCATGAAATTTTCGAAAATCCACTTTTCAAAACAAAAATTACTCATAACTCGACAAATAGGAAAGATAGAACGTTCTAGTCGTCACCAATAGATAGAGGGGACAATTTTACATATTTTAGTGAATTTTGAGTCTATATTTCCAAGGATTATGGGAGTTAGAACAAATCAATTTGTATCGCAAAATATTTCCATAGCTACCCCCTTTGTTCTGAATTTTCGACAAAAAATTATAAAAAATGCTAAAAATTCGTAAAGAGGGGTTTTTTTAGCCAAAAAATCGACTGGTTCAATCAGTTTTGTGATAAAATCATCATTTCGCCTTCAAATAGAGTCATGAAATTTTCGAAAATCCACTTTTCAAAACAAAAAATACTCATAATTCGACTAATAGGAAAGATAGAACGTTCTAGTCTTCACCAATCGATAGAGGGGACAATTTTACATATTTTAGTGAATTTTGAGTCTATATTTCCAAGGATTATGGGAGTTAGAAAAAATCAATTTGTATCGCAAAATATTTCCATAGCTACCCCCTTTGTTCTAAATTTTCGACAAAAAATTATAGAAAATTCTAAAAATTCGTAAAGAGGGGTTTTTTTGGCCAAAAAATCGACTGGCACAATCAGTTTTGTGATAAAATCATTATTTCGCCCTTCAAATAGAGTCATGAAATTTTCGAAAATCCACTTTTCAAAACAAAAAATACTCATAACTCGACTAATAGGAAAGATAGAACGTTCTAGTCTTCACCAATCGATAGAGGGGACAATTTCACATATTCTACCGAATTTTGAGTCCATATTCCCAAGGATTATGGGAGTTAGAAAAAATCAATTTGTTTCGCAAAATATTTCCATAGCTACCCCCTTTGTTCGACAAAAAAATTATAAAAAATGCTAAAAATTCGTAAAGAGGGGTTTTTTTGGCCAAAAAATCGACTGGCACAATCAGTTTTGTGATAAAATCATCATTTCGCCTTCAAATAGAGTCATGAAATTTTCGAAAATCCACTTTTCAAAACAAAAAATACTCATAACTCGACAAATAGGAAAGATAGAACGTTCTAGTCTTCACCAATCGATAGAGGAGACAATTTTACATATTTTACTGAATTTTGAGTCCATATTTCCAAAGATTATGGGAGTTAGAAAAAATCAATTTATATCGCAAAATATTTCCATAGCTCCCCCCTTTGTTCTAAATTTTCGACAAAAAAATTATAAAAAATGCTAAAAATTCGTAAAGAGGGGTTTTTTGGCCAAAAAATCGATTGGCACAATCAGTTTTGTGATAAAATCATCATTTCGCCTTCAAATAGAGTCATGAAATTTTCGAAAATCCACTTTTCAAAACAAAAAATACTCATAACTCGACAAATAGGAAAGATGGAACGTTCTAGTCTTCACCAATCGATAGAGGGGACAATTTTACATATTTTAGTGAATTTTGAGTCCATATTTCCAAGGATCATGGGAGTTAGAAAAAATCAATTTGTATCGCAAAATATTTCCATAGCTACCCCCTTTGTTCTAAATTTTCGACAAAAAAATTATAAAAAATGCTAAAAATTCGTAAAGAGGGGTTTTTTTGGCCAAAAAATCGACAGGTTCAATCAGTTTTGTGATAAAATCATCATTTCGCCTTCAAATAGAGTCTTGAAATTTTCGAAAATCCACTTTTCAAAACAAAAAATACTCATAATTCGACTAATAGGAAAGATAGAACGTTCTAGTCTTCACCAATCGATAGAGGGGACAATTTTACATGTTTTAGTGAATTTTGAGTCCATATTTCCAAGGATTATGGGTGTTCGAAAAAATCAATTTGTTTCGCAAAATATTTCCATAGCTACCCCCTTTGTTCTAAATTTTCGACAAAAAATTATAGAAAATGCTAAAAATTCGTAAAGAGGGGTTTTTTGGCCAAAAAATCGACTGGCACAATCAGTTTTGTGATAAAATGATTATTTCGCCTTCAAATGGAGTCATGAAATTTTCGAAAATCCACTTTTCAAAACAAAAATTACTCATAACTCGACAAATAGGAAAGATAGAACGTTCTAGTCGTCACCAATAGATAGAGGGGACAATTTTACATATTTTAGTGAATTTTGAGTCCATATTTCCAAGGATTATGGGAGATAGAAAAAATCAATTTGTATCGCAAAATATTTTCATAGCTACCCCCTTTGTTCTAAATTTTCGACAAAAAATTATAAAAAATGCTAAAAATTCGTAAAGAGGGGTTTTTTTAGCCAAAAAATCGACTGGTTCAATCAGTTTTGTGATAAAATCATCATTTCGCCTTCAAATAGAGTCATGAAATTTTCGAAAATCCACTTTTCAAAACAAAAAATACTCATAATTCGACTAATAGGAAAGATAGAACGTTCTAGTCTTCACCAATCGATAGAGGGGACAATTTTACATATTTTAGTGAATTTTGAGTCTATATTTCCAAGGATTATGGGAGTTAGAAAAAATCAATTTGTATCGCAAAATATTTCCATAGCTACCCCCTTTGTTCTAAATTTTCGACAAAAAAATTATAAAAAATGCTAAAAGTTCGTAAAGAGGGGTTTTTTTGGCCAAAAAATCGACTGGCACAATCAGTTTTGTGATAAAATCATTATTTCGCCTTCAAATAGAGTCATGAAATTTTCGAAAATCCACTTTTCGAAACAAAAATTACTCATAACTCGACAAATAGGAAAGATAGAACGTTCTAGTCTTCACCAATCGATAGAGGGGACAATTTTACATATTTTAGTGAATTTTGAGTCCATATTTCCAAGGATTATGGGAGTTAGAAAAAATCAATTTGTATCGCAAAATATTTCCATAGCTACCCCCTTAGTTCTAAATTTTCGACAAAAAAATTATAAAAAATGCTAAAAATTCGTAAAGAGGGGTTTCTTTGGCCAAAAAATCGACTGGCTTAATCAGTTTTGTGTTAAAATCATTATTTCGCCTTCAAATGGAGTCATGAAATTTTCGAAAATCCACTTTTCAAAACAAAAAATACTCATAACTCGACAAATAGGAAAGATAAAACGTTCTAGTCTTCACCAATCGATAGAGGGGACAATTTTACATATTTTAGTGAATTTTGAGTCCATATTTCCAAGGATTATGGGAGTTAGAAAAAAGCAATTTGTATCGCAAAATATTTCCATAGCTACCCCCTTTGTTCTAAATTTTCGCCAAAAAAATTATAAAAAATGCTGAAAACTCGTGAAGAGGGTTTTTTTTGGGCCAAAAAATCGACAGGCACAATCAGTTTTGTGATAAAATCATTATTTCGCCTTCAAATAGAGTCATGAAATTTTCGAAAATCCACTTTTCAAAACAAAAATACTCATAACTCGACAAATAGGAAAGATAGAACGTTCTAGTCTTCACCAATCGATAGAGGGAACAATTTTACATATTTTAGTGAATTTTGAGTCCATATTTCCAAGGATTATGGGAGTTAGAAAAAAGCAATTTGTATCGCAAAATATTTCCATAGCTACCCCCTTTGTTCTAAATTTTCGACACAAAAATTATAAAAAATGCTAAAAATTCGTTAAGAGGGGTTTTTTGGCAAAAAAGTCGACTGGTACAATCAGTTTTGTGATAAAATCAATATTTCGCCTTCAAATAGAGTCATGAAATTTTCGAAAATCCACTTTTCAAAACAAAAAATACTCATAACTCGACAAATAGGAAAGATAGAACGTTCTAGTTTTCACCAATCGATAGAGGGGACAATTTTACATATTTTAGTGAATTTTGAGTCTATATTTCCAAGGATTAGGGGAGTTAGAAAAAATCATTTTGTATCGCAAAATATTTCCATAGCTACCCCCTTTGTTCTAAATTTTCGACAAAAAAATTATAAAAAATGCTGAAAATTCGTGAAGAGGGGTTTTTTTGGGCCGAAAAATCGACTAGTACAATCAGTTTTGTGATAAAATCATTATTTCGCCTTCAAATAGAGTCATGAAATTTTCGAAAATCCACTTTTCAAAACAAAAAATACTCATAACTCGACTAATAGGAAAGATAGAACGTTCTAGTCTTCACCAATCGATAGAAGGGACAATTTTACATATTTTAGTGAATTTTGAGTCTATATTTCCAAGGATTATGGGAGTTAGAAAAAATCCCCCTTTGTTCTAAATTTTCGACAAAAAAATTATAAAAAATGCTAAAAATTCGTAAAGAGGGGTTTTTTTGGCCAAAAAATCGACTGGCACAATCAGTTTTTTGATAAAATCATTATTTCGCCTTCAAATAGAGTCATGAAATTTTCGAAAATCCACTTTTCAAAACAAAAAATACTCATAACTCGACAAATAGGAAAGATAGAACGTTCTAGTTTTCACCAATCGATAGAGGGAACAATTTTACATATTTTAGTGAATTTTGAGTCTATATTTCCAAGGATTATGGGAGTTAGAAAAAATCCCCCTTTGTTCTAAATTTTCGACAAAAAAATTATAAAAAATGCTAAAAATTCGTAAAGATGGATTTTTTTGGCCTAAAAATCGACTGGCACAATCAGTTTTGTGATAAAATCATTATTTCGCCTTCAAATAGAGTCATGAAATTTTCGAAAATCCACTTTTCAAAACAAAAAATACTCATAACTCGACAAATAGGAAAGATAGAACGTTCTAGTCTTCACCAATCGATAGAGGGAACAATTTTACATATTTTAGTTAATTTTGACTCCATATTTCCGAGGATTCACTTGAATGGACAAAGCTGTGCTTAAAATTTCTTTCATATGAGCTTCGCTTAATTTTTTAAGCCTGGATTACTTGTTGAGCCAAAGTGGTGCAATCGGGCATAAGTCATTGGAAAATAATCAATAATAAGTAATTTTTAGGATATAAATTTCGCAAATTACTCCCAACTCCTCTTATGCATGAATTTTGAAACTTGGTCTTTCTTTATATAAAAAACATTTTCGATACCGATAATTTTACAAAGAAATTTGTCGTATCATCTAATGACGATATTCAAGTGATGCTTCTCCCTCTCGGAAAACGGGAGTAAACTCGATGTCGCTGGCATACTCCAACGAGTAACAACAACCAAGGGCATTAACGTCATCCAATTATCTATCAAAGTTTTATGCAGATAACGTCAATGAATAAAGTACCGGAAAGTTTGAAATGTAATTTTAAGAAAGTTTATAACCCCCTCCTGCCTTGTCGATAATTTGTGAATATTTGCAGCGTTGTCGGTGTTTTGGTTGTAATTGATAAACTTGTGGACTGTATAATATATTTTATTTTTGACATAACAGAAAAATTACACCTGCAGACATGTCAACATTCATGACTAAACTGATTTTGATAGGAACAAAAGGCGCTGATGCCATATTTCATAAAATGATTGGTCGCTAAATACCTTAGTATAAAATTTTAATTTTGGGACTTAACATACCGCCCGCCTTGAAAGTACCGTAGTACTTTAAAAATTCTTACATAATTTAGCTTCAAAAAAAATAAATTATGAAGTTACATATTACGACCAATATATTAAGTTAGGTTAAACCATAACATACAATTAAAACATATTGGTTTTAACGGTTAACATAATTAATACAGTCATTATAGTAGAACATAAAATTGACATGGTTTTAATAACATCTAATATAAACTGAAATGCTGTAATGAATAAGTAATATTACAATCATTCTCCAGACAAACTTTTTTTTTTAAAGATAATCAAAAACAAACTATAACCAAGGATACTACTAGTAATTACTAGGTCTTTGATCATTTGGTTATACATAATTAATAATTTCAATCAATTGGCAGTGCACATACGCGATTTACTGCACGTGTTATTTCACCACCGTTCACCCTTAAGTTCACTACACGGTTAATTCCGTCCTTTCCCGGGTGCAAGGCAATGACTCTGCCTAAATGCCAATTCATAGGCGGAGCGTTGTCATTTTTTATTAACACTAAAGTTCCAACCTTAATTAAAATTGTGGAATTCTGTCTCCATTTCAAGCGAGTTTGTAGCTCTGACAGATATTCTTTTTGCCACCTACGCCAAAAATGCTGCGCCATATATTGGAGATGCTGCCACTTGGTGAGGCGATTCTCTGGAATGGTTGTTACGTTAATTTCAGGAAGGCTAGTGAGTGGTTTGCCGATCAAAAAGTGTCCTGGTGTTAACGCCGATACGTCGTCCGGATCCTGAGTAAGTGGAGATAGCGGACGCGAATTTAGTATACCTTCAATTTGTGTCAACACCGTGGCATATTCTTCAAATGTTAAACGATTTTCACCTATAACGCGCTTAATGTGACTTTTTGCTGACTTGATGCCAGCTTCCCAGAGTCCGCCGAAGCTTGGAGAAGATGCGGGTATAAAATGCCATTTTATACTATATTCAGAAGACAATTGATTAGCAATAACTTCCGAGTGATTTATTAAAAATTGGTAAATCTTAGAAAGTTCGTTATTTGCGCCCTTATAATTTGAACCGTTATCTGAGTAGACGTTAGATGGTTTACCACGTCTACTCACAAATCTAGTGAACGCAGCTAAGAATGCTTGCGTGGTCAGTTCAGATACCAATTCAATGTGTATGGCCTTCGTGCTCATACATACAAATATACACATATATGCCTTAATAATTTTAGCACCGCGCGTCTGCCTATCCTTTAACAAAAATGGTCCGCCATAATCAGTACCGACATTTACAAAAACACTATTAGAAGTAACTCGTACTTCTGGTAAGTCACCCATTAAGTAGTTAGAGTCTCTTGGAGCAACACGGAAACATTTTACACAATGTCGAATTATGTTCTTGCAGGCATTTCGACCAGATATAGGCCAGTATCTTTCTCTTACTGCGTACAACAAATTTTGTACACCGCAATGAAGCAAACGTTCATGTGTTTGTCTCAAGATTTGATTAGTCAAAAAATGATTACTGGGTAAAATTATTGGATGTTTATTCTCAAAAGGCAGAGTTGAATTTTTGATTCTGCCGCCTACCCGCATTATACCGTTTTGCACAAAGGGGTTAAGAGACAAAATTTTACTTGATTTATCTAATTCTTTTTTACTACTTAATTTTGCATATTCATGAGGAAAACATTCTATTTGTACATTTTTAATAATTACATTCAAAGCTCCGTCAAGTTCTTCGGGAAGCAATGGACCATAAATTCTGTCACTATGTCTTGCCTTGATATTAGTCACAAACCGTAAAATATATGCTAGTATTCTTAAAGTTTTCGAAAACGAAGAAAACTTATGTAGTATAAACATTATTTCATTATTAGCCCTGATTATAGCACAAGAGACACTCCTTTGTTCAGGTGTATTGGTGATTTCATGGACAGGTTCAGTCACATTCCATTTTTCGTTATTTACCAAAAGCCAATCAGGACCATGCCACCATAATTTTGAAATTTTAAAAACTTCAACAGTTAATCCTCTGGATAATAAATCTGCGGGATTATCGCTGGACTTTACATAAGACCAATTTTGGGGTTTGGTGAGTGACCTAATTTCGCTTACCCTGTTTGCCACAAAAGTTTTCCATTTGTTAGATTCATTTCGTATCCAACACAAATTTATTGTTGAATCTGTCCAAAAATATAATTTATTAAAATTGATTTCCAGAACCTTCAATATTTTACATGTCAAATTTGCCAGTAATTGCGCACCACACAATTCAAGACGAGGCAGGCTAATTTGCCTCAATGGAGCAATGCGTGATTTTGCACACAACAAACTAGAGTGATAAGTTCCATTAGCATTCAAAGAACGTAAATATATGCACGCCCCATAGGCCTTTACTGAAGCATCGCAAAATCCATGCAATTCAATACTTACGTATTGTGGAACAATTATGCACCTTGGGATTTTTATTTCCTTAATAACGCAAAGATTAGTATAAAATGAGAACCATATATTCATAAGATTCTGAGGAATATCATCATCCCAGTCTACCTTTAATTGCCAAAGTTCTTGAATTATAAGTTTTGCAATTATTATAATTGGACCCAGCAAACCTAGAGGGTCAAATATTTGACAAATTAATGATAAAATCGCGCGTTTTGTTAATTTATTATTATACAAATTATTATTAATATTGATATTGTATCTAATAGAATCATCACTAGCGTCCCAGTATACTCCTAAAGTTTTATTTTGCTCATTTAGCCCTATACTAAGTATACTAACGTCTAGATCTTTGTTCGTTTCGAATTTATTTAGCAACTCTTTATTGTTACATAAAAACTTCCTAAGTTCAAAACCATAATTGGCCAACAACTTAAGGATATTATTCTGAATTTCTAACAATTCTGACATTGAATTGGAGCCTGTTAGCAAATCGTCCATATAAAAATCTCTTTCAATAATTTTACTAATTTTAGGAAAATTTGTTTTATTTTCACTAGCAATCTGAAATAAGCATTTGACCGCTAAATAAGGAGCGGACGCCGTGCCATAGGTTACGGTATTTAATTTAAAACACTTAATTTTTTCGTCTGATTGTGATCGCCAAAAGATCTTTTGATATTTTAATTCATCCGGATTAATAAGTATCTGACGATACATTTTTGATATATCACCGGTCATAACATATTGGTGAATGCGGAACCTAGCTAAAATAGAAAAAACATCTTGCTGTAGCGTAGGGCCACTAAATTGAACATCATTAAGAGAAAGTCCACTTGATGTTTTTGCCGACGCATCAAACACTACCCGGCATTTGGTAGTGAGGCTACTGTATTTTAATACCGCATGATGCGGTAGATAATATCCCTCATCCTTTATATCATCAATTTCCGTCATATGACCAAGACTATGATATTCATTCATGAATGTGCAATATTCAGATTTTAAATTCGGATTTTTTTCGAGTTTTCGTTCAAGCAAATGAAATCGACTTAATGCCATATTACTAGAATCACCCAATGAATCTAGATTATTCTTAAAAGGAACCCTGACTATAAATTTCCCCGTTGAGTCCCTTGTCGTAGTATTTCGAAAATAGTTCTCGCAGTATGTTTCAGATTCGGACATATTTACCTTATTATCAACCTCTTCGATTTTCCAAAATTTTTCGATTTTATGTTCAAACATAGCATTAGAATCCGAGATATTTAAATAACTATACGATTTATTGAAAGATGTAAAATCTAAATTTAAATTACCCGCTATTATATAACCAAATTTGGTCTCTTGCAAAATTGGCATTTTGAATCCAAGTTGGACCTGATTAGATCCCATAATAGGCCAGAATATGCTTGATCCTAGCAATACATCAATATCTGCTGATACATTAAAATTCGGATCAGCCAATTGTAAATTGGAAGGAATTTTAAGGTTATCTTTATTAAAGGACATGGTTGGTAATTTATCAGTAACTCTAGGGAGAACTAAACAACTAATATTACTCTTGTAATTATTAACCCGTGACTTTATTGTCAAATTTACTTGTTTATTTATGTTAGTTAATGTTTGGCCTACTCCCTTCACTGCATGATTTATTTTAATTGGTTCTATACATAATTTGTTACAAATATCCTGCGAAATAAAGTTACTTTGTGAGCCACTGTCCAATAGAGCCCGAGCAGTAATTGTTTTTACCCCATTTGTTAACTGAATAATTGCAGTTGAAAGTAATACTTGCGAATGACCTTTCACTGCTGAAATTTCCCCAAAAGGTGTCACTTGGTTAGAGCCGGTAACTCCGCAAGCTGTCGCATGTGAATTCAACGAAGAACCTTGAATTTGGTCTGTGTTATTTTCATGAGAGGGAGGAGTTTGTTGGATTTCTTGCTCTTGGCGCGAAATATTTCCACTGTTGGTTCTTCCTGGGCTTTGATCGTTTTTATTGTAATGTTCCCTATGGAGTAGTGTATTATGAGCCTTCCTACATTTAAAACATTTTGATTTTGGACATTTCCATGAGTGATGTGAATCTCTCAGACAGTTTAAACACAATTTAAGTTGTTTGACTGCACTTATTCGGTCATTAATTGATAATTTCAAAAAGGATTCACATTTAAAAATGCCGTGAGACTGTTGGTTACAAAAATAACACTTAAAATTACTCTCTGAATTTTTGTTATCTGTAGATTGGTAACTATTACTATGTCCATGTTTATATATTTTTTTTAATGATTGTTTATACTTACTTGTCTCGACACTATTATTCGAGACGTCCAATTTTTCCAATATCTCACATTTATTTTTCAAAAAAATATTTAAATCACTCATTGCTGGTAATTCTTTCGCGTATTTATACGTTTCCCAATCACGTCGCGTAGTAGGGTCAAATTTACTAGACATTATATATATAATCAGACGATCCCAAGCATCTGTGTTTTCTCCTAAAGAATTGAGAGAACGTAAATGCTTTGTGACACAATCATACAAATTGCGCAGGTCACTATATGATTCGTTCATCAAACATGGATGCTCAAATATTGCACGTATATGATTATAAATTATTAACTTTTTGTTTTCGAATCTATCTGTCAAAAACTGCCATGCAATCCTATAATTCGCATCAGAAACTTCTATTGACTTGATTATGTCATGAACCTCTTTACTTAACGAGGACCTTAAATAATAAAATTTCTGTATGTTATTTAATGCAGTATTACCATCCACTAAGGCTTTAAAGGAATCCTTAAATTCTAACCAGTTGCCATACTGGCCATCAAAAGTTGGCAATTTAATAGGTGGTAACTTTACAAATGACTGTACCGAATTTAAATCGGCTACACCGAACTTATTTGAACCGACCACGGAACCATTACTACCGTCATTCGAACTTTCTTTATTATATTTATTTATTAAGTTATTTATATTGCTAATCAATTTATAATATTTGGTTTCAAACTCATTTCTCTCAGCTTCGTCGGGCTGAGATTCTGATTCATTTTCTTTAGTACCTAATTGTTCTATTCGAAATTGAAGTTCCTCAAACTCGTTACAAATTGGCTGTACGCCTTCTAACCTAATTTGCAATTCATTAATAATTTCATCATTTAATGTTTCTCGATTAATTGACTCAAAATAATTTTTAAATCGTGTTAGCTTACTTTTTATAGTCGTTCTTTGGGATTTTAATGTCCCGAGTTCAGCCATGTTATCGACACAAATCCAAACTATTACCAAATTAAATAATATAATTATGGAACGCACTTACTCAGAACTTTTTTTCGAAAGGAACCCTTGGTGGAACACGACAATTTTATTTTTCACTGCCTTCCTGTTCTCTCTCTCTTCTATTTGGCTTGGACTATGATGGACTTCACGCTGCATGCACTATCTTGAAAATATGGTTTCTCTCTTGTTAAGAACCGCGCTTTTTTTGCCGGTTATATTTATCAACAGTTTACTTCTAAATTGTTGAACATCACTAGATACATTTCACTTATTCTTCATCGGCTCGAAGGACCAATGTTTTGGTTGTAATTGATAAACTTGTGGACTGTATAATATATTTTATTTTTGACATAACAGAAAAATTACACCTGCAGACATGTCAACATTCATGACTAAACTGATTTTGATAGGAACAAAAGGCGCTGATGCCATATTTCATAAAATGATTGGTCGCTAAATACCTTAGTATAAAATTTTAATTTTGGGACTTAACAGTCGGATTGTTCATGAAATATTAAAATAAACAGAAACAAAAAACGTAAATGTAGAAAAATTCACAATATATTAAATGAAAACTACTAAATTATCGATAATTTTATCATTTTTTCCATTTGTATTTTTAGTTAATTACATTTAAGAAAAGATTTCAGAAGGGTAGAGAATTCTACAATAAAAGTGGTAAGGTTATTACTGAGTTATAATACCAAATATTTTAATGAATAAATATAATAAAAATAAAAACTCAAGCAATAAAATATATCAGAAACAGATCGTTACTCTTCTATATACTTTTTAAAATCTGCGAATATAAAGTATAATTTTAATTATGGGTACTCGGTAGATCGTAGATCATTCTCACCGATCGTAATACAAAACGATCCGTCTAAAAAAAAAACTATAAATTTTGCAAGATTTTGAAAGAAACCCGAACCGTGTATAGTTATTACATAAAAGAACTACCCATCTTCAAACTTGTTATTTTATTGGGAAAGTTATCAGGAACTAGTTTATAAAGAACAGGACTTGAATATGGAAAGTTTTTCCCTTCAATTTTTAGTTTTTCTTGTTAACAATGGCAGGCGAGTTCAAAGTTGAGATATGTATAGGTCTTGCGAACATTATTCATGTCATAAGTCATTGGAGAATAATCATAATGAGTAAAATTTACTTTTTCCACAGTCGCGCGTAAAATGACTAATTACTATATTCAAATGAAATCGTAAAGTCGACGAATGCCGAGGATTGTTACTTTACGCTCTAGCGCAAAAAAGGAATCTTTTTCGCTCGCTTATTTAATCAAACCACGCCCTCCGAATTAACTCAATTGGTGAATATTTATTAATTTATCAGATTAAAAATTAAATAAAATTATATATGAAAATTTTCAATAATTTTGAAATATGGTCAAAAATGGTCAATAATTGCCAATAATTGTCAAAAACTGTTAAAAATGGACAATTTTTGTCAAAAATGGCCAATAATTGTCAGAAATTACAAAAAGGGTCAATAATTGTCAAAAACTATAAAAAATTTGAAAAATGGTCAAACATTTTCAAAAATTGTCAAAAATGGTCAATTGTGCTAGATTTAAATTTTTTTTTTGAAAAATGGTCAAAAATTCTCAAAAACTGTCAAAAATGGTCAATAATTGTCAAAAACTATCAAAAATGGTCAAAAATTGTCAAAAATGGACAATTATTTTAAAAATTGGTCAATAATTGTCAAATATTGTTAAAATTTTGAAATATGGTCGATAATTGTCAAAAACTATCGAAAATGGCCAATAATTTTGAAAAATGGTAAAAAATTTTGAATAATTGTTAAAATTTTTGAAAAATTGTCAAAAACTCTGGAAAATTGTCAAAAATGGCCAATAATTGTCAAAACCTATCAAAAATGGTCAAAAATGGACAATTATTGTTAAAAATTATCAAAATTTTGAAAATTAGTTAATAATTATCAAAAATTGTTAAAGTTTTTGAAATATGGTCAAAAATTTGGGAAAATGGTCCATAATTGTCAACAATTGTCAATAATTATCGAAAATGGTCAATAATTTCGAAAAATGGTCTAAAATTTTGAAAAATGGTATAAAATTTTGAAAAGTTGTCAAAAATGGTCAAAAACTATCAAAAATGGTTAAAAATTGTCAAAATTGGTCAATAATTGTCAAAAATTGTTGAAATTTTGAAATATGGTCGATAATTGTCAAAAACTATCAAAAATGGTCAATAATTTTTAAAAATTGTCAAAAATTTTGAAAAACTGTCAGAAATTTTGAAAAATTGTCTAAAATGGCCAATAATTGTCAAAAACTATCAAAAATGGTCAAAAACTGTCAAAAATGGACAATTATTGTTAAAAATTGTCAAAATTTTGAAAATTAATTGATAATTGTCAAAAATTGTTGAAGTTTTTGAAAATTTATCGAAATATGGTCAATAATTGTCAAAAATGGTCAAAAATTGGGAAAAATGGTCCATAATTGTCAACAATTGTCAATAATTATCAAAAATTGTCAATAATTTTGAAAAATGGTCTAAAATTTTGAAAAATTGTCAAAAATGGTCAAAAACTATCAAAAATGGTTAAAAATTGTTAAAAACTGTTAAAAATGGACAATTATTGTCAAAAACTGTCAAAAATGGTTAAAAATTGGTCAATAATTGTCAAAAATTGTTGAAATTTTGAAAAATGGTCGATAATTGTCAAAAACTATCAAAAATGGTCAATAATTTTGAAAAATGGTCAAAAATTGTCAAATTTTTTGAAAAACTGTCAGAAATTTTGAAAAATTGTCTAAAATGGCCAATAATTGTCAAAAACCATCAAAAATGATCAAAAACTGTCAAAAATGGACAATTATTGTTAAAAATTGTTAAAGTTTTCGAAAATTTGTCAAAAATTTGAAATATGGTCAATAATTGTCAAAAATGGTCAAAAATTTGGAAAAATGGTCCATAATTGTCAACAATTGTCAATCATTATCAAAAATGGTCAATAATTTTGAAAAATTGTCAAAAATGGTCAAAAACTATCAAAAATGGTTAAAAATTGTCAATTATTGTCAAAAACTGTCAAAAATGGTTAAAAATTGACATCATTTTGAAAAATGGTCAAAAATTATCAAAAATTTGGAAAAATGTTCACTAATCTGAAAAACAGTCAAAATGGTCAATAATTGTTGAAATTTTGAGAAATGGTCAATAATCGTCAAAAGTTGTCAAAATTTGGAAAAATAGTCAATAAATAATACGAGCCGTTTCCGAAAATCGATTTAAACACGTGATTTACTAAAAATCGATTATTATTACTATAAAAATCGATTATAAGAACATAAAAATCGATTATTTTTTAAAATCCCTAGTCAGTAGATCTTTTTAAGGTGTTAATCATGATGAATAGCGGTCCTATTATAACCTAAGACAATATAAAAAACTGTTTTAATTATTAAAAGGGCGACTGTAGGAAAAATTATGTGTGTTTTTCGAGCGTAAAGTAAAATTGCCGCTTTCGAAAGATCGCCGCGCTCCGCTCCGCGTCGCGTTTCTCAAGCGGCAATCTGTTACTTTACGCTCGAAAAACACAAATAACTATTTAATGATCTGTTAATGAATTTTTTTGATAACCTACGCAAAAAAAATTTTTGACATGAATAATGCTAGAAATTTGTGAAATGGGGTTTTTTACGACAAGAAAACGACTATATCGATTTTCGATAAAATAATTTTTCCTAAAGAAATTATGAAAATAAAAGAATATGACACTTTTAGGAAATGGTGGAACCAGAACAATATTCATAGCTTCACACAGCGGGTGCTGTTAGGTTTTTATTTGAAGAAAGGTCTAGAAAATTCAAATCTTTTTTTTCTAAAAAAAAAATGAAAAATGCTAAAAATTTGTAATAAGGGGTTTTTTTAGGACGAAAAATTAACTGGCACAGTCAGTTTTTTAATAAAATCATCGCCTTTAAATAGTGTCATGAAATTTTCGAAAAAACGCATTTTCAACATAAAAAGTCCTGTAAATACCACAAAACCAGAAATATTGAACTGAAATTTCAGAAAGGTAACCTCAAAAGACTAGTCTACTCGGAAAAAAATTACCAAGAGCATAACTCGCAGGTGTTTCCGTTTTATGGATCATCATTGCTTCACATACTTTATAAACTGATATATTTTCTTTTTTCTTACAGTGGTAACAGAGCAGGAAGTTAGAGCTTTCATCGGTGATACGATAGCTCTACCTTGCCAACTAAGCGTTCCGAATTGTGGCATACTGCACAGTGTCAAATGGTACAAAGATGCCAACAGAGTCTACGTTCTCACAAATCAAGGTTCGGGAAGACCCGAAGGAAGTGCCACTGAACGGTAAGTCTCCATTTATACTTTCGCTTATTGAAAATCTGTTTGTCCGGTGCTATAATTTCTCTCTCTATCTCTCTCTCTCCAGCGGTTAACCAAAGTCCGGTCAAATTTATGAATTTCATTTCCTCAAGAGGCACCTGATCGATATATTCTAGAACACTCCGGGGAACACAAATCACCGGGAAAAAAAAATACAGAAAGTTCGAAATCCGCACAATCCATAAAAATATATATGAGGGGTATTCCCTGTTAAAAACTTTTTTTCGGAAAGGCCATCATTCATACGTTAGATGTATCGTATCCGTTGTACCGAATTAGCTAGTAAATACGAGGTGGTTTGTAAATAGAAGTGAGGAGACACAATAGATCTTTTAGGTCTCAGTGAGACAACCTGTATACTTTTCCGAAGATCTGATTTATATTTCGGCGCAAACATTTCTCAAATTTGAAGTGTCACTACAAAGATAATCAATGAAAAATCATCTTGATATTTTTTTATTGTCGCCCACTTAAGCCCTCTTTCACACTTCACGGCTTTCTTAAAGTGACCGTGTACGGCAACGGTGCCGTGTGTATTTTAGTTGGTGTTCACACGAACAGACGGCGCTCAGTTTTTGTATTAAGTGCAGAGGGATGGATGGAAGAAAAATATACTTGTTAATGAATGAAAAATGAAAAACAAGAAAATTTTGGATTCATCCTTGTAACGGTAAAAGTCGTACCTCACAGGGCACCAGCTCGAAGGGCTCCGGCTAGAGACTCCCCTCAAGGGTGATTCGACCCCAAGTTTATGTCACACAGGGATAACAGAAGGGTTGTAAAAATTGAGGGCGCCACTACCTTTTTAACGATGAAAACTACAAAGAAAACTAAGGCGGAAAAGGTAGAAACGCCTTGTAGAATTTAGATAAAAGTTAATAAAGAGAAGTGACCCCGGGCGGTATCTCCCTCAACTTTTATAGTTGAGGATTTTAATAAAAAAAAGAATTAAAAACAAATTTACAGTTTATTCTGCCACAGGAAATGAACAACGGAATTTACTAAAGGAATTTGTACTTTTATAGGTACTTAGCTTAGATGAAGTGGTTTCCTGGAGAAGAAGTCAGGTCTTGATCCGAACTGATGAGTTCTGTTCTAGGGCGGTAGTTTGAGCTAGGGCGGTATCCTTGGCTATATTCTTGGGGTTATATTCTTCGGTTTATATCCTCAGCGTTATATTCTAGCGTAGGGTTATATTCTCGGCGTTAAATTCTTGGGTTATATTCTTGGCTTATATTCTCGCCTAGGGTTATATTCTTGGCTTATATTCTCGCCTAGGGGCTGTGCTTACCTAGAAGTACAAGTGGATCAGGGATATGTAGGAACTTGAATGTAATGGCACATTATGTTGGTCAGCTTTTCAGGTTAAACAAAAGGAAGGCAGTTATTTGAAAGTCAAAAAAATTGATTTAATTTACTGAAAGCTTTCCAACATTATATGTCCCATGTTAAAACAGTAAAAATAGCAATTATCGGCTAAATAAAAAAATATACTAATGATCCGAAAGAAACTAATAATAGCAATAAGTTATTTATTTGGTTATATGAAAAAATATCGTGCTTAGGAAATATATGAAACCGACACTGGCGTTGCGAAAGAATATTTTATAGGTTAACGGTAATTTATAAAAAATGTTATTTTATAATTAAAAGAGTTATTTCGCAACTGAAAAAGCTTGAAAATGTTTGTATGAAAGTAAAAAGTGAATTATAAAAGAATATTTGGCTTAAAACTAGCATATTAGTATAAAAGAATAGTTTATGACCACGTGTTGAATTTAATTTCGTCTATCTCTGTAAAAAAATAAAGAATGCATACGAAAATTATATCAGACAGTACTTTAGAAGAAGCTTATTAATTATAGATTATGATTTTGGACTTACCACAGCAAAATTCATAAGATAGGTACTTGAGATATGAAAGATAGCGAAAGACGATGTGCCTTCTTGGGCAGACGATAACAAAAGGGGTGTTTAACGTGGCGTTGTCCGTTGGCAGACGTCAATTGTCTTACGTTCGGGGTAGAAGAGTTTGGGATCACAGAACTATAATTGAATGTGGCTAGTAACGACGAGCGCTAATTAAAAGGATTTATTCTGTAAAATCGAAACAGGTCGATAGACATGTTACATCCTCTACTTGAAAACAGACAGTTTATGGGCGAATTTGTAATATTGTTTCATGAGATACGAGAAGTTTTTTTTAATTACTTTCGAACGTCTGTTGACAGTTTCGATGAGTTATGCACAAAATTGCAGATTTATTTACAAAAAGAGGACACATATATGCGAAGTTGTCCTTATCCTCCAAAATCCTACTGCGACGGCAGCCCTGTATGATTCCGGCATCAAATCTTCAAGACAATGTGCTACCATTACATACGGCACCGTTGCCGTACACGGTCACGTTAAGTGTGAAAGAGGGCTAACCCTCCAATTGAATTTTGATCCATCTCTATTTGAAAAAAAGAAATTTGATTAAATATACCGTGACCCTCGTATAGGATAAAGAGTTATTCATGAGTGAGATACGTGCGATCAGTTACACAGTATCAAATAATATATCATATGAACGTACCTATAAGACAGGATGGAGTGAAAACTTGTCAGGCGAATTTGATGCATCGGCTGTGAAAAATAATGGAGTGGATACTTTTAACGAAATTCCATTCATTTACTCCGTTTCATCCCGGCCGCCATCTGTTATATTATTAAGTAAACGAAAGGGTTGTCCGAAAATAAATTGGACAAGCACAAGATAGTCCCCGTTTTATATTCATTACATTTTTTTCTTTTAAAGTTACTTTAATTCAGTTTTTTTTTATATTAAAAATTCCCGGCGTCAAGGACACGTTATAAATAAACTCATTTGAATATAGAAATCTCCGTACGGTACCTTAATGAGTTATTTCAACTTGAGTTGATGTACAACTCTCTCTCTCTCTCTCTATCCTCCTCGACTTCTGCCTGAAAACAGGGACTAATGAATGAAGATCCTGCTTATCATTTAAGAGACATCCCTACAAACAAGTAGCAAGTAATTGAAAAGGAGTAAGTATGAAAGTTAAAAGACTCCCACGTTGAGAAGAAAATAGACAGGGGCGAATCGGCTTATTTTTTTCAAAAACAATATAAAAATGGGAGAAAATTGTATACCATTGATTGATTCATTGATTGGTTCGGCACCTCCAGTCAGAGGCTTAGAGAGACCAGAAGAAACCAGTAGCCCTTATCAGGCTCAACAGTCTTTTCACTAGGTCCTTCTTGGAGAAATCCTCTCTTGGATATTCCAGTTCTAGGAGTCAATATCTCCAATGAGACAGTGCTTCACATTCTAAGGTAATGTGAGAAGCTGTTTGCTCCTCTTCCATGCTGCACAACCAACAGATAGGTTCCTCCCTATATATGCCAATTGTATGCATGTGCTTCCTTGGGGTACAGTGACCGGTGAGTAATCCCGTCACTTTCCTTAGCTGGCCCCTGCTGAGGTTTAATATTTCGTTAGTCAGCGACTCCCAGGGTTTTTTGACCAGGTGTTTGCTGTGTTTCTTTTTTGGCACATGTCTCCAGTACGTCTGAATCCACCGAGATGTACAACCACGTGCAGCAGATTTTGATATTCCAAATACTGGTTCAGGACCAGTGAATGCAGTTTCAGACCCTAGCTTTGCTTTGGTATCTGCCTTTTCATTGCCTACAATACCCTCGTGTCCCGGGACCAACTTAAGAGTTACTCTATTATGGTTTGCCAGGGCTAAAAGTTTTTGTAGGCAGTCCCAGATCAGTCCATAGGTTAACCATGAGTCTCACCACAGTTGTGTACAGCCATTGAACGATCCGTGGATTTAGTCCCCATGTGTTTCCTATTGCCCGCCGGGCAGCCATTAGGGCCATTTTCCCTATATAGGTGTGAATTCCAGGTTAGTTTTGCATCCAGTATTAGGCCCAGATACTTGACCTCATGGCTATAAGACACAGCTACACATTGAAGAGGCTTGGCAGTTTTAGTCTCTCAAGCTTCCTGTTTCTAGTGAACGGAATGAGCAAAGTTTTTGCAAGGCTCATCCTTAGGCATTCCCTCCTACACCATTTCTAGAGCTTGTTGCATCGGGGGATATTTCCCCAGTACAAAATATTGTCAGATCATCTGCATACCCCTGGGTGTATATCCCCTTACTGTTCAATTCCTCCAGGAGTTCGTCTATGACAAGGTCTCGCAGCAAAGGTGATAAGACTCCTCACTGTGGACATCCCTTCATTATCGATACCTCCATGGAATCTCCAAATAAGGTTGTCCCGTTGAAAAGTATTTGGTGTCATCTGCTCCACGCCTTGCAATAGCAGCTATCTATCATGGAGCCAAAGGAGGTGTGGTAGAACGCTCCTTCTATATGGTGTATACCATTGAATGGTGTTGGGAAATGAGTACAAAACTGACACTGAGTATTGTTGCTGTATTATCAAATCGTACAATGGAGTGGCCATGGATATGAACTGTGCATTATCGGTCTACGATGTAATTATCGCAGGGCTCTTTTGCTTTCTACAATGCAATTATCGCAATTGACGTTTTCCAAGTAGGTCATCGTGACGAATTTCTGTCACCGGACAACCTTCACACTAAATACAAACCGAATAATACAACACGATAAAACTCATAACAATTGCCTTTTTACACTTTTAAATTATCATAGTATGCAACTAATACACAGAAGTACACAAATTTACCATCAAACAATCAATCGATTCATATTTAAATTAGTAAAAAATGCTATTTCTATCCATCTTTCTGAAGGTTGTCCGTGATCAGCTGACAACATGGCGCAGGATGACGTCACTTGGAAACGCTCTATTGCTCTCCATTTATATGGGATTTTCGACAGGAGGGAAATATTCGTCTAAATGCAGCCGCCGACTAAAAATGGTTTTTACAATATTATAGATCGACGATATTTTAAATTTTCCGTGTTCCGTCCCTGGAGTTACAATGACGAAGATACATTATCAGTCACCGACGTCGGTCGTCTCATCGTCGTCATCAGTGGCGTTGCATGCACAATTTACATAACACTTGACCTGGTTACCAATTTATTTGAAAATGACATACGTTTTCAAGGGGAACTACATATTATGGATATGTAAGTGGAATGTCGGCACGTACGACTCGAAGGACGACATTTTTTTCCGAAAAAATGCCAGTTATTCTTCTATAGGGTGTAATTTTATCGGTGATCAATAATTTAAGTATGGTTTTATAGAATTTTGTTTGCTATTGTTCTTCTACACCATTTTTTGCCGATTCGCTAACATCAGTTGATCTATTCGAGTGATTTGTTATATTTTTGTCCTTTACTTTCCAGCTAATTGCATCAGCGGCAGGTTTAGTCCATTTTGTCCATTTAGTCCATTTGTCAGTTTGATTTCTCCAGAGTTGATTTGGTTTTAAGAACAGTCGTGGTGATCCTTTGATCCTTTGATATGTTTATGAAAAAGTCGTACAGAACAGCTTTGTCTTTCACTATTTGAAACCAACCATTTACTCCTTGTACAGCTTTTAGAACCACCTTGGCACGTTTTACTGAACACCGGATTGTATTCAATGCGATTTGTTGGAGGAGACTCATCGTAATTTTCCTTGATTTGAAATAAATCCACCAAACAACCAACTGTCTCTCCTCCTCCACACGCTAATTCTACAGAAGCTATATGGGAAAATTTACGCATAAGACCTTCAGGAGTATTTTCTTGTAAAAGTTTGCACGAAACGTTCCACATTGTCTCCACAGTTGCTTCTTTAAATTTGGTCCCGTTCTTCTTTCTCATATTGACCGCCCAATCTTTTAGTATCAACGCCAATTCTTCTAAGCTTTTATGCTCATTTAATTCATATTCTCGTCCGCAGCAAAATTCCATACTATATAAGGATCTAATAGTATATTGTGTAATATGAATACTAAAAGTTTTTGTACCTTTTTAACTCTTTTTAACGTGAACTTCTTCCAAAAGCAATCCTGTACAGGAGTATATTTTATTTTCCAGGTCCATAAATACACAACATCCAACTTGCATGATATCCCGTACCTAGTGTAGCTATTTAGTATACACTGTCAAAGGAGCCCAGACATGGCGCTGCTATATATGTCTGAGGAGTTCATTCTCCAAGGATTATCTATCATGCTATTAGCGTCACTTAAGCGGAAGCACAAGCGCACCGATTTATTTGTCGTGCTACTATCAATTTGAATAATGCACTTTGCTTTGTAAAAATATACTTTACAGGTAGCAGGTCGTATAGTCATGGAGCCAGGTACAAATTGGAGTACATTTCTTACAATCCAGAGATATATTTTAGCCGAGCTGCTTAATTTTACCAAATACTTTTTGATAAGGGAAGATAGAGATTCATAGTGGTCCAATAAAATAGGAAAAAAAGGTGAGCGGTCGTCGGACCGCTGACAGGAGCTTGCTTCTTATGCACAATAGAATTACCATTTTTTGTGATTTTTTCACCATTTTTTTAAAAATTTGGACAATTTTTGATCATTTTTGACAGTTCTTGACAAATTTTGACAATTATTAACCGTTTTTGAGAATTATTGACCATTTTTGACAATTTTTCAAAAATTTTAACATATTTGGCAATTATTGACCATTTTTTCAAAATTTTGACAATTTTTTCAAATTTTAATAATTATTGACCATTTTTGACAATTATTGACCATTTTTGACAATTATTGACCAATTTTGACAGTTTTGACAATTATTAATCATTTTTCAAAAATGTTGACCATTTTAGACCATTTTTCCGAATTTTAACAATTATTGACCATTTTTGAGCATTTTTGACAGGTTCTGACAATTATTTACCATTTTTGACAATTTTTCAAAAATATTTAATAATTATTGACCATTTTTGACAGTTTTTTATAATTATTGACGATTTTTTAAAAATTTTGACAATTTTTGACAATTTTTCTGAAAATTTGACCATTTTTCAAAAATTTTTGGCAATTATTGACCATTTTTCCAAATTTTTGACAATATTTGAAAATATTTGGCAATTATTAACCATTTTTCAAAATTTTAACAATTTTTGACGATTTTTCCAAATTCTTGACAATTATTGACCATTTTTGATAGTTTTTGACGAATTTTGATAATTATTGACCGTCTTTGACAGTTATTGACCATTTTTGACAATTTTTCAAAAATTTTAACATATTTGGCAATTATTGACCATTTTCCCAAATTTTTGACAGTATTTGAAAGTATTTGGCAATTATCAACAATTTTTCAAAATTTTGACGATTTTTCCAAATTCTTGACAATTTTTGACAATTTTTAATAATTATTGACCATTTTTGACAGTTTTTTATAACTATTGACCATTTCTTCAAAATTTTGACAATTTTTCTAAAAATTTGACCATTTTTCAAAAATTTTTGGCAATCATTGACCATTTTTCCAAATTTTTGACAATTTTTCAAAAATTTTAACAATTATTGACCATTTTTGATAGTTTTTGACGAATTTTGACAATTATTGACCGTCTTTGACAATTATTGACCATTTTTAACAATTTTTCAAAAATTTTAACATATTTGGCAATTATTGACCATTTTTCCAAATTTTTGAGAGTATTTGAAAGTATTTGGCAATTATCAACAATTTTTCAAAATTTTGACGATTTTTCCAAATTCTTGACAATTTTTCAAAAATTTTAACAATTATTGACCATTTTTGAGCTTTTTTGACAGGTTCTGACAATTATTTACCATTTTTGACAATTTTTAATAATTATTGACCATTTTTGACAGTTTTTTATAATTATTGACCATTTCTTCAAAATTTTGACAATTTTCCTAAAAATTTGACCATTTTTCAAAATTTTTTGGCAATTATTGACCATTTTTCCAAATTTTTGACAATTTTTCAAAAATTTTAACAATTATTGACCATTTTTAATAGTTTTTGACGAATTTTGACGAATTTTGACGAATTTTGACAATTATTGACCGTCTTTGACAATTATTGACCATTTTTGACAATTTTTCAAAAATTTTAACATATTTGGCAATTATTGACCATTTTTCCAAATTTTTGACAGTATTTGAAAGTATTTGGCAATTATCAACAATTTTTCAAAATTTTGACGATTTTTCCAAATTCGTGACAATTTTTCAAAAATTTTAACAATTATTGACCATTTTTGAGCTTTTTTGACAGGTTCTGACAATTATTTACCATTTTTGACAATTTTTCAAAAATTTTAACAATTATTGACCATTTTTGACAATTTTTCAAAAATTTTAACATATTTGGCAATTATTGACCATTTTTTCAAAATTTTGACAATTTTTGATCATTTTTCAAAATTTTAACAATTATTGTTCCTTTTGGACCATTTTTGAAATTTTTGACGAATTTTGATTGGTTTTGACACTTATTGACCATTTTGGACAATTTTTCAAAAATTTTAAACATTTTTCAAAATTGTTGACAATTATTAACCATTTTTGATAGTTTTTGACAATTTTTGAAAATATTTGGCAATTATTACCCATTTTTTCAAAATTTTGACATTTTTTGACAATTTTTGATAATTTTTCCAAATTTTTGACAATTTTCGACCATATATAAAAATTTTTGATAATTTTTCCAAATTTTTGACAATTTTCGACCATATTTCAAAATTTTTGACAATTTTTCCAAAATTTTAACATATTTGGCAATTATTAACCATTTTTTCGAAATTTTGATAATTTTTGACAATTTTTCACACCTATAGGTGTGCGAGCTCAGTGTGGCAAGAGAGATTGCGCCCAGTCGCTTGAATGAGTTATCGCGTGACGAACGCTTTTTCGTAACATCACACGTTTCCCGAGTTCACTAGCTTTCCCAACCAAGGACCGATCTGGGCACTGTTTTAACAATATTGAACTGAGTACACTTTTTTATAGCGATAGAGGTTTTCCCAAGTTTTTAGAGTATACCTGGTCGGTACACTTCTATCACAGCCCCTTCTTTTGCTTTTGAGCCTTCTTTCCATCTCTGGTAATGATGTTGGGATTCTATTCTTGTTGGTTGTTTGATTGATTGGTTTGGCACCACCAGTCAGAAGCTTAGAGAACTCGGCACCTCAGCCTTTAGGCTTTTTGTGCTCTTGTTTATACCGTTCGTGTGAAGAGACCAGTAGCCCTTAGCTCAACAGTTTTTTCACTAGGTCCTTCTTAGAGAAATCCTCCCTTGGATACTCTAGTCATAGGAGTCTATATCTCCAAGAAAGTGCTTCACATTGGTAGATAATGTGAGAGGCTGTTTCCTCCTCTTCCATGCACAAACGACAGATAGGTTCCTACCTATGTACGCCAATTGTATTCCTCAGGGTACAGTGACCGGTAAGTAATCCCGTCACTTTCCTTAACTGGCTCCTGCTGAGGTTTAGTATTTCGTAAGTCAGCGATTCCGAGGGTTTTGTGACCAGGAGTTTGCTGTGTTTCTTTTTGGCACCTGTCCCCAGTGCGTCTGAAGTTTAGTTTGAATCCACCGAAATGTACAACCACCTGCAGCAGATTTTGATATTCCAAATTTTGGTTCAGCTGCTGTTGCTGCTGGGTGTCTGCCTTTTCATTGCCTACAATACCATTGTGTCCGGGGCCCACTTAAGAGTTACTCTATTATGGTTAAAAGTTTTTGTAGACAGTCCCAGACCAGTCTAGATCTGATCTGGGGACATGCTAAAGATTTCTAAGAGTATGACGATCTTTTGGCCTCTATATCCCCTTTTCGATGTTTAACACGTGTCGATAGCGTAGATTTCTGCATGGAATACAAATGCAAATTTCCCCAACAATGCGTGGATATTGCACCTGGGTCTGGTACCATGGAATCCAGCTCCTGTTCCTATATCAGTTTTAGATCCGTCTGTAAACCATACCAACGTTCCTTCCTGACCGCATGCTTCCAACCCATCCCAGTTTAGCTGGATATGGTATGGTTGCTTGTCGTTAATTGTGGCCAACATCTCTTTCCAAGAAGCGAGTTTGTGATAACATCTGTGATTCTGGAATGACTATGGGTGTTGGTTCCTTCGTGCCAATTCCCATTATATTCCTGTATGCAGCCATTCTTGCTTCCGCCTTTACATTCTTGTGACGAGGTATTGTTCGAGATATTGTTCTTATTTTTGTTGTTAATTACTAGCTATTAATTTTCTTGCTCATCAACTTTTGCGAAATATTGAGCTTCACTCGCAATTTTCTTTTTGTTTGATCCCGACTATTCTGGAAATGAATGCCGACGATTTCAGCTCCGCTACTATCCATTTAAATATTGCATACGGATGAAGAAAAACACACTACAAACTTGTTACATAGTCTGTTCGGATTAGTTTCATTTTCTTAACTCACGTGTCGTGGAAGCAACGCGAACACAATCGTTTCTGACGCCGCTTGCAACTTCGAGCCTTAAACAAATAACTAAAACGGAATCGGGGAATTCCAAAAAACGAATCGTTCGCAAAAAGGAACATCGTTTATTTCGGGAAGTGTCCTGATTGAACTAGTTTTGTTTTAATCGGGAATTTCACTATTCTCTTTTTGTTTAGTTACTTCAAAGTAAATCGTTAACAGGCTGTTGTGTATTTTTATAATGGTGACATTTTTGACTGAATATTTTGTAATTATACAGGTTGTCCCGTGAATAATTAACGCAAATTAGACTAATAGTAGATCGTTAAGGAAAAATGATTGCATCTAACTAAAACAATACGAAACTTCCTTGAGATTTGAAAGGGATTAAGAACGAAGGACCGACTGCAACCAAGAAACGTTTGCATTGTTTAGCAAAATCGCATAAGAAGCTTTGGACGCACGTTATGAACAGAGTTGCCGTTTCTTGTAGTCTTACTAGATCATTGATTATGTTTACAAAATTTTTAATTATCTTTTACTGATAAACATCTCCCAGTAATCCTTACGTTACGTCCCTCTTAGTCTCAAAACTTCGCCAACTATCAGAAGTGACTCCTTTTTACCATCCTTCATTACATGCATCATTCGTTGTGTTTCGATTCTTACCCTGATCAAGTTCTTCAAAGCTCTTCAAAGTCTTCTATTACTCCAGTTACAGTTGCTTTAATACCCATTTCCCCCAATGATATTCTTTAAAGTAGATATTTCAAAGCAATATGGTTCTCTTGATCTTCACTCTGTCTCCAAGAATGCACTAAGCTTAATGATTTTTTATTCCAGAGGTGTATTCATCATAAGATACAGATCTTATCACTCAAAGGCTAGGTCTGACAGTGTCTTCATACTTTTTCTGGTAATCCTGGTAGTATTTTTTTTCGTCGTCTTCTCCCTACTATCACTCCTACCTCTATTGCCATATCGACACCTTCTCTCCCCCTAATCATGCTCTCCACTAGGCCACCTACCTCTATCCATTCCTTCCCTTCCCTCAACATTATCTCTACCATGTTCTCCCAGTACACTGCCTCTCCAAGTTTCCTCTGCATCTTTTTCAGCACTTCCTAGTTCCTCCAGCATCTAAACACATGCCCCACGTCATCCTCCACTTCACACCTCGTTCTCTTTTCCCAATCTTGAGGAGGTACCCTACCCTCGACCCATACTCCTCCCAGCTCCTCTCCACTTCCTCCTCCATCTATTCATGTATTTCCTCTCTGGTCGCACCTCTACAGCGTTTTTTCCTGGCTCTAGCCGTCACATCCAATCTGTTGCCAGTCCTGTACCCTGCAATCCTGGTAGTATGGCAGCTGACAGATCAACCCAGATACTCTATTCGAATCCAATCCACATTTTGAACGATTATAAATGAGAGAATACGCTTCAAATGAAAATTCGGCAACCCTGCTCCTTATGCACCGTCTTAAGTTTCCAAGATTGTTGTTCGGGAGCATTCCGCAGCTACGGATTAAAGCGGTTTATTATAAATGCATGAATTTCTCCACTTAGTGGAGAATACAAGAAGAGATATGTGAATGTTCGAGTGGATTTGTGTCAAGTATTCTCATTGTTATCTCGATATGCTAGTAGATTATTATAATTCAGAATTCGAGATGTTTCGAGAATATTATTAGGTATATATATCTGGACGGTATTGATTGTGTATTGAGAAGCAAAGCATAAGATTAGCTTTGTAATGAAATTAATCAATATATCGTTGTTATCTTCAACCACATCGATATTATCTCAGTTATACATGGATTATTATTTATGTCTCCTTGGAGATCATCAAGGCGAGTGAATTATTTATTGAATTCTTTTAGCCAATGGAGCTCGCATTAGTTGTCATGTATCCAGAAACAGGAGTCATTTGACTCATCTGGAAAGGCCCATTATTGTTTTCTTCCGAGATCATCATCTGTGTAGTTGATGTATCCAACATTAGAAGCACTTCCATGTATTACTCGATCTATACCTTTGCTAGAAGATGGATAATCAAAGAGAGCAGTCTGAATCTTTTAAATGCAAATACACCTGGATATCTTCCATGCTGGGCTCCGTTGGAGGTCGTCATATTTTATCAAGGAAACCAGAAGGGAAGGGAATGTATCCATAAAATAATGTTCTTCGGGAGGATTTCAAAGCCAGTGTTAATTTAAGATATACAGTGGTATCCAAGACCTTCTTGGTACTCCCAAAGCAGCGGTCTTCATCAAGATTTAGAAGTAGACCCTATCAAGTTTGCCAAAGAACTGTTTTAGACCACGCAAATGCTGAGAATGTCAAATTTGTCGACAAAACTAATCAGAAGAGAAACATTATGAAGAAGTCTATTTAACACAACATTGTTGTTTGAGATCAATTACCAATTGCTAACTGGTAGGGTATTTTTTCTTTATTCCAATAATTTTTAGACAAGACTGGTCCTTATAATAAAAGTCTTTTACGGCCAACGACGAATTCATAGCCGATTTATTAAAAAAAACTTCACCATGTATACTTTATCTATAAAAGAACGAGGTGTAAAAACCGATATACGCCAGAGTCAGCATCTCTTTCCTTATCGCATCCCATATTATGTGCATGTTAGCTTGTTTTTTCATCGTCAGATTTTTATTTCCTTCGGATCTGATGTCTCAGCTCACAATCGAGGAGATCGCATCTTGGCGTTTCCACTGGCGGGTTTTTCAATGAAGAATTTCTTAAATTAAACATAGATTGGTATTTAAATTTTTGGAATTGGAAATTTGATGTTTCTATAATGAAATTAGACATCTCCACCACATGCTTCATAGTTGATGAATTTTATATCAATACTAAGCAGTTGGTTGCCCGAATCTTGTCTAAAGTTACACTAGTAATTAAACACTAGTCATTAAAATTGCCCTGAACTCTGAAAAACAGAAGATTCGACCATTGGATGGGTATCTACAACCAGGTGAGAACAAATTGATGTCTAAGGTAGAGTAGGCTGCGCTAAGAGTTCTGACAGGTGACCTCTCTTTCAAAAGGGTTGCTGATGCATCCAGTTCATATCTTCAACTCAACCATCCTCCAATCCAAATGGAGCAGGAAGATATTTGATGAGCAGCTGTAATGGCCTCCATAAAAGTATCCCATCCTTGACTGAGGTTTACTCATAGAGCAACTTAGAACGGTAAATTCTGAATTTTATTTGTTAATGAAGGATAACAACAATTTGGAACTGATGGTTAATCCACCAAACAGTCCTGATTTGATAATAAACAAAAATGAATTTTAAAATAAACAGAAAACTTTCGAAGCACGTCGCTGATCTTGACGATTAACTCAATAAATTTTTTTCTCTGCGGATCGTGTATATTGCAAAAGCTAAAAATGTTGATTGATTTTATTGCTTTTCTAACAGATTTTAATACACTTCGAAAAACGTTGGAGAAAAGATTAAATTGTCGGAAAACAGAAATGGTTTTCGTTTTATTGTAAGTGAAACTTCAATAAGTTGACGACGATTTGAAGCGAAATTTTACACGTCACGTTTTATTACATGAGACAGAAGAAAAATAAGACGGAGGGAAAGGAAACGGTTCGTTCCAACAAGGTCTAGAAACAGTTCCGAACTTGGCGAAGCACGCGCAAATGAAAATGTTCGTTCCAACATAACGGAATCGGTTCGGAACTAAATTGGTTCATTGTTCCAACGTAACGTGAACTGTACTGGAACTAGTTCAAGGATGGTGAAAACGGTTCGCGGTCCGAAGCAAGAATTGTTAGAGGCATGCGCAGTGATGTTTAATTTGATGTAGATTTGGTTTTTCAGAAGTTTTCTATGATATCGCAGTACATTTATTTTTGTTAATTTTAATTTGAAGCTAAATTAGTAATGATCATAGATAAAGGATGCTTTAGAGGTTAGGTTGATGTAATGACAGGGTCGTTCAGTTCAGTGCTCCAACCTGGAATTAGGAACCGTTCCTATAAGGCGCTTTACTGAAACATGCGCACAAATTAATTCGTAACCAGTTCAAGAACTGTCCTCGAAATGGTTGATGGAACGAACCTATATATTCCGTCGTCGGGGAAAGGCAGCAAAAGGGATGGTCTGCTGGCCTTGTTTCCATAAACTTACTTACTTAGTTGACGGTGTGCAGGTTCGAATCCATCCAGAGTTAAGAAAGAGAGTAAATTTATTTACTCAGAATTATGCAGAGCCGTTTCAAGTCTCACCGAAGCGATTTATTTTTGCTGCAACTTAAAATAAGTTTCCAGATATTTGCGTAATCCTGTTGGTGTAAAAATAACTTGTTTGTGACCTATAGGTGCAAAGTTCAGACCAAAAATTTCATTTTATAGTCGCAACTTTTAGACTACCGTGAAGTTAATAGTTTTAAACTTTTTAAATGCATAACATTGTGTAACTCGCCGACAGTATGATTTAAATTCCCTTTTTAAAATGAATAGATGTTCCTCACCTTACAAAAGAGTTTTCTTACACGCGATAGAATCAGTTTCGCGTGTTTAAATATGAAAATTAATTTAAATATATTGTTTGGTGTTTAACCCTATTCATTTTGACAGTAAATCAGTCCTTTTTTTTATAGTTTATCATTTATTACACCGAACATTGAGAAAATGATAACCAGTGGTGAATTTAATTCCTCGTAGATAATATCATGTACTGTAATACAAAAATAAAAGAATCCAAGGAGAGACCATTTTTCAAAATTTTGACATTTTTTGACAATTATTGACCATTTTTTCAAATGTTAACAATTATTGACCATTTTTGACAGGTTCTGACAATTATTGACCATTTTTGACAGGTTCTGACAATTATTGACCATTTTTGACCAATTATGACCATTTTTCAAAAATTTTGACAATTTTCGACCATTTTTCGAAATTTTACAATTATTGACCATTTTTTCAAAATTTTAACAATTATTGACCATTTTTCCAAATTTTAACAATTATTGACCATTTTTGACAGGTTCTGACAATTATTGACCATTTTTGACAATTTTTAACAATTCTTGACCTTTTTTCAAAATTTTACAATTATTGACTATTTTTTCAAAATTTTGACATTTTTTGACAATTATTGACCATTTTTTCAAAATTTTAACAATTTTTGACAATTATTGACCATTTTTTCAAATTTTAACAATTTTTGACCATTTTTGATAGGTTCTGACAATTATTGACCGTTTTTGACAGGATCTGACAATTATTGACCATTTTTGACCAATTTTGACCATTTTTCAAAAATTTTGACCATTTTTCAAAATTTTAACAATTATTGACCATTTTTTCAAATTTTAACAATTATTGACCATTTTTGATAGGTTCTGACAATTATTGACCATTTTTGACAATTTTTAATTTCTGTAATGGGTCTGTACTGTGAAATTTTAGTAAGTAGCAACTGCGTTAGAGGGTTTTTATTGCTCTTAAAAGGTTACAAGCAATTTAGTATAAAAAAACTCGATTTTTTGCAGTTTCTAATAGGGAATTTCAACAATAATGAATTATTACAGTTTCCTGTAAAATTGTCGTATTTAGTAAAGCGGTCACTGTTTTTGGAAAAATTATTTTTCAAAACTTTGTCAAAGCGTTAGAATAATATATTTTTATTCTTCGACATCTATAATTTCAACAATATTCATTCATTCAACAATATAAACCATTTAAGTCTGGCGCCCAAAGGTAATTTTCTTTTTGAAAATATTTGACTATTTTCGACCATTTTTAACAGTTTTTGACAATTTTTGACCACTTTTCACAGGTTCTGACCATACATAATTGGTCAAAAATGGTCAATAATTGTCAGAACCTGTGAAAAATGGTCAAAAACTGTTAAAAATGGTCGAAAATAGTCAAATATTTTCAAAAAGAAAATTACCTTTGGGCGCCAGACTTAAATGGTTTATATTGTTGAATGAATGAATATTGTTGAAATTCCCTATTAGAAACTGCAAAAAATCGAGTTTTTATACTGTAATACAAAAATAAAAGAATCCAAGGAGAGGTCATGGAGAGAATTCTGCGAGGACATGCAAGGTGTCCTTGACAGCGTCAGATTCACAAAGGAAAGTTTTCAAATACTGAGGCAGAGCCTCTAGAGCTCCTCCTCAGTGTGCATTTTCCAGATTTGGTAAAGATAGAGTCAAGCTATGACAACGGGCCGGTTCCGAAACAAAGGCAACCAAAAAGGACTGGGAACTCACGAATGAGACTACAACTCATTTGACCCCTGCAAAACTCCAGAACCAGATGGCATAGAGGGGAAATCGGGAACCTGCTAGATAGGGAACACCAACTCAAATGGAGGTTGACACCAGGGTACCTACATACAAAGAGTTTACTAAACAAGGTAGACAATGAACTCTCAACCAAGCTATGGGAACTGGGTAAGAGACATCTGAAGACAGTTACTGACTTGATGACTGGACACTGCACCCTGAGGAAACATCTGCTAAAAATGGGTAAAGTGAATCTATGTGCAGAAAATGTGAACTTGATGATGAAGCACCCACTCTGCGAGAACTTACAAGTACTGAGACGGAAGGACTTCGCAGAGGAATTAATACAACCATTACAACTACTGAAAATCTCTCCAGTCAAACTAGTGGCCTTTATAGAAGACACGAAGCTTCTGGAATGGAAGTAGATAACGTGAGAAATGGTACATAGATTCAGCTCAAGTGCTGTTGAGCACAACCCAAACGAATGAATTTATGGATGAAACTATCCTGTATATTAAAACACACATAATCTTAAATAGGTTTTCATAAGGATAAATTTAAAGCTACATAACAGTTATAGTGAAACTTTGGAATTTAAGCTAAACCTGGTTGAGCGTAGCCAACATATGCAATAATATTTTGAATCCTTGTATTAAGAAGTGGAATTTAGAAAAGCAGCTTTAAGCCCATAGGCCACCAACGTCTCGTTAACTTTGTACGTATAATTATACAGTGTGGTGAAGCAAATGGAATTAATTCATTATTTATTTAATTTGACATTTATCATGGTGGCATGTATCTTCCAAACTAACAAATACAAAAAGGCAAAAAAATGTCAAGAATACACGTTTTATTTCAGCCCACCGTATTTATTGCACAAAGCGCCAGTCTCTCCAAAAATTATGGTTAGAGCAGCTCCACCAACGATTTTCCAACGACCCATAAATATCTTTATAGAGTTTACGTGAGAATAAATGTAATTTGAAAGTACCTACCATCGAGAATTACATCTTTCCTCACCTTCTTCTTCTTCCTTCACAATGGCGTTAGATTCTATTTTACTCCAAATATTCCCGAGTTCATTATACCTACTGGAGAGAAGTAATTGATGAATCGTCGACTTAAAATTACCTTCCTACAATATATTCTCGATGATGACTTGAGTTACAGCCAACAGTTAATTCTTTGAAATTAAAAGATCAAAGACAAAAAAACATTCAACTAAAATTTTTTTTAGACAAGCTCGTGGAAAAAACACGCTTTATTCAGCGAATATATTTCCGTTTAACAAAAGGGACAATCTGGTTTAGTCATTCATTTGTTTTCACCTGGTTGTAGTCTTCCTGGAGTATCTTTGATTGTCCAAGCCCCACTAGATCTTTCCAATGGTCAGATCTTCTCCTCTTTTCGGCGTTGCCGATTTCTTCCTAATACTACATTGGAGCTGATACTGCAAAAGGGTGTTTCAGAACTCCTCTTTGCTAGTATTTCATTTCCTTCTAATTCAGTGTCTCCTGGAACCTATCCGACATGATCATAATCCTTTGCCTTCTACATCTTTTATCAATATTGAACTGGGCTCCCTTTGCCAAGGCGTTTCCCAAGTTTTCGAAGTATTTGGTTCCTGGCCAACAGGTTAGTCAAAGCAGTTACAGAGGCAGGAAGAGATAGGAAAAAAAAGAAAGGAAGACCAAGGAAATCACGGATGGGGAAGATACAGGAAATTGGAGAGAAAAGAGGGCAATCAATGGAAGAGATGAGAGGACTGACCAGAAACAGAAGCGATTGGAGGAAATGGGTTAAGAAGGGCGAAACCGTTTGGGCGCGGGACTTTTGGGCTCCTAACAGTTGGGTGCGAGACCATTGAGCGCCAGACTTGAATGATTTATATATTGTTGAATGAATGAATATTGTTGAAATTCACTATTAGAAACTGCAAAAAATCGAGTTTTTTTATACTAAATGCTTATAACCTTTTAAGAACAATAAAAACCCTTGACAGCTGCTACTTACTAAAATTTCACAGTACAGGCCCATTAAAGAAATTAAAAATTGTCAAAAATTTTGAAAAATCGTCAAAAATGGTCAATAATTGTCAGAACCTGTCAAAAATTGTCAAAAATGGCCAATAATTGTTAAAATTTGAAAAAATGGTCAATAATTGTCAAAAATGGTTAAAATTTTGAAAAGATGGTCAAAAATTGTCAAAATTTTGGAAAAATGATCAATAATTGTCACAAAATGTCAAAATTTTGAAAAAATGGTCAATAATTGTAAAATTTTGAAAAATGGTCAAAAATTGTCAAAATTTTTGAAAAATGGTCATAATTGGTCAAAAATGGTCATAATTGGTCAAAAATGGTCAAAATTTTGAAAAAATGGTCAAAAATTGTCAAAATTTTGAAAAATTGATCAATAATTGTCAAAATTTTGAAAAAATGGTCAATGATTGTAAAATTTTGAAAAATGGTCAAAAATTGTCAAAATTTTTGAAAAATGGTTATAATTGGTCAAAAATGGTCAAAATTTTGAAAAAATGGTCAAAAAATGTCAAAATTTTGAAAAAATGATCATTAATTATCAAAATTTTGAAAAAATGGCCAATAATTGTAAAATTTTGAAAAATGGTCAAAAATTGTCAAAATTTTTGAAAAATGGTCATAATTGGTCAAAAATGGTCAATAATAGTCAGAACCTGTCAAAAATGATCAAAAATTGTCAAAATTTTGAAAAAATGATCAATAATTGTCAAAATTTTGAAAAAATGGCCAATAATTGTAAAATTTTGAAAAATGGTCAAAAATTGTCAAAATTTTTGAAAAATGGTCATAATTGGTCAAAAATGGTCAATAATTGTCAGAACCTGTCAAAAATGATCAAAAATTGTCAAAAACTGTTAAAAATGGTCGAAAATGGTCAAATATCTTCAAAAAGAAAATTACCTTTGGGCGCCAGACTTAAATGGTCAATAATTGTCAAAACCTGTCAAAAATGGTCAATAATTGTTAAAATTGGAAAAAATGGTCAATAATTGTCAAAAATGGTCAAAATTTTGAAAAAATGGTCAAAAATTGTCAAAATTTTGAAAAAATGATCAATAATTGTCAAAATTTTGAAAAAATGGCCAATAATTGTAAAATTTTGAAAAATGGTCAAAAATTGTCAAAATTTTTGAAAAATGGTCATAATTGGTCAAAAATGGTCAATAATTGTCAGAACCTGTCAAAAATGATCAAAAATTGTCAAAAACTGTTAAAAATGGTCGAAAATGGTCAAATATCTTCAAAAAGAAAATTACCTCTGGGCGCCAGACTTAAATGGTCAATAATTGTCAGAACCTGTCAAAAATGGTCAATAATTGTTAAAATTGGAAATAAAATGGTCAATAATTGTCAAAAATGGTCAAAATTTTGAATAAATGGTCAATAATTGTAAAATTTTGAAAAATGGTCAAAAATTTTCAAAATTTTTGAAAAATGGTCATAATTGGTCAAAAATGGTCAATAATTGTCAGAACCTGTCAAAAATGGTCAAAAACTGTTAAAAATGGTCGAAAATGGTCATTTATCTTCAAAAAGAAAATTACCTTTGGGCGCCAGACTTAAATGGTTTATATGGTTGAATGAATGAATATTGGTGAAATCCCCTAACCTAACCTAAACAGGTTGTTTCTAATAATCCATCATAATCCATTATTTACCTTCTCTCAATCCTGTGATAATATTAAAATATCAACAAAAAGAAAATTAAAGACATTTCTTCAAAAGATTATTTATTGTTTCTAATGATCCAAATTCAGCCTTTATATTAACGTAGAATTCCAGAATTCTTAGAATTTATTCACAAATTCATATTTTTAAATTTGAAAATATTATAAACAATTATATAATACATTCTATTATTTAAAATATGTTTTTGAAAATAAATTTTCGCTATTGGCGCCCAAACGTACCTGCGCCCAAGTGTCTTCGCGCCCAAACGGCGACGCCCAAATGTCCGGATCCGAACACCAATATCCGTAGATTTTTCTTATTTCATCTCAAACAATTTTTATATTTCCTTTCGTCTTGCAAAAAAAAGTGTACAGAAAGAAAACGATATAAACGACTCTCGTATTTTTCCATGTTTTCCTTAAAAACAAACGACATAAACAAAAGAATTCTCAAATTTATATCTCACCGCTAAAACTGTTTGTGAATAGAGCAAACGGTAAATATTTGAGCATCACTAAATATTCCTTGTACAATATTTTTCTACTTTATACTTCCATAACGCGTTGTATATATTCGGTGGGGCTTTTGCCGTATATATATATATATATATATATATATCCTGTTCTCGGTATTGTTTTGTATTCGTCCTCGAGAAACAAGGTGCTGTATCTCTTGATTAAAAGTGATATAGTATAGTACATCGGCATAAGCATTGTTACTGCTATCACATTTAGCGAAAAAATAAAGAAAAAATGTCTCGAAGTAAAAAAAAAGCAGAGAGACATTCGTCTGAACGGTTATTCAACTTAAAAAAATGTTTTATGTTAACAAAGATTGTATTTTAAATAAGATTGAAGATAGTGTTTACACATTGGATTTATATACACCGTATCTCAAGAATTTTAATTGGGAATTTCTGTCGTTTTGTGCAATATTATTTTTGGGTTTTCCAATATATAAAAGTTAAATGAAACCTTGTGTGTACATGTAACGATCAATTTTAAAGGATTATGGAATTTAATCCATCTGCAATATCATCGGTATCTTTCTATCTTTGTTAGCTGTTTTATTGGTCGGGGGAAAATCCATTTATAAAACTATTATTGTTGATAACGGTTTTCATTTCAGTTGGAAAGGAAACTGCAGATACGTGTGATGGAGTAGATAGAATTAAAAAGAAATAAGCGAAACCTTCTATTGTTATTTAGAACAGATTTTGTAAAATAAAAGATCGTAATGGAATTACATACAGGGTGTCAATTTTAGACTGGTTAGACAATAATTATCAAAATAGATGGATTGGAAGAAGAGGTCCCATTGAGTGGCCACCTAGGTCACCAGACTTCCCACCACCTGATTTTTTTATATACGGGGCACCTTAAGTTTTAAATTTGACACTCTGTATCTCTCACTTTTATAACAGGATATTGATATTGAAAATGCTTTGTTTGATATTAATTTATTATACAGAGCGTCCACAATCCGTGCGCTGTAGAACTAGGCACAACACCAATCGACGATTACCCTGTATTTTACTTTCTCTTCAATAATTTTTAGACCAACAATCCGGCTTTAACAAGTTATTCATTAACGCCTCATGCGATTACGTTCAACAGCAAATTTCTCGCTTGTTTAAACCCCGCAACTCAACACAAACTTCAAATAGCCACTAAGTACGAAGTTTCTTTTTTCTTCTTCTTCTATTTTTCGCACAAGCCAGTCTCACAATCTTGTTCAAATAGGGCACATCCAAACCAGGCAGCCGCAATATGAAACTTTAAGCTAATGGCCGTGTTTGTAGCCGGCACCGGCTTTAGCGTTTCTGTGCAAGTGTGTGTATATACCGAGGATTTACCAGACGATTTACCAGACGACCGCGGTTTTATAAGTGCAAATTTATAGTTAACCAACAAATTACGTTAATTTTCGCAGTAAACTACTCGCGAATTAATGGAACAACGCTTTAACTAAAATATTATTCCAATTAACGAATTTTTCGTTGTTCCGGCTCAATACGCAGCGACTCGATCGTATACGTTTGGTGCTAGTGCTGCCATCTGGCAGACAAACGTTAAAAGATTTATTCGTTCTATAGTAAAAAATACCTACACGAGTTGGTGATTGGGGTGACATTAAATGAGACCTAAAAGATCTATTATGCCCCCTTCCTTCTACTTAGTTCCTGAGGAAAGTCTCAGAGATAGTAGCTCCTTTTGTCCTATTTCCCGGAAGAATTTTAGGATATATGCAGGCTTTAACTTAGGAAAATGTCCCTCTTCTATCCAGTAATCTCCTAGGTGTTGTGACCTAGGATTCTGAATTGCTGTGCAATTTGCAAGTAGGTATGTGGATGGAGGTTCCTCCACTATTTTGAGCTTTTCCTAGTGCCCATTCAGGCGACAATGTCCCGTTAGGATCCCTGTTAAAACTCTTAGTGCAGTTTTACTTTAACTTATGTATCCATTTGATCTCAACAGGTTGGAGTCACCCAGAAGAATATTTGATTGTCTTAACCCTACTAGATCTTTCTAATGGTCAGATCTTCTCTTTTTTTCGGCCTTGCCTATTTCTTCCAATATAACATTGGAGCTGATACCGCAAAAGGGTTCCGGCACCCAAAAGGGCGTTTCAGTCCCCCTCTTTGCTATTTAATTTCCTTCTATTCCAGTGTATCCTGGAATCCATAGTAAGGTGACTATATTGTTCTCGCCTAGTTCATTGAGTTTGCCTAGGAACCATTTTGGAACTGATTAAACAAGAGCTCAGTGCTTTAATGACCTCTTGACTATCCGACATTATGACAATCCTCTGCCTTCTATATCCTTTATCAATGTTGAACTGGGCACACTTTCTTATGGCATGAATTTCCGCTTGAAAGATATTTGGGGTGAATTAGAATCCAAGTCGTTTTTCAATGTTTTATTCTATTAAAAGTCAACACAGGAAGGTAGTATTGATAGAGTTATACAGTTTATTCTAACACGATCGATTACCGTTAATAAATCAATAATTCACATGCCGATATTGTGGTTTTTATGATCGTTCTCGTTATATATATCATCGAATTCATAGCCATAAGTTAACAGATACCATCTGTAATGACGTTTACATTACAAAATGTGTTTCGGGGTAGATGATAGTTTATGAAACGCTCTCCAATTTCGAATCAATATAGAATAATATGTTGTGTTACGGTTGAATGTGATTCATATTAGAAATATCGAAAAAATAGCTACCCACTTTCACTGGTTATGGTTAAAAGTAATGAAAACATAATTTTTGAAAAGTAGATTAGTCTACAAACCCACTTAAGGTGAGTTGAGTGGGGTTTGAAGTGATTAATATTTTTTTCGAGCCGAGATGGGAAACTCATGTTCGAATGGGTCCAGGACCCAAACAGTGTTGGACTCATCCACAAAGTGATGCCTATCAACCAAACCCACCTCAACACCCGCCTTGGAATCACTACCCTAGCATACTTCGAGACGGGCGGCGGTCCCTCCATCCATCTACATCATGTCCAAATCCCCTTTCTATCTCCTCTCCTACTTTCCTCCTCATACTCACTGCCTCGGCCTTCGTCCACCTCCATCCCTACTCTACCGATAATTCCTTTCTCCCTTTCCTTATATCCGTCTCCACATGCCTATGTAAGCTCAAGCTTTCCTCATCCTCCAGCACCCTCCAACTACTCACTCTTTCCTCCAGCCATTCATCACATGCTGTTATATCAATGAATGACAAACCCCCGTCACCCCACACGAAGGTGGGCACCATTCAGCACCGGCAGCCAGTTGGATGTCAACACTTCCTCCAGGATCTCCCCTCTTCTGTCCGTTTTCTTCCCCTCCCCCTCATACAGTATTTTTAGCATTGAAGTCCCCTGTCACCATTCTCCTTACGATCCTCCTTTTCCCTTTTGACACTCTCAAATCGTCCTCCAATCCTGTCATGCTCCTCTCATATTCTTCCAGGCTGACATTTGGGTTTATATACACACTGTACACCACCATGTTTCCCATGCGCTCTACCACCCATCCGATTCCTTTCCTCACTTCATCCGTCCGTCAGTCCATCTCCCACCACTCTTATTCCTGCCTCTCCTGTACCGTCCATAATCCATCCCTGCTTTCCCACATATCTAGCATTTACCTCAGATCCACACACCACATCCACTTCCCTCCTAAAAATCACTTGATCCAATATATCATGCGCTATCCTGCATTTCCCAGCAGCACCTTCCATCCATCCCCTACATTCCTTCTTCCTGCGTATTGCACTCCCCTTCCTCCCATTGGTCCAGACTCGTCCCCTCTGAGGAGTCCCTCTCATTTTTTCCTTCCTGATTTCCATCGTCTTCATCTACTCCCTTCCTTCCCCTACTACCTTCTATCTCCCCTGGCTTGTGTCCCCTTTCCCCACATACCCTACAAAGGAAGGCCTGCCGACAGTCTCTCGCCATGTGATCCTCGCTCTTACAAAGTCAGCACTCACTCCTCTCCTTGACTACTTCACTACTTTATGTCCCTTCATCCCACATCCAAAGCATCTGTCATCCTCTCTACCCTCTATAATATTTACCCTGTTTCACCCCAATCTAATCTCCTTTTTTTAATAAGGCTACCGCTTTTTCCCATTCCGCCCTCGCCACCGTCATTTTCATCCCGTTCCTCTCTCTTACCACTTTAATCACCTTTGTCCCTTTCCCAATCAAATTCTTTATTTTCCCCCTCACCTTTCCACGGTTCTATCCCTACCATTTTAATGGTTTTTCTTCCCCTCCCCGCTTCCACCACCCTAGCTCCTGTCACCCTTTCCACCTCCCCCAGAATTCCCCACACCTCAACCCCCTTCTTTGCCTCTATAACCACCTCCCTATTTCTTGAGACTCTGAGTCTATCCACACACTCCCCTGTCATCTCCCTCAACCCCTTCTTAATTCTCTCGATCCCCTTCTGATCGACTTCCCCGATATCCTTCAGGATTATCGCCCCATTTCTACCCTCCTTTTCCTTTTCCCCATCTGTATAGATTGTTACCTCCGCCACCTTCCGTCACCTCTCACCCACGCCACCATCTTCTTCAGCACCTCCACCTCTACCTGCTCGAGCCTGTGGAGTCAAATGATGTCCCCGCTTCCCACCTTCCCAAACAGTCGACCCATCAGCTCAAACACCTTTTTCTCATCCCTACAATCTCCCTCCATCCGACAGATCAACTCCTTCGTCTTCACCCTTACCCCTTTCCTTTCAGTAGTGCGTACCTCCTTGACCCACTCAATTTCCTCTTCTTTTCCTCCTAGCATCGGGTACATGTCCCTAAACATCCTCTGTATTCCCTTCTCCATTCCACTGTCTTCCATGGTCACCCATACCACCTTTACCTTTTCATCCCCTAATATTGAATTTCCCACCTTCACCTCTATTCCCTCCCCCTTTTTACCATCCCAGTCCCTATCTCTAACCTCCTTCTATCCTTCCCAGTCTCTTTGCCCCACCTCCCATCGTGTTTGCATTATCTCCTTTCCATCGTCCTCCCTCCTCAACCTCTCCAATTCCTTGACCCGCCCCTCTGCCGCTGCCTTCTCGTCCTCCAGCCTTTCCACCTTCTCCTCCAGTGGCCTTACCATATCCTTCAATCCTTCTCCACAGAAGTGATCACATGATGACACCCAACCATCAACACCCATATTCAGCTAAACTGAGATGGGTTGGAGGCAGGCAGTCAGGAAGGAACGTTGGTATAATTCATATATTTTTATTCTCCCCCAACGATAATAAACTGCTCGCTTATTAAAAAAAAAACAGCCTTGTTCCGCTGATTGTCGATGCTAATTGGAAGAGATCCTAGCATACGTCAGCTCTTTTTTTATATATATATATAAAAGTGTGAACGCTCGATGATAATGCTCGAAGACCCTTTTCATGGAGGATTCGAAGCGCGTACTACACACTGGAAACTATCCGGGTTTTTTTTTCTTCGGTCGCCGTTCGTTGTTGGGACAGGCGTAATAACTGGAACGTGCCAGAAATATTCTAACAGTCGATCGTTTATGTCGTTGGAACGAAAAATGATTCCGTGGAATCGCCCAAGGTTTTATCGCAATTGTGTCATTCTCTCCCTGTTTGTTTGGCGTTTGAAATTTCCGAGAAATATATAAAAAAGTTAGTAGTATTCACTCACACGCATGAAAATTATATACCGGGAAGATTTCTAAGGCGGTTAAACGAAATTTTCGGTTTGGAATCTGTTTGTTTGAGGTGTGAAGTTTCCAAAACTTCTCGACATCGACATTTGGTAACATCAGCGTCGACATAGAACTCAGTGTTGAAGCATCCGTAGCGAATTAACGCCACTCTCTCTCTCTCTGGAGATACTGTTTCGAATTAAGTTTTGGTGACTGTTACAAGAAGCATCACACCGAACAGAATAAACACCGGAAGATCAAATTATCATCCGACCGTTAAGGTGTCTCCAAGAAGGAATTGATGAGTTAGTTTTGGGAGATAAGCAGCAAACTTTAGGCGAAATATCGATGATGGAATTTCAGAACAGGAAACGGATGCGCCGGTGACGGACATCGAGTGATGCGTTGTATATCTGGGATGATTCTCTTGTGGAAAATATTAATAAGAAGTCGCTTAAATCCGATTATAAAGAGGATGACAGGACATTTACCCTTTATATGATAAAAGCGTAATAATATTTTTCGGTTAATCTACTCGGATAAATTCCACCAGAGCTCGACTCAAACAAATATTGATTTTCTGTCGAGCTCGTTTAACGATGGCTTAAAACTTTTTTTTTCCATAAGGTCGAGAAGTTAAGCTGACAAAAATTTTACGTACAAAGAAACGAGAACAATACAAAAATTGGCCCCTTTTTTAGGCAACAAATTTGACGAAGTTTCATTACCGATATTAGTTGTATGTGTAATAATTAGAGGTGGGAATTCGTTAGTGTTACAGTACATGTTGTTGATAGTTTTAAAACTTTTATTATGCATTATAATCATGTTCTGTAACTTCATATTGTGACTTTTGGGGGGGGGGGGAACCTGCTCTCAGGTACCGGGTACTAGCTCTACCTTTCCCCGGTAGTGTGGAATTATTTCCAACAGAAACACCAACAATATTTGACCGACAGTAAAAAAGGACAACAGAATAGTGTTGGGGATTCCCGCCGAAGCTGCCCCCGTACAAAACCCACTCCGTCTTCGTTCGACACTTCCGGATCCGTTCTTAGTGAACATAGCATCGGAGCGTGTTTGTTTTACACCAACTCCATTTAATCTTCTCTCTGGAAATCTCTTCCGTTTCATAGCCCACTTCATCACAGCTTCCGGCGCGAAGGGCTCCACTACTAGGCGCAGAAGTTTGTATTCCGCAAACCGGAGTTGTTCGGCGTTATCTATCACCTCACACTCCAACCCCAGATCATACATTGTTATTTCAATTACGCTGGAATAACCCGTGCTTACTTCAAAACTGTGTGAGATAGTGGCTTTTCTTTTCGGGTCGAGATGGGAAACTTATGTTCGAATGGGTCCAATCCATGACCCAAACAGTGTTGGACTCATCCCCAAGGGGATGCCTACCAACCAAACTCACCTAACCTCAAACTCGCCATCACCCCCGCCTCGCAATCACTACCCTATCATACTTCGAGACTTGCGGCGGTCCCTCGCACACTCTCCGTTTACACCGTCGTCTTCTCCCTAACTATCACTCCCACCTCAAATGCCATATCGAGTCCTTCTCTCCTCCTAACCATGCTCTGTACTACGCCACTCACCTCCATCCATTCCTCCTCCCCCCTCAACATTATCTCCACCATGTTCTCCCAATACACCGCCTTCCCTAGTTTCCTCTCCAATTTCTTCAGCACTTCCTCGTTCCTCCAGCATGTCCCACATCATCATCCACTTCACATCTCTCGCACTCTCCAGTCTCTCTTTTCCCAATATTGTGGATACCCTACTCTCGACCCATGTCCAGTGAACACCTGTGTCAAGAAGTAGTTCACCTTCCCGAATTTCCGGTCCACCCAATCTCTCCTATTCCCAATCGCTCCTTTTAGCGCGCCCTCATACTCCTCCCACCTTCTCTCCATTTCCTCATCCATCCATTCCTGTACTTCCTCTCTGGTCGCACCCTCGTTTATTCCAACGTTTATTCCTGGCTCTAGCCATCCCGTCCAATGGGTAGGACCTTGCCAGCACTGCTGCTGCCAGTCCACCCCCTGTTCTGTACCCCTGCACCACCCTCAGCAGTATCCCTCTCTGCTGGTTTACCCTAAAACCCCCATTCCTACCAACTTCCTCCTCAATCCTATCCTTTATTATCCCCTCCATCAATTTACCCATAGCACTCATCAGTCCCCCTCCCGCTTCCCCTCTCTCTCTTCTTCAGCAGTATCACTTTGGCCACCTTTCATCCTTCTGGAAACGCTTCCTCCCTCAGCACCCTGTTGAATATAGTTCCCAGAAGTAATCACCATTGTCAACCAACGGCTGCTTCGTTATATCACCCCTCAGGCCATCTATCTCTGAGGCTTTCCTTACTTTGATGTTTCTTCCCCCCTCCTCTACTTCTCACTTCTCAACCGGCCTTATCCCCTCATTTTCCCTACCGCCCTTGGATCCTGGATTTCTCGAATTCTGCCCCCACTCCTCTTCCCTCTGTGAACAATGTCCCTATAATCTCCTCCCAATCTTCCTCTAGCACCAACTAGTAACTCTTCCCACTTCCCTCTTTTTTCCCTCGCCACCCTACGATCCAGTTCCTTCTTCTTCTCTTTGTATCCCCCTTTTCCCTCTATCCTTCCACTTTCTCTCATCATCCGTCTTCGTTCTTTCTCACACTCCCTCCACAGCTCCTTTATTTCCTCATTCCACCCTTCGGTCACGCCTATTACCCTACTTTCCCTCTTTTTATCGCCCTGTATCACATCGTACAATTCATCTAGATCATGTCCAAGTCCCCTTTCTATCTCCTCTCCTACTTTCTTCCTCATACTTTCTGCCTCGGCCTTCGTCCACCTCCATCCCCACTCTTCCAATAACTCATTTCTCCCTTTCCTCATGTCCGTCTCCACATACCTATGTGAGCTCAATCTTTCCTCATTCTCCAGCACCCTCCAACTACTCACTCGTTCACCCTTTTTCTGTTATATCAATGAATGACGAGCCCCCATCACCCCTCACGAAGGTGGGCAGTAGCCCATCATTCAGCACCACCAACCCAACTCGCACCAACACTTTCTCCAGGATATCCCCTCTCCTGTCCGTTTTCTTCCCTCCTCATACAGTATTCTTAGCATTGAAGTCCCCTGTGTGAGATAGTGGCTAATTTTTTTGAAATTACACTTGTACCATAGAACTACGTTTGGTATTAGAGGCCTCGTCAACCTAGCCTTATTTGTTTCCAGTTCTCATTCCTCTAAAGTCTTCTAGCTCTTCTCATCTCTCACCAAACTCTCATATCCTCTTACGCTCATCCACGAGTATATGTACCGGCACTGAGCTTGCAATCCCTGCAGAGCTACCGTTGATTCCATACCTTTATTAGTGATTTTTTTGTGGACTGTGATCAGCATATCTTTATTTTGCATACTGTAAAACCCCGCATCACACAGGGTCCCCGTACAGCAACATAGACTGAAGGATAATGCCTAGGATCTGCTGTGGACTTCGTAAATTCCTCTTCTATCTCAAGGTCATCTCAAAAGTTTCAAGTCGTTATCCTCTATCCTTTGACTAAGGATTTATTATTTCCTTTCTCCTTTCTCCACTAGGCTTCAATTCGTGTCTTCCAATTTACCAAGTATGAGGCTCTAATTGGCTGAATTAAAATTATTGTTTAAATATTTTAACTGCACTAAGGTTTTCAATATTGTTAACTCGTTAAGAAACTGGAATTGGTGTCAGTCTTCTTCTACTTTTTTAAACTTTGTTCCAATATCAGGACTGTTTTCGATTGATTGACAGGTCACCTGCGTTTGAATTATTGAAAGAGACAGCCGAACAAGAACGTTGGGGGTCAAAATTAGCTTTGGTAACTAAACGGTAACATGGAACGTGAGCTGGGTAGCCCTCGGGTGATATGAATGGACGTTTTCAATCGAACGGGACGCTGCTCGAACTTTCTCGCTCATTATTTATTCGCAACAACGTCGAAGTTGCAAAGTTAGCGAGAGAGAGTTTACTTTAATTGTTTCTTATTGTAACAAGTGTAATTTGGAAATTTGCAGGAAACGCTTCACTTTAGCGATTCGATTTTGATGGACTAATGCTGCATTTCGATTAGCTATTACGGTAGAAGTGCATTTAAGTAAAATCGAATCAATTCCGAGTTTGTACAAGTTTAAATTGATTGAAAAGAAAGTCGAGTAGACGGTATTAGTTCTTGTGGGTTTTTTTCGTTTTAGAACACCTCGTTTTTAGTTTCTACTATCAACTCGTCTCCCGGATCATCTCCAGCAATTATTTTAAGAGTTACAGCTTATTTTTCCTCTTAAAAAAAGCTTAGGATTGTTTGGGAAAATAATAATTAAGTGACTCTTATCTACAGTATGAATAACAAAAAAAAAAGAATTGGGCCTAAAACTGGCCCTCTAATAATGTTAAATTATTCGGCTTAAGTTCCTTTTGATTAGATTTGATGTTCTTTCAATAAAACACATCTTTCTTCGACAAATGTTTCATTTGAACACTCAATACACTTCAATACAGCGCGTGTCTGCTTATTTTGCAAATGTTACTTATATCGAATAAAAAATATATAACCAAACTGCTTGGTCGATATATTTCATAATTATAATTAAATACGTTGATACTAAAGTTAATAACCTACAATTTAACAATAAGCATAAATTCTAACCTAAATATTAACTACCCATTACAAGGTGATTGGATGTTTGTATACTTTTAAATAATAGTATTTTAATGTTACCTCCATGCCAAAGTCCTTTTCGTTTTTTGAAACAAACAAAAAAATTACCAATAATACATATTTCGCATGACTAATGTTGTTATAATTAAAATTTTAACAATAATCAGGATAAATATTTACGCATCCAGTGGAATGTATGGAACGTACTCACACACGTATTTGTTTTGTGATAAAATTGTGTATTTTACATTCGTATTTACATTTTGTGAACTAGGTTAACTCGGCATTGTTATACAATTCGTATATTTGCAAGGCTTCGAGTGTCGACGCGGATAAACAAAACTAATTGATACTCGAAAAAGTACCAATAAAAATAACCAAAAAAAAATTATTTAAATAAATATTCCTCTTGTGTCAGACACAACACGTACCTATTGCTTTGCATTTGATACTTTAATTCTCATTTTACTACCTCGAACTGCTTGTGTAATCCTTTGAGGTTATGTTCATGACTGATGATCGCTCACTTTGTAAAGAGGTCCATAAAGAAAAAGAAGAAGACATACATCTAGAATCATCTATAGAAATGTTCACTGTTTCAAACGGAGAAAATTGTAGTTATTAAAGACTGACCTAATCCAGGAAATAAGGAGTTTTCTTTTTTTTTTCGGGTCGAGATGGGAAACTCATGTTCGAATGGGTCCGGGACCCAAACAGTGTTGGACTCATCCCCAAGGGGATGCCTACCAATCAAACCCACCTCAAACTCGCCGTTACCCCCGCCTCGGAATCACTACCCTAGCACACTTCGAGACTGGCGGCGGTCCCTCGCACACTCTCCGCTCACACTGTCGTCATCTCCCTAACTTCCACTCCTACCTCTCATCCCCCTAAGCATGCTTTCTACTACGCCACTTACCTCCATCCTTTCCTCCTCCCCCTTCAACATTATCTCCACCATGTTCTCACAGTACACCGCCTCCCCTAGTTTCCTCTCCTACTTCTTCAGCACTTTCTCGTTCCTCCAGCATCTAAACACATGCCGCACATCATCCTCCACTTCACACCTCTCGCACACTCTAGTCTCTCTTTTCCCAATCTCGTGGAGGTACCCTACTCTCGACCCATGTCCAGTGAACACCTGCGTCAAGAAGTAGTTCACCTCCCCGAATTTCCGGTCCATCCAATCTCTCCTATTCCTAATCGCTCCTTTTAGCGCGCCCTCATACTTCTCTCCATTTCCTCCTCCATCCATTTCTGTACTTCCTCTCTAGTCGCACCCCTCCAGCGTTCATTCCTGGCTCAAGCCATCACGTCCAATGGGTAGGTCCTTGCCAGCACCGCTGCTGCCAGTCCACCCACTAACCTGTATCCCTGCACCACCCTCAGCAATATCACTCTCTGCACCAGCAGGAGTGGCCTAACCCTCGCATTCACTCCCGCTCTTTCACCCCACACCTCCGCACCGTACAGCATACTCCTGCTCTACTGTCCTACCAATTATCCTCCTCTTCCACTCTCCCGGCCCTTTCACATTACAGATCAACCCCCCCAGCCATGCTGCCCTCACTTTCCCCTCCCCTGCCGCCTTTAACATGTGTGTTCTGAAAGATATTATTAAGATGTCCTACCTCTAGCTTGAATGTTCCCTGAATTTGTGTTAGGCCATTCATAATTTCTACATCTGCTTGTCTTCGTCTCTCCTCCTTCTATTCTTCCTCCTTTCCACGTCTTTTCTTCTCCTCTTCTTCCTCCTTTCCACGTCTTTTCTTCTCCTCTTCTTCCTCCTTTCTACGTATCTCCTCCTCTTCCTCACGTCTTTCCTTCTCTGCTTCTTCCTCCTTTCTACGTCTCTCCTGCTCCTCTTCACGTCTTTCCTCATCTTCTTACATCATTAAAAACTATGCTGGGGGTCCGGAAGTATCCATGTCTCTGTCGTATACGGTGGTTCTAGTATTTACCATAAGCAGATCACAGAACTTAACTCTCCAATACTTCAAAAACTAACTAACAAATGTCAATTGTCCCGCTTTTTATACTTTTCACCTGTTCCAAACAGTTCTCGACTTTTCGATGACAGTTCTAGATAATTCTAGATGCATGTGTTCTTCTTTTTCTTTATGGACCACTAGATATCCTCAGTACAGGTCTTTCGTAACAGTATTATTTTTCTTCAATACTTTTTCTACATATCTGGTGACCAAAATACCAATGTCCAGTGATAATTGATGGGATAACTCTGAGATCAGATTTATTGAGCTCCAAGATCAATTGAGCGTGGTAAACTGAATGTCGTATTAGCCTTTTGGCATGGAATATTTCTCCAGTAGGCTGCACTAAATTCATTTTCCCATTCCCGGTCTTCTTCCACGTTGCGGCTTTTTGGGATATCACAAAATGGTGCGGGTCTCATAAGAGGTGTACAAGCGATACTAACTGCGCAATTTCATTTCCGACAATTTCTTCATGGCCAGACACCCACAACAAAATTCTGGCTAGATAGTTGCTTGAGGGATTGTTTGCAGATCCAGGCTGTTTTAGACTTCAGAGCCTTCGAAGCAGCCTGGCTATCGGACTCAATAAGTATTCTGGCTGAGCTGGGGCCATCTTGAGTACAAAAATTTATTGCAAATAGTTTTGAAATATTGTTGGAGTGTTTCCCAAGAATGTTAATATCTTTGTATATCATAGTATGTCAGTCAAGGAAGTGGGCATCATCATGGATTGGTTGCTCCAGACCTTAGTATTTCAAGATGTCCCGTTAGGTCGCTGGATTTCAAAGATTTATCCTGAGTTAGCCTGTGGGTATTTTCCAGAGCCCTCCTCCCTACAGGTATATATAGGGAAGGAAGGTCTAGCGTCACTTCTAAGGCTGTGCTGGGACTCGATCTCATTGCACCAGACACTAAAATCCAATATTCTGGCTGAACTGGGGCCCTCTCGCGTACAACAATGTATTGCAAATAGTTGGAGTGTTTCCTAAGGATGTTAATATATTGGTATATCCTAGTATAAAAGTATAGGAAGTGGGAATCTTCATGATTTGGTTGCTCCAGACCTTAGTATTTCAAGATGTCCCGTTAGGTCGCTGGGTTTGAAAGATTTATCCTGAGTTAGCCTGTAGGTATTTTCCAGAGCCCTCTTTCGTACAGGTATATATAGTGGAGGAAGGTCTAGCATCACTTCTAAGGCTGCGCTGGGACTCGATCTCATTGCACCAGACACTAAAAAGCCAATTGGTTGGACTGAGGCCCTCTTGCGTACAAAAATTTATTGGAAATAGTTTCGAAATATTGTTGGAGTGTTTCACAAGGATGTTAATATCTTGGTATATCCTAGTATATCAGTAAAGGAAGTGGGCATCTTCATGGACTGGTTGCTCCAGACCTTAGTATTTGAAGATGTCCCGTTAGGTCGCTGGGTTTCAAAGATATATCCTAAGTTAGCTTGTAGGTATTTTCCAGAGCCCTCCTCCGTACAGGTACATATAGTGGAAGAAAGTCTAGCATCACTTCTAAGGCTGCGCTGGGACTCGATTTCATTGCACCAGACACTAAAATCCAATATTCTGGCTGAGTTAGGGCCCTCTTGCGTGCAAAAATTTACTGCATATAGTTGCGAAATATTGTTGGAGTGTTTTCCAAGGATGTTAATATTTTGGTATATCCTAGTATATCAGTATAGGAAGTGGGCATCTTCATGTTTTGGTTGCTCTAGACCTTAGTATTTCAAGATGTCTCGTTAGGTTGCTGGGTTTCAAAGATTTATCCTGAGTTAGCCTGTAGGTATTTTCCAGAGCCCTCCTCCGTACAGATACATATAGTGGAGGAAGGTCTAGCATCACTTCTAAGGCTGCGCTGAGACTCGATCTCATTGCACAAGACACTAAAAAGCCAATATTCTGGCTGGACTGGGGCCCTCTTGCGTACAAAAATGTATTGGAAATAGTTTCGAAATATTGTTGGAGTGTTTCCCAAGGATGTTAATATCTTTGTACATCCTAGTATATCAGTAAAGGAAGTGGGCATCTTCATGGATTGGTTAGTATTTCAAGATGTCCCGTTAGGTCCCTGGGTTTCAAAGATATATCCTAAGTTAGCTTGTAGGTATTTTCCAGAGCCCTCCTCCGTACAGGTACATATAGTGGAGGAAAGTCTAGCATCACTTCTAAGGCTGCGCTGGGACTCGATCTCATAGCACCAGACACTAAAACCAATATTCTGGCTGAGTAAGGGCCCTCTTGCGTACAAAAATTTACTGCAAATAGTTTCGAAATATTGTTGGAGTGTTTCCCAAGGATGTTAATATCTTGGTATATCCCAGTATATCAGTATAGGAAGTGTGCATCTTCATGGATTGGTTAGTATTTCAAGATGTCCCGTTAGGTCCCTGGGTTTCAAATATTTATCCTGAGTTAGCCTGTAGGTATTTTCCAGAGCCCTCCTCCGTAAAGGTATATATAGTGGAAGAAGGTCTAGCATCACTTCTAAGGCTGCGCTGGGACTCGATCTCATTGCACCAGACACTAAAATCCAATATTCTGGCTGAGCTGGGGCCCTCTTGCGTACAAAAATTTACTGCAAATAGTTTCGAAATATTGTTGGAGTGTTTCCCAAGGATGTTGATATCTTGGTATATCCTAGTATATCAGTAAAGGAAGTGGGCATCTCCATGGATTGGTTGCTCCAGACCTTAGTATTTCAAGATGTCCCGTTAGGCCGCTGGATTTGAAATATTTATCCTGAGTTAGCCTGTAGGTATTTTCCAGAGCCCTTCTCCGTACAGGTATCTATAGTGGGGGAAGGTCTAGCATCACTTCTAAGGCTGCGCTGGGACTCGATCTCATTACACCAGACACTAAAATCCACTCGTTTTTATAGTAATGAACAAACTTGTACCGCAAAACAGATACTTCTCTTGATGATTGAAATTTGCTCGATTTTTTTCGAACACTCGAAACTAGACACGCAGTCTATATTTGTTTAGGTCTACGAAACAAAACATATCAAGTGTCGCATTAAATACAATTAACGACAAGATTTAATTTACTTTGCCGTCTACGTTTTGACGTCTGACTAATAATGAACACAAAGAGGGGAAAATCGTCGTGTATTCGACGTGCGATCGAATTTTTTTTTTAAATTGGAAGATCGGAAATAATTGTTATTGGAGTGTTTTCTAACAAGCCGGATCGTTAAATATATTTAGCTAACGAGGTGGAACGTTATTGGTAAATTGGTCAGTTATGCAATTTTCTTAATATGCCATAAAACCACTTCAATTTTTAACACGAGCAAAACCGTTTTTCGTCGTAAAACTTTTTTTTTAGAACATCACCATATTTTCCTGTTTATCTGCAATACGTAATATCGAGCCAATAGAACATTTGACGACAATTGACACACTTCTTTCGGTAGACTTCACTTTATTTACATTTTCAAATCCCACGGTCTGTCGATTTCGACGTAGGGAATACATGAGGCATCGAAACGGCTTTCATGGATATATACTTGTCGGAAAAAGATGACTTGAGACACTTTACGATATTTTTTTTTAAACGAGTTGTAGTCTACCGAGTGTACAAATAAAAAAATGTGCGCAACTTATTTAATGCACAACCAAAAAGTTACCTCAAATTTGTAATTTCGACATTTTTTTTCGAATTGTAAATTTTTCTCTCAGGAATATCACTGTCTTAGTTGTTTTGGTAAAACGAATGATTTTGATATTATACCAGGTGCTATAAAAATGTTATGTTTTTTTCCGAAATTTCAAAAACAAATCTTCTAAAACAAATCTCTCAATAAATTATAAGTTATCAAGGAAAACAGGACGTAAAAAGAGGCATTGAACCAGTATAATGAGTAATAAATGATGAGCACTTGACAAAAAAAGCTAATAAATTTAATAAAAATTACGTCAACTTAAAATTTGTATATTTTATGAAGTAACAGAGATAAACAAATGAATAAAAAAAGAAAATGTTGAAGAAACATGATGCTTTAAATTAGCTATAATTGCAATAACTTGCAATAGCTTGTATAGCCTACTGTCGTTTTTTTTATAGCATCTGGTATAATATCAAAATGAATCGTTTTACCAAAACCACTAAGACAGTGATATTCCTAAGAGAAAAATCTACAATTCGCCAGAAAAAAATCAACAAAAACGAACAAAAAATGTCGAAAATACATAATCAAAATTGAGGTAACTGTTTGGTTGTGCGTTAAATAAGTTGTATAGTGTATGATGAAAAACAAATAGTCCAGTAAATGTAGGATGAAAAGTAGGCAAAGTGTAGATACAAAAATCCTGCAGGTCCATGAATTTTCCGAAAAAGGAAGGGTTTGACTAGTAATTGAACATCCAGAAATTTCACACACCTCATCGCCATTTTGGGGGGATATTCCCGGCTCCAAAGTTCCATAAATTGGTTTTACGCCAATATCTCCTAAAATATGGCTTTTGGAGAATTTTTATATAGGGGAAAAATGAAGATCAGGTCATTATCTACAAAAATGGTCCGCGTGGTTTTTTTCGCAATAATAATATTGTTTGCAAAAACCGATGTTGAAAAATCCATAATTTTGAGGTCTAGAAAAAATTACAGTTTCTTGCATAACCAAAAAGGAGAAATTCCCAGCTTTAAAATAACGTACCTTGGAAGACAATCCGATAATGTACGAACTTTTAGACAGTGATTGTTCGCAAAATATTCCCAACCTCGGAAAACAGCAAAAATTTGGAAATGAAAACACCAACTGAAAAATCAAGGGGCAAGAAAGATGGCCAATAAAAATTTCTGAGATAAATAAAGACCTTTAAAGGACCCGTAATAACAAAAAATCGAATTACCAATTCTTAGACCCATTTTATAAAATGAAATTATAAAAATGGACCTTGAATCGTCGGATATGATAGCTGTGGATTTTCACTTTCATCTTCATTTTGAATCGTAAAAAATATGCATTTTTACCCGAGATATTGAATAATTTGTTCGCCCGGTTATGAGTAAGTGCAAAGAACCCGCTCTTTCGACTCAGGAGCGGGAGCTCAACATAAGGATCCCGCTTGAGGGCCATTATCTCGAAAACTAAAAATCATGAGTAGATAATGACCTGATCTTCATTTTTCCCCTATATAAAAATTCTCTAAAAGCCATATTTTAGGAGATATTGGCGTAAAGCAAATTTTTGGAACTTTGGGGACGGGAATACCCTCCCAAAATGGCGATTAGGTGTGTGAAATTTCTGTCAAACTAGTCAAACCTTACCCTTTGTTCAAATCTCTTTAAATAATTAAAATATATTTTCTCAAGATGTTAAAAGACAACACAACTCGCAACCACTTTTGGAATGATCATTTGACATTTTATGCAATGTGTCAAAAATGTTCAGTAGTTCAGTTTAGTAGGAAAAACCTGTAATTAAGTTAAATTGCGTTACCTCAACTTTAGAAAATCAGACTATCATTCTCGTGTCACTGTCAAGAAAATATTATTAGTTTTTTTATATAATGTCAGTTACAGTTTGTAACTGTAAATGTGTGCTTTTAGTTGGGCGCCAATTTGTAACGGTAAATGTCTATACCTCACAGGGCACCAGCTCGAAGGGCTCCGGCTAGAGACTCCTCTCAAAGGGTGGTTCGACCCCAAGTTTATGCTGCACAAGTGCTACAGGAAGGTTGTAAAAGTTGAGGGCGCCACTACCTTTCTGACGATAAAAAGGGCTAAGAAAAAACTAAGGCGGAAAAGGTAGAAACGCCTTGTAAAATTTAAATAAAAGTTAAAAAAATAAAAAAGTTACTAAAAATCACCCCGGGCGATATCTCCCTCAACTTTTATAGTTGAGGATTTAGAAAAAAAAATAAAAATAGAATTAACACAAATTTACCATTTATTCTGCCACAGGAAATGAATAACGGAATTTAATAGAGGAATTTGTACTTTTATAGGTACTTAGCTTAGATGAAGTGGTTTCCTGGAGAAGAAGTCAGGTCTTGATCTGAACTGTTGTGTTCTGTTCTAGGGCGGTATTTTGATCTAGGGTTGTATCCTGGGGTTCTATCCTTGGCTTATATTCTTGGGTTATATCCTAGCCTAGGGTTATATTCTTGGGTTCTATCCTAGCATAGGGTTACATCCTCGCCTAGGGGCTGTGTTTACCTAGAAGTACAAGTGGATCAGGGATATGTAGGAACTTGAATGTAATGGCACATTATGTTGGTCAGCTTTTCAGGTTAAAGAAAAGGAAGGCAGTTATTTGAAAGTCAAAAAATTGAATTAATTTACTGAAAGCTTTCCAACATTATATGTTCCATGTTAAAACAGTAAAAATAGCAATTATCGACTAAATTAAAAAAATATACTAATGATCCGAAAGAAACTAATAATAGCAAAAAGTTATTTATTTAGTTATATGAAAAAATATCGTGCTTAGGAAATATATGGAACCGGCACTGGCGTTACGAAAGAATATTTTATAGGTTAACAGTAATTTATAAAAATGTTATTTTATAATTAAAAGGGTTATTTCGCAACTGAAAACGCTTGAAAATGTTTGTATAAAAGTAAAACAGTGAATTATAAAAGAATATTTGGTTTAAAACTACCATATTAGTATAAAAGAACAGTTTATGACCACGAGTTGAATTTAATTTCGTCTATCTCTGTAAAAAAAATAAAGAATGCATACGAAAATTATATCAGACAGTACTTTAGAAGAAGCTTATTAATTATAAATTATGATTTTGAACTTACCACAGCAAAATTCATAAGATAGGTACTTAAGATATGAAAGATAGCGAAAGATGATCTGTCTCCTTAGGCGGTCGATAACAGAAAGGGGTGTTTCACATGGCGTTGTGCAAAAAAATGGAAGCGACCGTTGGCAGACGTCAATTGTCTTACGTTCGGGGTTGAAGAGTTTGGGATCACAGAACTATAATTGGATGTGGCTAGTGACGACGAGCGCTAATTTAAAGGATTTATTCTGTAAAATCGAAACAGGTCGATAGACATGTTACAAGTTTTTAGAAATTAGGTCCTAGTTTTATTCATTCATTCAGTTTATAGACACACATGCAATTAATCTAGAGTTTCGTATAACTCGCGACAAGTTCGTGAAACCTATAGTGTTTTGATCCTAAAAACCACCCTTCATGGAAAATTCATGGGAACCCTTCTGGGACTCTTTATTTACTGGACTAAAAGTGCATTGCAGCAAAGATTGAAAGTTTCGAGCACTTGAAAAAAATAATATCCAGACATTTACAAAGACATCAAACGCAATTAGTCCGACTGTCTACATATTTACCTTAACATAATATTTATAATTCCAACAATGTACTGGGGAATTGTTTGTGGTTATTTCAAACATAAACATTGAACCCTTAACGTGAACCTGAATATCCTTAAGTGCCATTTTGGCAAAGTACAATTTATTGTTTACGTAGACTAGTTGGTATAACTGACTAAAGTAAATTACTAACTCCTCAATGTATCAGCAGTTTATCCACTAAAACAAATATTGTCTTAGTGAGATTATTAATTATTATTTTAGAGAGTTCCCTTTCTGACTTTTAAAATATTTTTGTGTTATACGAGTAGATATTGCTCTAAATAAATAACAATTCAATTTAAATTCATTTAATTCCGTTTTAAATGTCCCCCCGTCTAGGGGAGTTTATCTATCGGTATGTAATTCTTCTTGAAATGTAAGTTAATAAAAAAAAAGTTCCGAACAAAAACCCAAATGTGCCAGTCATGAGAGCGTGATTTTTTTCCCTCCGTCCTTTTCCTTCGCATGATTTGCATATTTATTCACAGACCCACTTTTTGTCGAGTTTGCTCCAACAATTTTCTACTGTGGATATTTCAAGGGGCTTCTCTGAAAGGAAGTGACATATGAGGAATTTTAATATATCCTCGGGGAAGTATTGTAATCGACTAATTTGTCTCTAAATACCTCTTGCATAAATTTCTAACTAGCTGACGCTCATGAACTTTTTATATACAGTATGGTATGTACGGTTTCTCAGGACTCACCCTGTATATCAAAATCGAGACTTTGATTAATTTATAGCAAGAACGAACATGGGAAGTGGGTCTAGAGAGCTCTTCGTAATCTAAATTGACATTTTCAATCGTCGCGGATTTTCCTTGAATTTCCCACGATCTATGCGATGACAATCGTAATTAATAAATTGAATGTCTGCCTATTAGTCAGATTTTACTGGAAATCTTCGAGATTGATTACGTTTTAGTAAAATTTATTTACGAAAAGATTTGTCGTTGTAGAATTTATTAGTATTTACAAACCTAAGTTTTCATCACACTTATTCGGTAATCAGGAGAATTTTTTTTTGAAAAACGATCTGTAGACGAACGTGTAATTTAAATCTCATTTATACATTATCAAACAATGCCGACTACTGGTTTTCCAAAAGAAAGAGACTAGTAATTTTTATATAATTAAGAGAACTGGGTGGGTGTTTTTTCTTTACTTTTTTTTTTCGTTCTCACTATTGTTTCCAAAGTTCATTCCACTACTATACGTTCTCACGATAATATCAGAGTGAATTGATAATCAATAATATCAGTTAACAATAGTAATATACAGGGTGTGCCGTAAATAAGTACCTACCGTAAATTAGAAGCATGATAGATCGTTCAGAAATATTTAAAATACCCCAGTACAACTTTTCTCTAACCTCCTTAGTTTGTGAGATACAGGCTGTTGAAGTATGCAGAAGAAATACACATTTTATTGCATATCTTTTGGGTGGATGAAAGTACAAGTTTAAAATTTTTTTGTAGGTTGTTGTCTCTTCAAAATACATCAACGGTATTGATTCTATCAGATTCTTAAAAGCCAGTGGCGTGGTACGAAGTGGTCGTAAACTTTTATTGTACCATATTTTTGAAACACCCAGTATTTAGAGCTTAAGACTTTTTTCTGCAATTTTCTATTAAATTTCCTACATAAAAGGTACTCTTTGTTAAATTCGATACAACACTCCAATTTCAAGATTTTTAACTTTTTATTGCAGTAAGACACTTTTTTATGTTGTAAATTTTTTTAAACAATAAATTTGGTCGTGAAAGTTACAAATCATCAGTACAGGTTGAAAATTAACGTTTGGTCTGGAATAATTGGGGACCAGTTTTTTATGCCACCGGAATATTTAAATAGACCTAGATATGTAAATTTTCTTAGGAACAATTTAAAAGATCTTCTAAAATCAACGTAGACTGTCAATGTGGTTTATGCACGATGGGGCCTCGCCACATTTTACACTGTGAGCTAGGGAATTGCTAAATGAAAACTTGACGGGTAAAAGGATAGGCCGTGGAGAAGATACACCGGTCAAATGGCCAGCACGGTCTCCTGAATGTAATCCAATAAATTATGTCGTGTGGGGAATATTGAAAAGTATATTCTTCAACCCCTCATACCACGCCACTTTGATGTGTTTTGAAGAGAAAATAACCTACAAAAAATTTTAAATTTGTACTTTCATCTCCCGAGAAGTTATGCAATAACAACAGCCTGTATCTCACAAACTAATAAGGTTAGAGCATCGTTTCTCAAGCGGGGGGTCGAGTTTGTTTTTAAAGGGGGTCTGTTGAAAACTACATATAGGTAGGTACAAAAGATTCAGTTGTGGTATGTACTAGTGATGAGAGATATTTCACGAACTGTTACTTTTTCATTGATACGAACAAATCACAGTCAGTCACAGTTCCTATAAGTAAATCTAAAGCGTGACGTGATCACAGCCAGCGAAAACGACAATGAATCGAATGAGTGAATCGAAATATTCGAAATCGAACATAATATTGACCTCTTCATCGCTCTCATTCGACGAAAATTCGTCACAAACTATGGAAAAAATTTTCGTACGAAAATTTTTCGAATTTTGACGTTATTTCGGTAAAAAACACTTTTTTTTGGGGGTGGAAAAAGACATTATTGCGATTTCCGGTCAAAGTTGAGTTGCTAGAAAAAAAAGTTGGATATGAAAGTTGTAGATCTTGGAAAAATCTACAACTTTTTCATTAGTGGCTTTTCCACATAACCTCAAAATAATCTCGGAAAACGCAAGAAACTGCATTTTTCGTTTTTTATTTTTAGTTTCGTCAAAAATTGTTCGATTTTGATGAAAATTTGGTAGAAGGTATCTTTCATAGTTATAAACCATGAGAGAAAATTTTCGAATGAAAATATTGAGCATTTTTCGAATTTTGACGTTTTTTCGGTAAGAAACACTTTTTTTGGGAGGTGGAAAGAGAAATTATTGCGATTTCCGGCCAAAGTTGAGTTGATAGAAAATAAAGTTGATTATAAAAGTTGTAGATCTTGGAAAAATCTACAACTTTATTATGAGAGACTTTTTCACATAACCTCAAAATTATCTCGAAAAAGACAAAAAACTGCATTTTTCGTTTTTTATTTTTAGTTTCGTCAAAAATTGTACGATTTTGATGAAAATTTGGTAGAAGGTAGTTTCCAAAGTCAAAAACCATGAAAGAAAATTTTCGAATGAAAATATTGAATTTTTTTCGAATTTTGACGTTTTTTCGGTAAAAAACATTTTTTTTGGGAGGTGGAAAAAGACATTATTGCGATTTCCGGCCAAAGTTGAGTTGATAGAAAATAAAGTTGATTATAAAAGTTGTAGATCTTGGAAAAATCTACAACTTTTTCATTAGTGACTTTTTCACATAACCTCAAAATTATCTCGAAAAACGCAACAAACTGCATTTTTGGTTTTTTATTTTTAGTTTCGTCAAAAATTGTTCGATTTTGATGAAAATTTGGTAGAAGGTATCTTTCATAGTCACAAACCATGAAAGAAAATTTTCGAATGAAAATATTGAATTTTTTTCGAATTTTGACGTTTTTTCGGTAAAAAAAAATTTTTTTTTGGGGTGGAAAAAGACATTATTGCGATTTTCGGCCAAAGTTGAGTTGCTAGAAAAAAAATTTGAATATAAAAGTTGTAGATCTTGAAAAAATCTATAACTTTTTCATTAGTGACTTTTTCAAATAACCTCAAAATTATCTCGAAAAACGCAAAAAACTGCATTTTTATTTTTTTATTTTTAGTTTCGTCAAAAATTGTTCGATTTTGATGAAAATTTGGTAGAAGGTAGTTTTTTCATAGTCACAAACCATGAAAGAAAATTTTCGAATGAAAATATTGAATTTTTTTCGAATTTTGACGTTTTTTCGGTAAAAAAAAATTTTTTTTGGGGTGGAAAAAGACATTATTGCGATTTCCGGCCAAAGTTGAGTTGATAGAAAATAAAGTTGATCATAAAAGTTGTAGATCTTGGAAAAATCTACAACTTTTTCATTTGTGACTTTTTCACATAACCTCAAAATTATCTCGAAAAACGCAAGAAACTGCATTTTTGGTTTTTTATTTTTAGTTTCGTCAAAAATTGTTCGATTTTGATAAAAATTTGGTAGAAGGTATCTTTCATAGTCACAAACCATGAAAAAATATTTTCGAATAAAAATATTATACATTTTTCGAATTTTGAGGTTTTTTCGGTAAAAAACACTTTTTTTGGGTGGTGGAAAAAGACATTGCGATTTTCGGCCAAAGTTGAGTTGATAGAAAATAAAGTTGATCATAAAAGTTGTAGATCTTGGAAAAATCTACAACGTTTTCATTAGGTATCTTTCATAGTCACAAACCATGAAAAAATATTTTCGAATAAAAATATTATACATTTTTCGAATTTTGAGGTTTTTTTGGTAAAAAACACTTTTTTTGGGGGGTGGAAAAAGACATTGCGATTTTCGGCCAAAGTTGAGTTGCTAGAAAAAAAATTTGAATATAAAAGTTGTAGATCTTGAAAAAATCTATAACTTTTTCATTAGTGACTTTTTCAAATAACCTCAAAATTATCTCGAAAAACGCAAAAAACTGCATTTTTCTTTTTTTATTTTTAGTTTCGTCAAAAATTGTTCGATTTTGATGAAAATTTGGTAGAAGGTAGTTTTTTCATAGTCACAAACCATGAAAGAAAATTTCTGAATGAAAATATTGAATTATTTTCGAATTTTGACGTTTTTTCGGTAAACACTTTCTGGGGGGTGGGAAAAGACATTATTACGATTTCCGGCCAAAGTTGAGTTCCTAAAAAAAATTTAAATATAAGAGTTGTAGATCTTGAGAAAATCTACAATTTTTTCATTTGTGACTTTTTCACATAACCTCAAAATTATCTCGAAAAACGCAAAAAACTGCATTTTTCGTTTTTTATTTTTAGTCTCGTCAAAAATTGTTCGATTTTAATGAAAATATTGAATTTTTTCGAATTTTGACGTTTTTTCGGTAAAAAACACTTTTTTTGGGGGGTGGAAAAAGACATTATTGCGATTTCCGGCCAAAGTTGGGTACTTATTCACCCTGTATATGTTAAATTGCACGAAATAGTGTTCATTCTAAGACTTTTGACGACTCTGACATCTGAAGTATCTTTGTGTCAGTTGTCACTGTCTTGTCATTTGTCTTTCTATATGATGAATAAAAAAAACGAACACAAAAGAATTAGACAGCAAAAAATTATATTAAATACAAACATAAAATCCCTATTTTCTTAAACCTCAATTAATAATCGTGAACAAAGACCAACTACCGACTCCTCTTCAAAATCAACTTAAAGACTATTCAATTTCCATTTTCGAAGTTGAAACTTCAATTTACACGCTAAGTTAGCAAATCGACTTGCCTCAACTCGAGCTATAGTATATTCGTAAAGAGTTCCCCGAGCATCTGGAGGACCCAAAATGACGAGGCATCGTTAACAAGGATACTTGAGGTGAAATTAGGATCGGGCCAATTGTTAGGTACAGTTAGGAGCAGTTCTAAAAATAAAAATTTAACAAAGCTTCGGCATAAATTGTGAAACTTAACCTTAGATTACCAAGAAACTTTCTTTGTTCTTTTGAGTCGTTTGGAAGGAAATCAGTGCTCTATGGAGACTCTATGAAGTGATTTGTAAGCGAAGATGATGTTTGGATCAGGATGATATCATATGACTATTATTAATTAGTATAAAGTGAATTATAATGAAACTCGATGCAGGCCAGCTTGTGCTGACAACAGTTCATTGTTACATTGAGTTGAAATATAAAATGCAAGTGACATTCAATAGGAGTTTAAATAATGCCATATTATCTTTAATTAATAATTAGTTATAAAATGTGTCCTTAACACCAAAAAGGGCAATAAAGAACTTTTTTTAAAGGAACGGTTAAAGGACTCTCGTGTTTGTCCGAAAATTGAAAAAGAGCGTTCTCTCGTTGGCTCGTTGGAGTGTTGGAAAGACGAAAATTGGGGAGTTTGCAACTAGAGAAAAGGATCAGACCGAAAGTGGGTACTCGAGATAATATTCTGTGTTCGTACGGAATCTGAGGGAGTCAATCTAGAGGGAGTGTTTTTTCGGTTACACCAGATAGAGTTATAGACCAATCGAATTGTACTTTGATAAAAAGAAAATTGTAAGCAGGACTTTGGGAAACTGGAAGTAGTAAGGTGGATTATAACAAAAAAAAAATAGCGGTTGAGTAGGGAAGTAGCGGGGAGAAAGTGTCTAATAAAAAAGTGTTAAACCGTCAAGAAATCTACAGCTGTTTATTAGTTATTTTTTTACATAACCTCTAAATGTCGTGGAAAATGGGAAAAATTTGTTTTTTTCGTTTTTTATGTCTCGTCGACTAGAATAGTGGAACCAAAGTCAGTGTAACGACAATAAAATAAAGCAATGTTGTCAGATATATTTTCTAGAATTGTTAGGCTCACTATACAAATGTTCTCCTTACTTCAGTAAACTTTTACTTCGGGATGTTCTTAGAAAGTTAGTTTGGAAATATTTAAAAAATATACATAATATAAATTTATTAGTAAGCAATAAAATAAGTCGCTTAAAATTACTGGAAAAGAATAATTCATTAAAAACAACTTTATGTATGTTACTATATTTAGGAAAATTTTGAATAGCTGGCAACATAGCAGTCCTGCAATGAAAAACTAATACATCCAGTCCAGTATTTGGCATAATATAACGAAATAACCAGACACTTTTAACTCGGCCAACTGGGACATAAAAATGTTGAACATCTGGCCTGACCTGGGTTAGAACGTCCAGGGGTGTGCGTGAATTGTGTTGTAGACAAATATTATCACTAGTAATACCACTAGAGGTCAAATTATTTCCGGAAATACATTACATAAAGCCTAAAAGAATTATACCATGTTTGACTACTTTTTATCTTTCTCACTCTCTCCCACATCACCCTTGCTCAATAATTTATGTATTTTTTCGTTATAAGCCACTTTACAATGAAAATTCTAAAACGTAAATAAATTACACGTTTTACTTTTCAAAAACAAAAAGTGCACTCGACAACTAATTCAATCTTCATTTTATTCATTAACTAACATAAATAAAATTGTAATCGTAAAAGCAGCATCAATTTAGAAAATGCCGAGCTCGGTTTTCGTCTGTAAGAGTTACATTTTGTTATGCATGTTGTTGGATTTTGTTTTACATTGTAAACAGTTTCGGCGTATAAACTTTCTAAAAACTAGTTTGTACTTTTATGTAGTACAAGCTGTAACTTGTTTTTGGTTAATAGTCTTTGTGCAACTGATAATTTTTTCATAAAGTGTTGTTAAAAGCAGCGGAAAAACAATATTCAACTTTCTTTGTATGAAAATATACGTATTATTGGATTAATCTGAAAATTCGGTACTTTTAGATAGTCAATTATTTAGAAAAAATTACAAATTTTATGCAAGGCACGTGGTTGTATCCGTAATAAAACTGTTAACTTGAAAAATAGCGTATTTTTTAATGGAGCTAAAGAGCACGTTTGCTAAATTTATCTCGGTAATATTTTACACAGATTTTTTTGAGTGTTACCATTTCTTACAATAAAAAAATCACATTCATCTTACTAAAACATTCATAGCTTAACAAAGTTTTTCAATAATTTTTCAGAAGTAGATGTACTATGCCGTTTCTAGACCATTGTGATGTTGTGATGGAAAGGCCTCTTTAATTGGTGAGCTTCCAGGTCATTCGGAGGGTCATCTGACTTCAATTAAACTACTACTTCATGCATATTTGGCTATAATTGACCATTTTTCCAAAATTTTGACAATTTTTTCAAATTTTAACAATTATTGACCATTTTTGACAATTATTGACCAATTTTGACAGTTTTAACAATTATTGATCATTGTTGACAATTTTTCAAAAATTTTGACCATTTTAGACCATTTTTCCAAATTTTAACAATTTTTGAGTATTTTTGACAGGTTCTGACAATTATTGACCATTTTTGATAATTTTTCAAAAACAATTTTTAATAATTATTGACCATTTTTGACAGTTTTTTATAATTATTGACCATTTTTTCAAAATTTTGACAGTTTTTGACAATTTTTGACGATTTTTCCAAATTCTTCACAATTTTTGACCATATTCAAAATTTTTTCAAAAATTTCATCAATAATTGAGAGTTTTTGGCGAATTTTGACCGTCTTTGACAATTACTGACCATTTTTGACAATTTTTTTGAAAAATTTTAACATATTTGGCAATTATTGACCATTTTTTAAAAATTTTTACAATTTTTGACCATTTTTGACAATTTTTCACACCTATAGGTGTATGAGCTCAGTGCGGCAAGAGAGATTGCGCACAGTCGCTGGAATGAGTTATCGCGTGACGAATGCTTTTTCGTAACATCACACGTTTTACGAGTTCACTAGCCTTCCCAAAAGTCCTGTGTCGTGCAATAAGTAGCAAGCTTCAATTTATATTTCATTGGATTAGTGGATTATTCAGAAATCTGGCAACACCGTTGCGTGACGAACGCTTTTTGTAACATTACACGTTTCATGAGCCTATTCGGAAATCTGGCAACACTGTTGCGTGACCAACGCTTATTGGCTTTTTCGTAACATTACACGTTTCACGAGTTCACTAGCCTTTTCAGAAATATGGCAACACTGTTGCGTGACGGACTTTTCGTAACGGTTACACGTTTTACGAGTTCACTAGCCTTCCCAAAAGTCCTATGTCGTGCAATAAGAAGCAAGCTTCAACACTTAGCAACGTGGATTATTGAGTTTAAAAAAGATAGTTGGGGAGGCCGAATTTTAAAAAGGGCAGAAAAAGTTTTTGAGAATTACAAAAAAGTACAAAAATTAAAGAAAAAGAGTTAGAAAGTAAAAAAACTTGAGGTTAGTGCATTAAAAAGTCAAGAAAGAAAGTGAAAGTCATGTGTTCCAGGAGAATTTGAATTTTCAATATTCCAGTCTACATTGTAATCCTGTAAATTGAAAATCGAATGTAGTGGAAGGTTAGCGATATTTATTGGTACCAATAAAAGTAACAGAATCAGAATTTAATCAGATGTACATCTATAAAAAAAATTAAAGTCATTAACAAGCTTTATTTTAACTTACCTCGAAATCGAAAGAACCATTTTATTTTAGGTTAAGTTTGTTTCTGTGTTCTCATTGTTTTTCTTTGTTGCGTTATTAGTTAAAGTGGAATTGATATTCATGTAATTTCTCATATAAATGCACTCATAGTATTATTATTAAATTGTTTGCAACTCACAACACATATCATAGATATTAAAATTTTAAAACACGTGGTCAGATTAAAGTTAGTAAGGAATGCTTTCCATGGGCGTAACAAAAATTATTTTCTGTCAACATTTAATATAAAAAAATAATTTATTAAAACTAATAAAATTGTTGGATCCATAACAAATATAGTTGATTCAAATTTTTAACATTTATATAAAACAAAATAATTCATTAGCGCCGGAACCCAAAGAGAGTCAGAGTCTCATGTTCCTGAGTTATAGGTGAGCTAGCTTGAAAAAGGGTAAGTTAAAACAATAAAATAAAGAAAATAAAAAAAAATTAAATAACAATATACAAATAATAATTAAAAAAAAACATATTAATATATATTAATGGTCAAGTTCATATTATTATTTATTATTGAATGTTATAAAATTAATTATAGTAAATATATGTGATGACCTTAAATCTCCGTACCAGCCGACCTCGTGGGTCTTATTTATGCATTCTTCAACGTTTAATGATTTATTGATAATAGTTTCTTATTTTATTTTATGCCAAAAGGCATCACACCATCTAGAGGAGCTTTACATTCGAAATGTATAATTTTTTCACTTTTTCTCCCCATTTTCTTCTATTTAATGTTTCGCTTTGCCAATTTTGTACTCCCACTTTTCTCAGATCATCTTTTACTGCATCTAGTCATTTTGTTCTAGGTATGCCCTTCTCCTTTTGCTACCTGTTCCACCCATTATAACTCTCTTCTGTCATTCTGCTAATATGACCCAACCATCCGTTCCTCTGAGCTCTTATTATGTTTGTTATCGTTGGTTTTTTGTATAACGGAAGCAATTCGTTATTAGCTCTTCTTCGTCACTCGTTCTCCTCTGTTTTTACTCCTCCAAATATTTTTCTTGCCATTTTCCTCTTCCATATTTCTAGTCTGTCCTCTTCCTTTTTATTCATATGTTACTGATGGTCTTAATACTGTTTGATATATTCTAATCTTTGCTCCTCTGGATACATTTTTTGCTTTTATTGTTTGAAAATATTCCTGCTGCCTCACTACCTTTGGATATTCCTTTCTCTATTTCTTTTTCTTCACCTCCTTCTGCTGTTAAGACTACTCCTAACTATTCTAGTAAATGTGTTAAGTAACAATGCAAAAATGGCTTTCAACATTTTTCCAGCCAAAAGTTTTTAATTAAAATGGGTCATTTCCACTGTATATAGGTACATATAATTTTTTCGGATAAAACTGCCAACTTCTAAGATGGTTACCAATAAGAAATCGTTCACTTTTTCTCCTCTTCCGCCTTCCAATTTATCAGAATGTCGAATGAATCATTACACGCCAAAAATTTAATCTTTAGATTCATTTGAAGTTTTTTCCTTCGATTTCCCATTCGAAAAACATCTCGTATCGCTCTCAGTTTCTCTCGAATCAGATAAAAATATGATTAATTGTATTTCACATGTGGTGCAAGCCGTTCTAACGAGTTTTTAATGTCGATATTGTCGATTTCGGCTTAATACGAACACTCGTTTCGTTTTCTCTTCTTTATATACCACATCAAAATTTATAATTCCACACTGTTTTAGAAAAATCAAACTGCTCCGAAACATACAAAAAAAAAACAGATAATCAACCAGGGATTCTTTGTATCTATACCTAGTTGTATTAAACCTTCCCTTTTAAGTTCGATTTCGAGATGCCGCTTGAATTCAAAGTAGCTGTACAGCTTAAGGGCATCTAAAATAAAACTTTAGGATGTACAACTTCCTTCGAATTATACGGAGTTGTAAGTTTTCCCAGTAACAAATGAGTGTTACTTTGTAACATGACGTTCGAAAGTTTTATTCCAAACTTTTATATGATTTTTTTTCTCTTGTTTTATCGTTATTTTAATGAAGTCGTTTTTATTTTTCTTGTAAACTTATTCGAACACGAAGTATGGATGTTCCTGCGGCTCAAAAACGCCTAAAAGATCGAAAAACTTCTAATGAAGATATACATCGTCGAAACTCCCTTTACTTTCCTGAAACCAAAAGAATTTCTTTTAAGGTTCTGCTCGTACAACATAATGTGTCTAGAAACTATTAAAAGAGGCAAGAATGTGACTGGAAAAGCTGGCAGTTAGGTTTGAAGAACTCATTAAGTAGCCACCCCTTTTAACGGCCCGGGCCCGACCTTGGGCCTTACAAAACAAACAATCCGTAAGAAGACGAGGAACTGGTTGCGAAATCAGCACCTCGCTCACTGGAAGGCTCTACAGGATCTACAGGCTCTACAGTCCAAGCTCCTATTGAGGGGATAGCAGGACTCCTAACAGGGTACTGCTGTCTGAGGAAACACCTCTATGTAACCTAGGTTTGGAGGAAAGTCCCCTATGTAGGGGTTGCGACATGGCTGACGAAACGTCGGACCATGTTCTCCTCGTATGTCCACATTGGGCTGTGCTACGCCTGTTATGGCCCCCGGGAACATGAGCAGGCATCCACTGAAGAGGATTGGGTCCTTCATCATGGATGCATAAATAGCAGGAATGGCACAATGGGCCCGCCAGTGGCCTCAGTGCCGTAACCTTGGCTTGAGTTTTCCTTGGCCAAGGTTCGCCTGACTAAATTAGTAGTAGTAGTAGTAGTAGCCACGAGAGAGACGATTGTGACCGATACGTATATCTTGGCGACGACCTTCTGGTTTCTCCCTAAATCGGGAACATCGAACTGCTCTATCGTGGGATGTATTTTATGTACAAATGTTGCTAAACGTTTCCAATGATTCTGCCAGAGCCAACGGATGAGTTTCTCCATGCTGGTTTCCATTTCGCTGGAGATTTGTTAATAAATTGGGTTGGTGGTAGATGAGACAGCTTCGTCAGCAAGGCTATCAGCGAATTCATCACCAGTTATTCCGATGTGTGATGGTATCCATACGATACTGATGGTAACATCGTGCAAAATGTGGTTTTGATTGGCGAATACATTATTGATAGACTTATAACACCAGTTATAAAGGATGTTAAAGCAGTGAAAGGGTAGAAATAAAGATATTAAACACCCTTTGAATATCTCAGGGTTAAGAAAGGGTGGTAGGCCATACAGATTACAAGTATCTATTTGCAGGTAATCACAAAAAGGGGCTCTTACAACAATACGAAATGAAACTAGGAAACACGTGGTTTATCTATGGTGGAAACCACCGATATAATTAAACTTCAAATATCAAATTTGGCGTTGACTTATGTCTAAAATTATAACCACGTGCAAATTTGAGAAAAGTTTAGATAAATATAATTATAATATATATGAATTTATTGAAAATCGCCCAAAGTATGCATACCTAGGACTCACAGTATTTATGATTTAGTTAGAATTAATATATCGTATATACAAAGATTACTCAAGGTAAATATTTAAAAAGGTATGAATGTACAATTAAAATCCTGTCGAATTTATTCTTGGTAGAATACGAAGTTGTCGGAGAGAAGTCCTAGAGATTTACTTAAACCTATGTTACCTGGGATAACCACTTGCGAAAGGTTAGGATATGTAGGGGTTGAATACCAAAAAAAGTATAGTCCTCGCACGTGTAGATCGGGGTAACAATTGTCCTATGATGATCCAGAGGTCCACACAGGTTCTTAGAAGGTTCCGATCACCCATAAGCCGATATTGGGTGGCCAAATGAGAAGGTGGATCTTGAATATGCTTCAACGATGTGAGAAACAGTCGAATCCTAAAATAAGAATTGATGTCAGAAGAGTGAAAAATGGATATGAAGGAAAAGTTGAAATTGAAAGTTGAAATGGAAGGTGAAAGATGAAGGCCTGAAATAGAAATAAACGTAAGTGAATGATATTGAGCCAGTATCCAGCATATAATCACATAAAAGTGAGTGGTCGACAAACTTACCGTTGATGGTGGGTGGCCTTTAAGCGAAAGAAGACAAGTTGGGGTAATTACAATTTGTTTATAAAGGAATAAATCCAACCCACTGGTTGAGTTTCCAGTCCTAAGGACCTTGGAAACTAAGAACCAAGTTGGGGTATGTGGGAGGTAGATATGAATGATTGAAGAATGTGGAAAAATGTATAACAAATCAAAATTTTATCAACCGAATTGAATGGGGGATTATAAAATAAATTAATTCATTATTTTCTTTCTAATATTAATAAATAACGTTGAGCGGTTACTTTTTTTAAATTGAAGCATTAAATTTCACCGGAAGCGAGGGTGACTCTATAAACGACGAAGATTATCGTTTGTTTGGATAGCTCAGTATTTTGTGGAAAGGTTAAAACGTTTCATAAAGTGAGATAAAAAAACACACAAGCCCAGTGGGATCAAGGTGACTTTGTACACTTTTTTTTATGTTGTCGAAGGAAAATTGCTCTCGGTCAATGGTATTACTCCACGTTTTTCATAGAGACTTTTTAATATTTTTTCGGACAAAAAATTGAATTCTAATATTCCTAATTGGTCCAAGAATGAATTTTTTTCTGCCACGGATACTCCATAACATAACACCACAGTTGACAATATGAAAATGGGACCACTTCCTTTCACGACGAGCAAGTCGCAAGGCACCTGAGGAGATCAAAAGACTAACTTTCATGTACATCCTGACACAGGATATGAAGGAATTTTCTAGTTCTCTCTTTTGGGAAAATAATTTTGAGTTTGTCATCTCATATTAACGACTTTGGTATTGATATTAACTGATCGTGGACATGGATCTTTTTCCATGATTGTACCTGTCAATTTTATGTTTCCAATCGACTCCCTCTGTGTTCACATAAAATTTAGTTAACAAAATAATGTTTCGGTGACTAAAAATTTGAAAAAGTAATTAATCTAATGTACGAAAATTGTCGGTTTTAAAAGTAGGACACGTAGGACGAGTATTATTTACAACTCCTGGATATCGTTATAACATCGGTATATATATTACATTTCCCTAATAACTACAATAACGTTGTGATTAACAGTTTGCGTGTTGCCCTATTTAGCGATGATAGAGATAGTTCTATTTCCAAAATCATTTATCAGTTACCAAGCGGAGGAAATGTTAACGGACTATATAGAAACATCGATCCATCATTAAAATGCTACAAAGTTACCCAATTCAATTACTTCATTAAGTTTGTTTCATGAATTGCCTCAGAATCAACCACTGTAATTAGGTCGGCAGTTTTGCTAACACGTACTAAGTAATTTTTGAATCCAACTCGATATATACAGGGGGAAGTGATAAAAGTGTATTCAATTTATTAGAAAAAGAATAGTGAGATTTGGATAGAGTCTCTAAGGTTTTGAAGTGTAATGTGGGAGTGGTTCATGGGAATTCAATATAATTTGTAGCTGGTCCCAAGAGGAAGAGTTTATCCACCAAAATCATACAAAATAATGAATATACTACAACGAACATGTCAAATTAAAAAAATTCCCTTTTTTTACCTTTGCTAGTCTTTTTTTTTAATTCGCTTAAATCTCCCTAAAATGGTTATTTCATGCACGGGTATTATCCCAGCTTATACCCTTCCCACAACAATTACCTCTATACACACACTATATATCAAAGCATAGCCGCCAATAATGCGGTAGCTGTGAAGTTATATACTTCTGGCGACATCTTCTGTTTTATTAGAGTCGATTATCCCCATCAGATATTATTTATTATCGGCCGGGGGGTTCTCTCCCCCTACAACTTCGTTACATAGGAGGAAGTCTGGAACATTATCGAACACACACTTAATACGGGAACTTCCCGTTCCAGTAACGTTTCTTCTTGAACAATAGGCCAGGGAAATTGTTCAAACTTCATTTGTCACATATGACAGGATCTGTCAGCTATCACCCTAGTGCTTTTAGTGTAATTATAAAAGGTGTTAAAATGTTTTCTGTCCCTACTAACCGTGCTTTTTGTGAATTTTTTTCACAATTTAATTGAGAAAACTATTTTTACTCGTTTAAGCTGTTGAAAAACAGAATAATAATAATAATGAATTTATATGCATCTAACTTGTTTATTGGCAAAAAATATTTCCTTTAGAATTATTTTCGATTTATCTACTGGCCTATTTCCGTTTCTACGTTGATATAGATATTAGCTCCTCTCCTGGCGCTTTCCCGAACTTCCGCACAATCAGGAAATCTTAATCAGTAAGTTTGTTCGTGTACTTAGGCATTACAAACACTTACTATTAGAATATCATACAGTACTAATATCGCCAAATGGCCGTTGTATAGAGATTAGATTAATATAATGACTTGGTATAACGGCTTCAGTTTAATCAAATTTAATTTTGCATAAAAGCAATTATTGAGAAATTAATTTAACAAAATATTTAACGTTTTATCCACAATTGTTCCATTAAACCAATCTAGTATACAGGGCTGTTTGTAGTCTGTTATTTTTCAATTAACTATACTAAAATTATAGACCCCGTGCTCGTAATTATACTGTTTACATTTTTCGAAGTAAAAAATTTCAGAATACCTTTTTCTCAGTGTACCTCACCTTACTTTGTTGCTTAATATTAATAATTCCAGTCATTTTGATTACGCCAAAAATAAAAATTTAACATTATATCGTATACGTTTGATTTTATTATCGAGCTGTTTGGTAATCGCTTTATGAGCGTTTTGCATCGATTTAGAAAATTTTCATTTTATATATTCCTCGAGAGACTTTATACTTACACAATGTACTTATAACTTTGTCTTGGGAGATTATCATGTACAAGTGTTTCGTATATTTTCCGGTTTAACGCTCACACTTTCGCCGAATTCTAACTCGAGAGACTTAACGCGTAAGCCTGAAAAAGTTACACTAAGAAAACAGTGATTTGATATTATTTTGAATCGCGAAAACACTAAACTAGTTACTTTTACGAATAGAAGAGTTCTCCCGCAGGGTAGAGTACGAAGAAGAACTAGAAATATTCAAAGAAGTTAAATATCTGGGAGTGACCATTGATTCCAAACTGAATTGGAAAAAATTACTAGGATTTTCTGGCAATGCAGAAGAGTTCTGGGAAATACGACCTGAGGTGGTTCACTGCTTTTACACAACTGTGATAAGGCCAACGATCACCTATGAGACAATAGTCTGGTGGAGGAGGACATGAGTGTCCTCTGCAGTTAATATATTAACTGCAATCCAAGCCCTTTTTGGTATTACCGGGGCAATGAACAGCGCGGGAGCGGCATCAATGGAAGCCCTCATTGGACTTCCTCCTCTAGAACTTTTTATAAGGGCGGAGGCAATTATGGCACTTCTTAGGCTGAAATCGGGAGACGTATGGTCCCCGAAGAATGTTTTCTATTATATTCTTATTGTCTTCTTGTCAACTCCTCTATATTTTAAAATGTCCCATAACACTTCCCGTGGTATCTCATCAAAAGCCTTTTCCAAATCAATGAAACCAATATAAGTTTCTTTATCTTGTTGTAGTAATTTTTTTGTTAATAGGTGATCTTGTATGCTTCTTCCTTTTCTAAAACCACTTTGCGATTCTTCTAATGTACTTTCTATATGTGGTCTCAGTTTCTTGTCTATTATTTTTCAAAATTTTGAAAAAATGGTGAATAATTGCCAAAAATTTGGAAAAATGATTAAAAATTGTTAAAAACTGTCAAAATTTTGAAAAAATGGTTAATAATTGCCAAATATTTTCAAAAATTGTCAAAAATGGTCAATAATTGTCAAAAATGGTCAATAATTGTCAAAGACGGTCAAAACCAATCAAAATTCGTCAAAAATGATCAAAAATAGTCCAAAAGAATCAATAATTGTTAAAATTTTGGAAAATTGTCAAAATTTTGAAAAAATGGTTAATAATTTCCAAATACGTTGAAATTTTTGAAAAATTGTCAAAAATGGTCAATAATTGTCAAATACGGTCAATAATTGTCAAAATTCGTCAAAAACTATGAAAAATGGTCAATAATTGTTAAAATTTTTGAAAAAAACTGTCAAAAATTTTTAAATATGGTCAAAAATGATCAAGAATTTGAAAAATTCGTCAAAAACTGTCAAAATTTTGAAAAAATTGTTAATAATTGCCAAATATTTTCAAAAATTGTCAAAATTTTTGAAAAATGGTCAAATTTTTCGAAAAATTGTCAAAAATGGTCAAAAATCGTCAAAACTTTGAAAAAATGGTCAATAATTATAAAAAACGGTCAAAAATGGGCAATAATTATTAAAAATTGTCAAAATTTTTGAAAAATGGTCAAAAATGGTCAATAATTGTCAGAACCTGTCAAAAATGCTCCAAAATTTTCAAAAATGGTCAATAATTGTTAAAATTTGGAAAAATGGTCTAAAATGGTCAAAATTTTTGAAAAATTGTCAAAAATGATCAATAATTGTCAAAACTGTCAAAATTGGTCATTAATTGTCAAAAATGGTCAATATTTATTAAAATTTGAAAAAATTGTCAAAATTTTGGAAAAATGGTCAATAATTGCCAAATATGTTGAAATTTTTGAAAAATTGTCAAAAATGGTCAATAATTGTCAAAGACGGTCAATAATTGTCAAAGTACGTCAAAAACTGTCAAAAATTGTCAAAATTTTTGAAAAATGGTGAAAAATTCACGAAAAATGGTGAAAAATTCACGAAAAATGGTCATTCTATTGTGCATAAGAAGCGAGCTTCTGTCGGCGGTCCGTGGACCGCTCACCTTTTTTTTATGTTTTTATTTTGATCTTTGAGCTCTACTGTCATTATTCGTTCGGTCCATCCTTTCCATTTGGTAATTTGTTTTGCTGTTCTTTTATGTATTAAACAAGCTACTCCCTTCGCTGCTCTCTGCTTTTCTGAGACTCCACTGTGCAATAAAACATGTCCGTTTTCTGATAGTATCATCCATTCTCCTTTCTTTTTTGTTTCAGTTACCGCCAATATTTCAAATCCTGTCCTTTCGAATTCATCTACCAGCTCTTTTTCTTTTCCTGATAAACTTCTAACATTCCTCGTCCTTATTTTCCATATTGCTGTCGTTTATCATTATTTCATTTTTCAGTTTTATCAGTTTTTTTGTGTATTTTACCACTTTCTTCTCCTTTTCCGTCGTTATCGTTGGAGTATCCTTGCTTCGTTTTTTGAATGAGTTAATTCTAGCTTTTCATTATTATAATTCCATTTCCACTCTTGATTGTCGATAATTATTTTGTTGTATCCTATTTTAACAGAATTTCCTTTCTCTCTTTCTTCCTGTCCTCTTTTTCTGATTAACCTCTTTTTTTCCATTTCCTTTACTGTCTTATCTTCGTTGATGGATATTCTGCCTGTTGCGTTTTTCAACTTATGCTTGCTTTTCATAACATTTTCTTTATCTGCATAAATCTCAAATTCTGCTAAAAACGTTTTTTCCCCCAGTTTTATTGCTCTTTTTATTTGCGTTTGCATGCCAATTTCATTGCATTTCCTATTTATTTCTTGATTTCTTCTGAATCGTTGGTGTCTACTTTTCTTTCTCCAACCATTCTATTTTCTTTTCCACTGCTTTATCTTTTTCTTTTATTTCTTTATTTTCTTTTACTAATTCCGCATTCTCCTGGTTTAACATTTTTATTTTCTTCCCTAATTTTTTTTATTTCCTTTTTGATATCAGTTTGTTCCTGATTACTTTTCTGCTGATCTGATTTCATGTCTGTGATCATTTCTATTAATAAATCCAGTTTTTTCTCAGACTTTTTGTATATCTTTTGTGGTAATATTTTTTCTTCTTCCCTGCTTCTTTTTCTTCTGCTCTCGTCCTTGGTATAATCATCGAGGTCCATGCTTTTGAGAAGGCTTAAAGAGCTGTCTCGCCTCAACGGCTCGGAAGATCTTCGCTCTTATCTACCTTTTTGCTTATTATGTTTGTTTGTTAATTTCTTAATGAAAGGACTTACTATGAATAAAATCACCTTTTCTGATTGTATTTTTCCATACACTTTTGTGTGCATATAAGAGTAAATTTGCTAAATTTCATGAAATATAATGATTAAAAATGATTTCAAAAGAGAAGTTGGACTTTGCCGGTTTCAAAAGCTGAAGTAATTCTAAGAGTGTAGTGAATAATTAAACTCGAATTTAAATGATGCCGCTTCTTAGCATTATGCAGTTTTGTTTGGACAGAAAGAGAGAGGAAAATTTTTCTTTTAATTTGACTGTAGCATCTCATTACTTTATCGTTTTTAACTTTATTAAAAACTGAGTGAAAACCAGCCATAAATTAGACTAATATGTTCTAATTGCAGCAAAATAATTTAAAAAAATTGTGAAAAATGATATTACACTGCCGACTATAATTTATAATGATGCATTTTCTCAACCTCATCTTCACTATTTTTCACAAAGCAAACAAAGTTTTCGTGACATCTCAACTTCTATGCACATCAAACTCCAACAAAACAATAAAGTGACAAATAACGTGAAATATAGAATGAAACAATCAAATACAGCAACACAAACATCAACCAAATATGGCAACACAGCAAATGTCAGATGTCAGCGAATACACGAAATGCAAGGAATAAGAATGGCCAGAACATCCAATGGAATAATTTTGAAAAATTGTCAAAATTTTGAAAAATAGTTAATAATTGTCAAAAATTGTTAAAGTTTTTGAAAAATTGTCAAAAATTGTTAAAGTTTTTGAAAAATTGTCAAAAATTTTGAAATATGCTCAAAAATGGTCAATAATTGTCAAAAATGGTCAAAAATTTGGAAAAATGGTCCATAATTGTCAATAAGTATCAAAAATGGTCTAAAATTTTGAAAAATTGTCAAAAATGGTCAAAAACTATCAAAAATGGTTAAAAATTGTCAATTATTGTTAAAAACTGTTAAAAATAGACAATTATTGACAAAAACTGTCAAAAATGGTTAAAAATTGTCAAAAATTGTCATCATTTTGAAAAATGGTAAAAAATTATCAAAAATTTGGAAAAATGGTCACTAATTTTGAAAAACAGTCAAAATGGTCAATAATTGTTAAAATTTTGAAAAATGGTCAATAATTGTCAAAATTTTGAGAAATGGTCAATAATCGTCAAAAGTTGTCAAAATTTCAAAAAATAGTCAATAAATAATACGAGCCGTTTCCGAAAATCGATTTAAACACGTAATTTATAAAATCGATTTACCAAAAATCGATTATAAGAAAGTAATAATCGATTTATATAAACATCGATTATTTTTTAACATCCCTAGTAGGGATGTGAGTTTAGTGGAAAAGAATCGATTAAATAAAAATAGATTTTCCTTTATTAAAAATTAATCGATTTGTCAAAAATCGATTATAATAAAAAATAAATCGATCCCTGCGAAAAAATCGAAAAATTTTGTTTGTATTATTTAAAAAAATACATGCTTTTCATATTCCGATAATAAAGCTAAGAGATTCATTCATTAAAAATTCATCAGATTAAAAATCAAATAAAATTATATGAAAATTGTCAAAAATTTTAAATTATGGTTAAAAATTGTCAATAATTATGAATTATTGTCAGAAACTATTAAAAATGGACAATTTTTGTCAAAAACTGTCAATAATTGTCAATAATTTATAAAATTAATAAAGTTTTGAAAAATGGTCGATAATTGTCAAAAATTTTGATAAATGATCAAAAATGGTCAATAATTCGAAAATGGTCGATAATTGTCAAAAACTGTAGAAGAATTTTGAAAAATGGTCAAAAATTTTTAAAAAAATGTGAAAAATGGTAAAAAAATTTCAAAAATCGTCGAAAACTATCAAAAATGGGCAATAATTGTGAAAAATTGTCAAAAACTGTCAAAAATGGACAATTATTGTTAAAATTGGTCAAAAATTGTTAAAATTTTGAAATATTTTCAAAAATGGCCAATAATTTTCAAAAATGGTCAAAAATTTGGAAAAATGGTCCATAATTGTCAATAATTATCAAAAATGGTCAAAAACTATCAAAAATGGTTAAAAACTGTCAATTATTGTTAAAAACTTAAAAATGGACAATTATTGTCAAAAATGGTTAAAAATTGTCATCATTTTGAAAAATGGTGAAAAATTATCAAAAATTTGGAAAAATACACAAATAACTATTTCATAATGTAAGTTTTGTTCGTGTACCAAAACTGTCCCTGAACGTTAGAAATAAAAAAAGTACCCAATTTATTGTAGAAAATAACGTTCAATAATGCATTTTTTTCTGTTTCCATTTAATTTATCGAAGACTCGGAATGTAATGGAATTGAAATAAACAGTTTAATTAAAAATACTGTTATCCAACTAAAGATAGTATCATTTTTATTAATATATATACTCGAGATGGTAGACGCGGAATTACTTATTTATTACTTTTTAGCCCGGAAATATTAAAAGAACAGATGTGGACGTTCTATAACGGAGTTTAATGTCCGTTCGGGAATAAATTTGGTTCGTATTATTCTCCATTTTTTTTCCATCTTTTATGCAAATTTTGTAGTTAAATCAAGAAGGATGCTTTTAATTTCCAAGTCGATAAAAAAAATGAAAAATAATTTATAGTAACGGAAATATCTGATTTTTCCATTTTTACTTTTATTATCAAATGTTTCCATTGTAATGCAATTTCTATTGGTGGAATCCTGGAATAAAATATGTATGTATGTTGGGGTGACATTAACTGAGACCTAAAAGATCTATTATGCCCCCTTACTTTTACTTAGTTACTGAGGAAAGTCTTGGAGACTAGTAGCTCATTTTGTCCTATTTCCCGGAGGAATTTTAGGTTTTAATTTAGCTAAATGTCCCTCTTCTATCCAGTAATCTCCTTCATGTTGTACCCTAGGATTCTGAATTGCGGTGCAATTCGCAAGTATGTGGATGGAGGTTTCTTCTTCCATTCTACTTCCTCCACTATTTTGAGCTTTTTCAGGAACCCATTCAGGCGACAATGTCCCGTTATGATCCCTGTTAAAACTCTTAGTGCTAGTCCTACTAGATCATTCCAATGGTTAGATTTTCTCTTTTTCTCGGTTTCGCCTATTTCTTCCAATATTACATTGGAGCTGATACCGCAAAAGGATTCCGGCCCCCAAAAGGGTGTTTCAGTCCCCCTCTTCGATATTCCATTTCCTTCTATTCCAGTGAGTCCTGGAATCCACAGTAAGGTGACTATATTGTTCTCGCCTAGTTCATTGAGTTTGTCTAGTCATTCCGACACCATTTTGGAACTGATTACACAAGAGCTCAGTGCTTTAATGGCTGCTTGACTATCCGACATTATTATAATCATTTGCCTTCCATATCCTTCACTCGCCACACTTTCTTATGGATTGAAAGATACTTGAAGTTTTTCCCAAGCTTTCAGAGTGTTTGGTTCCTGGTCCGTACACCCCTATTCCAGTTCCTTCCATTGCTTTTGAGCCGTCTGTGTACCATTCAATGTCGTTCTTTCTGAAGGATTTTGTGGATCGGATTCGTTTAATAAACACAGTTTTACTTATTTAATATATATAATGTTACATGAGAAGACGATGGAGTACATTCGAGTTACCTGTATTAACCACCATGCTCGAGTATCTGTCTTATGTCAATCATATGACCTTGGCAGCCGCAATCATTTAGGCAAGTTTTGGCGACTACCAATTAAATCTTTAGCGATATATCAACACTTTCCAAGTCTGAAAATTGGATCCCTGGATCGTCTTAGATGGACGGTTGGGCTAAGCTACATCTAAGTATTGCCTAAAATCTGACTGAAAACTGTACTGGAGTACCATCGTGTGGACCGCATGTTTTATGTCTAATGTTGAGTGGGATTTCCTCAAGTAGTTCAGAGAGATCATTTTGGAGAAAACTGGTGTAAGCAACTCCATTTAATGACTGGGGGAGAAAATTTGGTCAAATAAGTAGTACAATTCGTACATTAATGCTGTATCGTGTATAGGGTGTTGCCTAACGATGTGAAATACGAAGAATATGAACATTTAAGTTGTTATTTTGATTGTCGAAATCCATGGTTTTAAAATAAGACTGAAGCTTCTAGAACGCCCAGTATGATTGCTCCAAAAGTATTTTGAGAAATAAATTTAAATGAGGAAAAGTATTTTTTTAATTTGGTAAGAATTGTTTAAGCAGAAAGCTTTGATTAGTATAACACTTTGAACAAAATACGAAGTTCAATTATTTATGCAAATATATCAGAAATCCCACTAACTATAGAAATATATATACATAAAACAATCGCTGTCTGAGATCTATTTTATGTTCATGTTACCATGACTAATTAGATACTTCTTCAAAGTGTTTGTTCTCACGGTGCCTGTGAAATAACGATTTCAATCTCTAGCACAACAGTCATCCAATTGTGAAATATACAGTGTTTACCAGAAGTCTTAAACACTTTGTTAACGTTTACGACAAATCACAGTTGTAGGTAAAGGTAACTATAACAAAAATTCTTCTTTTGACAAAGACGTTCGTCTCAACCAGTTCATCTGCCAGTAGTTCTTCAACCAGACTTATCTCAGCAACCAATCACAATCTTCAATTAAAGTTAGTACATTTTTAAGCATTCTCACAGTTTTCCGAAACTTCTAATCTCGTTTATCTACCAAAACAAATTGGATATACCTAGGTGTACCTCCAAAAGATGAAATCTTGTGCAATCTCCCGTATCAACGACAGCCGCACGATATTCGGGAAATTTAGGATCTAAAAGATGGTGTAGATCCTGCGGCGGCCCCTGGTGTCGCAACTCGTTAACCATATCCAGACAAAACACTAAATTAGACTCGTTATTTCGCAGCATACGGGAATATCGTCTTGCAGTTTTCCACGACATTAAACTGTTTTATATGAGTGTATCGTAACTTAAGCGTAATATGATGAAAATTGTTCGTGCTGAAAGAAAATACAACACATAATTTGGTAATTTAAGCACAAAGCATCGTTCAAGTGAAAATTCACGACGTATAAAAGCGTTCAATATTGATGAAAGTTATTAATTGTGAAGGATTCATCATGTCAGATAGTCAAGAAGTCATTGAAGTTCTAAAATATCCAGGAAAAACCTATTGAACTAGGTTCTGTATTGTATGTCGGTAATGCGGAGTTCCACAGGGACTAGTGGAAGCCCGGGTCCTGACGGAATACTCTACTTACGGAAACTACAGTATTCACCAGGATGAGCTTTATTATATACTTAACTATTTACACTAATTTTACATATGTGTTACTTAAGATTAA